>OZ018395.1:32903062-33183018 GCA_963969525.1 Ontholestes murinus | reverse complement strand
AGAAGGTCTAGCAATGGGTTCACCACTGAGCCCACTGCTAGCAGAAATTTTTATGAATAAGCTCACCAATAAAATATTAAAGTCACCCCAAGGCAAACAACATATAAAATGGTGGTATAGATACGTAGACGATATTTTAGCATGCATCGAAGGTACTGACCGACAAATTAATAAATTTTTAACATTCCTTAACTCTCTCCACCCATCCATTAAGTTCACAATAGAAACTGAATCCAATAACAAAATTAACTATTTAGATTTAACCCTAACTAAAACCAACAACAAACTAACATTTGATATATATCGTAAACCCACCTTCACAGACACCATTATTCCCAACAATTCCCGTCACCCATTTAAACACAAAATAGCAAGTTTTTACTCAATGATAACTCGAGCATACAATATCCCCCTCAGCCCGGAATCCTTAAAAATAGAAATAAATAAAATAAAAACAATTGCTATTAATAATGGTTATTCGGAGGCATTAGTAACTAAATTAATAAATAAATTTCAATTAAAAAGAATGAATAAATACTTATATGCAATCAGTCCAGTAGAAGACAAGAATTCCTACAAAACTATAACCTATTTCGGAACAATAAGTTCAAAAATTAAGAATGTTTTTAAAAAACGAGACATTAACATAGTTTTTAAATCAAGTAATAAGTTACGCAATCTAATTTTTAACGCAAAATCGAAACTAGACATAATGTACAAGTCAGGAGTTTACAGTTTAACATGCCCAGAATGTAAAGGAGTGTACATCGGGCAATCTGGTCGTAATTTTCATATACGTTTAAAAGAACATGAACGATCATATAAATTAAAACAAAACAATTCAACGTTTGCAAATCATTTGATAGAAACAGGCCATAAATTTGACAGAGATGTACTTTCGGTAATCCATCTCGCCGATAAAGGCAAACAGATGGATTTACTGGAAGCCTTGGAATTACATAAAACCAAAATTAATCCGGGAATTTCCGTCATTAACGACCAGGTTGACCTGTTGTACACCCCTCTTTTTGAAGCCTTTTAGTATATATACCTGCATTTTTGTTAATTTAAGTACAGTTTGATAATGATTACCTTGTAATTGAAACTAGTCACGAGAAATAAAAATATAAGTGGTATAAAAAAGTTAAGTGTTTTCTTTATTTAATAATATTGATGAATTAAAATTCCACCTATCAAAAGTGAATTGGGCCAGTATTAAAACGAATGACATATATTCAGCGTTTGACGCCTGTTATCAGGAATTTTTACACTGGTTCAATATTAGCTCTGTAATAAAACAAAAGAAATCAAATCCCATACAACAACACAAATGGGTAAATAACGATATTATAAAATCTAGTGAAGCACTCAAACAAACACATTGGTTAATGACGGCATTAGATACTGAATATATGAGAAATATATATAAAGAACAAAAAAAAAAACATAAAAAATTAGTCTTGACAACTAAACGAAACTATTTTGACAACCAAATTGATAGCGCTACGAATAAACAAAATAAAATATGGGCTCTTGTAAATAAAGAACTCAATAAATCAAACAAAGAAACAACAATGACTATTACGGAAAGTGAAGAAGAAATTAAAAGCCCTTTAGACGTCGCAAATATATTTGAAAAATACTATTCATCAGTAACAGATTTAAAATTATCGGAACAGTTCGGAAATAATATATCTAATAGCTGCACTACTGCAAAAATGAGTAACAATAGTATGTTTTTAAAACCAATTACAGAGGAAAACATTATAAAAACTATAAATTCACTACCAAATAAATTAAGTACAGGAATTGATGAAATACCAACTCCCATAATAAATGCGTTGCAAATATAATCTCTCCCCAATACACATTTTTATTGACAAACTATACATATTTACATTTAAATAATGAATAATGGATGATGTGTTAGTGAGTTAGTTCGTCAAAAGGCTATCGACCAGAGGTCTTTCTGCCTTGTTTTGTCCGGTCATATGGCGTCAGTCGTTAATGCTTAGAAATCTTTCCCCATTTAACGTATCTAATTAATTTATCATTTTCAATTTTTTCATTGCCATTCTTAGCATATTTTCTAAAGTAATTGAAAAAGAGCTTTCAAAACAAATATGGGAATTTATAAATAAATATAATATTATTTCCGATAGTCAGCATGGATTTCGCGCAGGTAAATCTACAGAAACTGCAGCAGTAGAACTCCTAAGTGACGTTATAAAACAAGTGGATGAAGGAAGATATGTGACGGCATTATTTTTTGATTTTTCGAGAGCCTTTGATACTGTGAG
Source organism: Ontholestes murinus (assembly GCA_963969525.1). Classification (NCBI taxonomy): domain Eukaryota; kingdom Metazoa; phylum Arthropoda; class Insecta; order Coleoptera; family Staphylinidae; genus Ontholestes; species Ontholestes murinus. Next base: position 33,180,718 of record OZ018395.1, on the reverse strand, counting down.
TGTCGAGTTTGTGAGGGAAAAAATATATGCGTTGGGATTGCGTGGTGTAGTGCTGCAGCTTATTGTGTCGTTTTTAACAGGAAGAAAAATATGTGTTCAAATCCAAAACAGTCGGTCCCAGATATACAATATGACAAAAGGTGTGGCGCAAGGGTCAACATTGGGCCCATTAATATTTTTATTGTTTATTAATGATTTGTGCCAGTTTGTCTCTGTTGGTCGTGTAATAAACGTTGCAGACGACACTACAATCTTAATATCGGCAAACATAGAAAGAGAGCTTTTTGATAAAATAGAAATTGCCAACAATGAAATAACAAGTTTGTGTTGCAAAAACAATATTTTACTAAATGATAGCAAAACCGTAAAAGTAGTATTTTATAATAGAAAACGAAAATCTGAATTCGAATATAGTACAGCAAAACATGCTCCTTTCTTAGGAATTCATATCGACGAGCGTTTAACATGGACTGAACAGACTGATAATATTACATCGAAACTAAATAGCGCTTATTACGCTTTACTTAAATTAAAGAACAACCTGACACTAACATCATTAATAAACATCTACTATGTACTAGCCTATCCCCATTTGTCGTACAATATACTAGTATGGGGTAGAGCAAATACATCGAGAGTTTTTGTGGCCCAAAAACGAATAATAAGATTAATATTCGATTTAAAAAATCGTGAGTCATGTCGTGATACTTTTAAAAGACATAAAATACTTACCCTCGTTGGTATATTTGTATACAAGTGCGAATATTTGTTTTTAGTAATTTTAACATGTTCGATGGGAATAATATAAATCATCAGTACAGTACACGAAATACCAATAAAATTAGAATACCAAGACATAATACAACGTTTTACAAAAAAGGTGCTTTTTATTCTTGGCTTACAGTGTATAAAAAATTACCAGCTCCACACTGAACATATTCAAACGAAAACTTGTAACTCATGGTTGCTATTATTCCTTTGACGAATTTTTACAAAAATTATTTTAATATATTTTAATATGTACTTTTAATTATTGAAACAGTTTAATTAGGTTAATAATATATTATACATATTTAAGATTTGTATTTGTAAATTATCTTAAGTAAATGTAAATTGACGTATACATCTACTAATAATGGAAACATTAATGTGCATTGAAAGTAGCAAGTAAATAAAGATGATTTGATTTGATTTGATTTGACTTGTTATAAAATTAGTGACTTAAATCTCTTAATGTTTCAAATAAAGGTTTTAAATACTTCATGCTTTTTTCGCCAATTTTATCACATAGGTGCCATTTTAAGTCTCCTCGATAGCTTTTTTCTTCCTACTTAATTAAAACAAAAATTTTATTTTATTAAACCTAGATATTGGTTTCGGCGTAAATTTAACACTAGTTTAAGTTACCGAACACCTGCAGGAATCCCATATATAAAATCGGTGAACAGTCTTGATAACATATCGGTTACGTAACATTCTTTTAATCGACCCAATTTTTCACATAAGTCAGGAAGCAACCGGTTCTCTAATTGTTTACATTATCGAATTATAGGTGGTGATCTTATAGTAAGAGTTTTTCCCTTACTATTAAAAACAATGATTTTTTATATATAAGTTAAAAAGACACTAAAAATTAACTGCATAAATATAAATCATGACAATCAGTAACATATTTTAAATAACATTATATAATATTTATATTTCTTCTTCAAAATAACGTTTATGAAAAAATATATGTAGTATAAACAAATAACTAATTATTTTAATTATAAAAGTCATACATACATATCTACTTCTATACATATTTATATAGTTGTACATTACTGAATATTACATTTACGTACAACATACATTATTATCAGAAGAGGAAGATTAAAAATATTATAAAACGATTATAAACCCAGAAATACGCCAAATACGTCTACCGATTTTTTGACCACTACTATTGTGTTATATTAATAATTGTGGAATAGAATAGATAAAACCGCACACGCGAGCAATCTTCAAACGGCCACCGCGCATTTCCTGCACATTTCTGGCGACTCAGTGTCTGACCATGCAGGAGTCACAGCGTCTAGAGAATTTTTCCACCGTGATTAACGCAGTCTGAAATAACGTCGACCGTTCGCGAAAAGCGCGAGTGAATGAAATTTTTTACGAATCACTTTCCTCGAAGGATCTCGCGGCCAAGTAAAAATAGTCTTCTGACGATTGTAATAAAGCAATTGGAAGCCAAACAATGAGGAAATGTGCCGTTCCCAGTAATCGTAGACGTGTAATCAATTCTGGAAATTGATGTGCGTTATTCGATTATATGTAAATTATTTACTATTATTCGTGATTCCACGTATCTATTTAGTGTCATTGGTTTAAAATCTAAAAACAATTTCTTTTTGTCTTATTTTGTTATTATCTTATATACGTCGTATATGATAAATAGTTAATTATTTATGAGTATAATTTAACAAAACTACTGCGGTGCCTTAGAAATTAGTTTTTAAGGTATATGTAATCCGTTTAGGAATTTTTTACAGAAATAGAATATTTATAGCAACCGCTCTCGCATTTATTATAATGGAGATTGTAATAAAGTTTGAAGCATTGATTACTACGTTCTTATAGTACCATTCTTGTAATATAAAAATAAAGCTATTACTAATAGAAGCAAACCTTACATAATTAATAGCTACTATCAAATATTTAATTATTTTAAATAATTTTTGTTCATAAATATATATTTTGGAAGCAATTATTATTATTATTATTAAAAATAAAAGAACAATTTCATATATATTTTTTCTGTTTGTATTGTTTTCTCTACATTTTTTATTTCATGGTTTGTCTTTTCTTAGTTTTATCCTCTTTATTTTATTAAAAACCCTTTTTCTATTAATTGATTAATGGTTGAGGCGTTAACTTCGTGATACATCTTGGAAAATTAAACAAAAATGTTTACTTTGTTGATATCACACTTTATTTTTAAGTGACTCGAGATTCGATGATTAACTGATCATTTTCAAACTTAAGGTAAATTAATCTACGACAAAATATTTATTTATACAGAATGAAATAAGAAGGAAAATACTAGGTCTACCTGGTCATTAATTACTGGGATTTCCGGATTACACTTCGATGTATGAATTTCTAGGGACTCTAGTAAATCCATTTTGAACCCTTTTTCGGCAAAATGGAAATCGAGTACATCTTCATAAAAAGAATGTCGGTTTTCTATTACGTGATTCGCGAATTTGGAGTTTGTATGTTTTAATCTGAAGGATCTAAGATGTTCTTTTAATCTAATGTCGAAGTTAGGACCAGTTTGACCTACGTAAATTCCTTTACAATTTTTACACGTTAGCTTATAAATACCTGATCTATCTAATTTATCTGTCGGGGGTTTAGAATTACAAATTTTATTAGTTGGTTTAAATGCTACGATAATATCATGCTTTTTTAATATATTTCGAATTTTTAGGCTGACTTCACCAAAGAATGTTAATGACTTGAACGTTTTATTTTCAACTTTTGGACATGCATATAAAAATTTCTGAGGTTATTGTTTTGATGTTTTATAATTAAATTATTGTACTGAAGAGTGCGAAAGTTCGAAACACGTATCTGCAGATGATTATAAACTTGAATGCTAGATTTTCTAATTGCTTTTGTCAAGTGGAAAAATCTTACAAAAGACACCTAGAAGCCAATCCTCTAGGTAGTATTATTTAATTACTTTTATGACAACACCTTGAGTTGTGTTTTGGAATGTCTTTGACAAATACACTAAAGATTTTAAATCGATGGGGTTTAGTAGATTTTATAGTTTTATACCAAAACATTTAGAAAAAAAAAAGTATAATTCATTTAAATGAGATGGGACAATTACCCACAATTCCGGAGGCGAGGACGGAGGGAAGAAGATGATGATATTAATATAAGTTATTAAATACAATATTTTATAATGATATCCTCTTTATTTTTAAATAAAATTATTAAGTTTTCTCTTGTCTACTATTAAACTCAATCCAACGCGATCATGCAGAAGGCAAAGATCAAATTTAATCGATACTTGTTCTGCTACTCTCTTGATGGAACCAAATTTTCAAATTAGGAGAAGTAAAACTCTTGTTATGTTCCATTTCTTTATTTTCATATAACTGACACGTGTTTTGGTCCTTACGGATCATTATCAAAGTTACAACTAAATTGTAAATAAAAAAATTCCTAATATATACACAAATTACTCTAATTGTAGGAAATTCCGGCATTCCTACAATTAGAGTAATTTGTATATATATTACGAATTTTTTCATTTACAATTTAGTTTTAACTTTGATAATGATCCGCAAGGATCGAAACATGTGTCAATTATCTGAAAATAAAGAAATAGAACACAACAAGAGTTTTACTTCTCCTAAGATCAAATTTGGCTGACGGCCAACTGAATGATATAATCCTGGTCTATATGTATATTTAATTCTGAGAGCTAGACGCGTACTGCGGTGCAATGACGATCTTTCTGATCTATGTGTCTTCCAGCTTATTCATCCGGACTTTAAAAGGGCAACCATGTGTCATTTTGATGATTATCTTCTACTTCTATTGACTTTATTGGAAAGAAACAGCTGGCTTTTGTCAAGCAGTAGTGATTTAAGCTAAACAAATGTTGATTTGGTTTTCGAAATGGCATATTGAACGTGTTTGTTCCAATTTAGCCTTCTGTTCAAGATATTTAACTTAGTCTATCCTTAAGATTGAGATGTCCTTGAAAGTGACGTTGCCTAAAAAAATTGAAAGACCCTGCTAGAAATAAATGTTTATTTTTTCTCTGGGTCATAGAGACTTGTCATTCGAGTGTACACTCCTTGAGTTTGTTGAGGGCAGCTTGAATTTTGAATATGTTTTCCACGATACCTATTGCGTACTGAGCCTTTAGTATTTGGCCAGGGGCTGGAAAGTCGTGTACATATACGTTGTATAAGGTAGAAGGGAATACCGATCCGTGTGGAACGTCGGCAGTCATTTTTTTTTGGTTCGAAAATAGCACATTCAAATCGTGGACAAAAGGTTCTATTAATGATAAACTTTTGGATGATTTTCACCAGGTATATGGAATATTTTAGGGATAGCAGTTTAATCATCGTGACAGACGCGGTCAAAAGCCTTTGCTGCATATTGAAAAATGATCAAGGTTTATCTTCGATTAAATAATCGCTGTTTCGGACTAGCTGATTGTTGAATAACAGGCTTTTCAAAAGCCGAATTGCGTATTTGGGATGATCTTTTGGTTAGAGGTCGATTCACTTGGGTGAACGTGTACAATTTTTTCAAGCAGTTTACCTAATGCACAGAGTAACCTGATGGAACGATAATTCTGAGGGAATTTTTGGTCTTTTTATGTGAAAGAACTATAGTGGCATGTTTCCATACCTTCAGGAAGTATCCTATTCTTAAACAGGCGGTGTAGATGTTTGCGAGAAATACCATTGCCTTAAGTGAAAAATTCTTGAGATAATTGTTGTTGATTTTATTGTTTCCAGATGCCTTTTTATTTGTTGCCATTTTGATAATGTCCGTTTCCAGCCGTAGTCGGTTTAGGGACAGAGTTTGGTAATCGTTTAAAGCGATGAAGCGCTTCTTCGATTTTCTTATGGTTGGTCGATGGCAGGAGTCGCCATTCTGGCTTTGATGAAGTTTTTTATGAGCTTCCATACTCGAAGATTGTGTTGGGTGGCTTTGTCAACTCGCCTTTCCCAAGGGGCATTTCGGATTTCTTTAAACTTCATCTGAATTTCATTTTGTTTAGATCTTGCTCTGTGTTTCAACATCGTGTGCGTTGCTATTTGAGGCGAACACGATTATTTATATCGATGAATATTGAACGAATAGCCCGAGAAACCTTTTTAACTGTGGCAAAAAAGGCCTCTCCAATTTTCTAAATCTATAAAACATATATCTCTGTTGTTGTTAATGGCTTTTGATTTTTGAATATTATATATAAATTTTTATGGGTTCCTTTCGTTGTTTCTTTTATTTTTCTTTCACTTTCACTAGTCAGGTGTTTTAATTAATAAAGTGGACTTCTGTCGGCACTCATGATTTTAATTATGTTATTTGAGCAGTTCTTTACTTTCCTTGAGCGAAGTATGCCAAAGTACTACGATTTTCCATTATTCCGCCAGATTTGAATATTATTCAGCTTAAAACTGGCCTAGCCTATATTTTATTATTGTATTTAAGATTTTCAAATATGTGACAATAAAAGAATTAAAGAATTATTTATTAACAGTTCCAATTTTCATTCTTATAATTTCTAATTGTTTAATTTCAAAAAAATATTAACTATTTTCAACAGCAATAGTTGGTAAACCTATACAATTTTAATGGTTTTTAATCGATTTTAGTAAATTACAATTAATTTATCAGCTAATTATTATCAACACTGAATTGAAAAATATGTTTTAACCACAAATAATTATTTTAAAAATATAATATGTAACCATTCTCTTCATGGTGAAAATATAACAGTTTTAAAATTATATTTTGTTAATAGTTAAAATTTTAATAAAAACCTTTGCCTACCTTACGCATAACTGTTTTTATGGATAGTGATTTCAATTTTTTTATTAGTAAGAAGCAAAAGTATTTGACATTTTCGAAATTATTATGTGATTTTTTTTTAAATACCATATACATTTTCTCATTATACTTTTATAGTTTTTGACTTTTTTCCTCGATTTTTTGTTGTTTTTATCACATATACTTTTATCCCATTTATATACAATGTTTGTTACTTCTAAGATAGAATTTTGACATTTTAAGTAACATACCTATATCACGTGTTCTGATTTTATAAAATCAATTTTCTAAATATATTAATAATAATAAATTAATCGCTTAGTTGTCTATTTTTAAAATTAGGTCTTCTGCACTTTTCCTCTTCTAAATACTTTTTGGATATCTGTTATTGTTTTAGCTAAATCTTTAATATTTTCTTATTGTATTCTTGTTATATACTTGTTTTTTTTAGTTTCATTATTCCAACACCTTATTCTGTTGGCACTCATGGGGTAATTATGTTATTTTAACAGTTTTTACTTTGTTTGTATGAAGTGTATCCCAAACAAGCCACCCATTTTAAATGTGCCAAAAGTGTTCTGAATAACCGCCTGACCATTGGATAACAGAACTCGACTATCACATCTAAAACTAGATGGTTCCAACAAGATATCTAATTCAATAAATTGGTTTTATCAAGATATCCGTGGCTTGAATTCTAAAACACATGAATTTTATAACAACTGCTGTACTTTAGATTTAGATTTTATAAGCTGAAACCTGGTTAAACGATTCACTATTTAACCAAGAACTAATTCCACCCTGTTTCAACGTTATTCGCTCTGGCAGAAAAATCTCAGCTCTCAATCGGTCAAAAGGTGGGGTGGTTGTCTTTGTAAGATGAAACACGGTTACCTTCACGGTGATTGATACAAGTAATATAATTGAAGCTGTACCACTTGTTGATTTAATACTGATTCTGAAACCATTGTTATTAAAGACCCGCCGGACTTATCTTCAGTATTCACTTCTTCTTTGGAACTTCATTTATTAGATAAAAAGTGTATACATACTTAGTTATACAATTTACCTTCGGTTCCTAATCAAAGCCTGCTATTAAACAATAAAACAGCATGTTTTAAATATTTTCCTGGCATACTCAACATTCAACAACGCAACGGTATTCTTAATAGCTGCTGACGGCAGACGACTGGTCAGCCTGGTCGAATCATGCCCTTGCCATTCTGACTAACTTGTATATATTGTATATTTTCTGTGTTCTGCTTTTGTAATATATCTTCTTCCCTCTTCTTCTTCTCGTCCCATGTTTAATTTACACATTTTTCCATTATTCTTTTATTATCTATAGCTAGCCGGTGCCCATTGACGTAGTGTGGAAGCTCAAGCAAGTAGCACGTGCGGGAAACTGTTTAATCGAAGCCTGCGGCTGTTAATCGATGGTGAGCTTCGCCAGGGACCCCTGTGCTGCCACCAGCGCGTGTTGGTTTCAGAGAGTTCCGCAGTGCTACTTCCTTGCCAGTCGTTCACGAAGACTTCTTCTGCGTCCACGTTAATATTTGGCGCCCAACGTGGGGCTCGACACTAAAAGCTAAATTATAAGAAATATATATGTACAAAGTAGATTAAACTTTGCACAGACATAAAGGTTGGCGGGGTAATTGTTCATGTATAATTGTTGCTCTGTGAAACCTCGCGAAAAAGCGTCAATATCCCTTTCCCACATCATTCCCGCTCGAAATAAAACTCTTTCTCCTGTCCTGGTATCACAAAAAATTCTCTCAGCTTTGGTAATTCCATGTGTGACCTTTGTTTTTTTGATTTTCCTGTAAACATCTGCGATCCACGCGATTTTATCGCTAGTTGGTGAGTGTCGGTGTTTTCTTGGTCATGATGTGGAGGGCGCTGAAGTATATACAGTAGAGGTTTCACGGATTCGGCAACCTAAGTTAGCTGTCGAACCTAAGTGAATTGTGGCTTGAACTTTACTCATTTGAAAAAAAAAGTGAATGAAACTATGAAAATACCGATGTTATGAATAATAATTATTATAAATGCTGAGTGAACCGGTTGGCGTTACTTTGTAACTATGATGTTGACATTTCCATTTGTCATTATGGCTCCCCCTTTATTCGCAAGGGCGTTTCCAGCCAACTGGCTTAGGGGGGGGGGGGTAATTTTAAGAAAAGAAAAACTTAAATAATTTTTTATTCTATAAATACAAAGCAATGAACATCAAAAATATAATTTATATTAAAAGGACTATTATAAAGGGTCCGCCAATAGGGACGCGCGAAGTTTGCCGGAAGGGTAATAAAATATAATTCTATTGTTTTAAATAAAAACAAAATAACACATCAGAAATAAATATAGGACACATAAAAACATAAAAAAATATTCTGTAAAATTTAAAATAGTTATTTGTAACTAAATTTATTTAAAAAACGACTTATTTCTTAAATAATCTACTTTTCTTTGATTGTTAATAATATTGTCAATATTAATATCCTTATATCTATGAATATACCTCAGAGCTAACTCGGTTAGTCTTTCTTAAGACACAGTGACTAACAGTCACGATTTTAATCTTTTCAGTGCAGAAAAACTTCTTTCTATAGAAGCAACACCAAAGGGCAGAGTACAGAATATTTATAAAATTATTTTTATGTTCAGTAAATTTTCTCTATGCATCTAACTAAAACATTTTCTGGTAATTAATATTTTAGTTTATTTCTCTTTTGCCCTTGTAATTTCTCAAATTCCAATTCAGACTTAATTGCTAATGCACATTTTCAGGTAAAATTTTAGTTAAATATGTTACAACAGTTTGTTGTCAATAAAACATATGGTATTATTGTGATAAAACTGAACAAATTCATCGTGTTTGTATTAAATCTGTATTGCAGATCTGTAATAATATTATTCAGGACAGGTAAATATATATTATTTCGATAATAATCCGCTGTTCGGAGAAACCCAAATCAGAAAACAGCGAACTACGTACATGCAAAAGTCCATAAAAAAGTAAATAACACTACTTTAAACATATCAAACTAAAAGAAAATGGGAAATAAAGAAAAAAATGAGTACAATAAGAGAAAGAGATATTCACAGCCCTGAATATGGATTCCAAGGTTTCCAAATGAGCAATCGAGAATAGAAAAAGATAGAAGAACGGAAGTAGCGAAACAAAACGTTGTAACAAAAACAGGATACAAAAATAAAACAAAGGAAGATGAAAACAAGAAGAACTCACGGAGAAGGCAATTCTAAATATAGCTAAGAACGATGTGGAAATGGAGGAACTAAAGAGCATGTTTAAAAACTTGATGAAAGAAATGGCAAAAAATTAGTAATAAAGAAGAGCAGTGGTAATTAGAAAAGGAAGAGATATTAAAAAGAATCGACAACCTGGAAACAAAGTAGAAAAGTAAGAACAGCAAATTAATAAAAAATAATATCATAATAACAGGCTTAGCAGCAGAGGGAAACCAAGAACAGAAGGAAGTCGAGAATTTCACATTACATAGAGAAAAACAAATAATACGAGTCGAAGTTGGGACATGGGAAAAAAAAAACAAAAACAACAAATAATGAGAGCTAAAGAAAATCTAAGAAGGTCTAAGATGTACATAAATAATGACCTAGCACACGAAAAAAGATTCGTACAATAAAATAGATATATAGCAAGAGAAGAAAGCACCAAAGGAAAGAGAGTAAGAGTAGGATACCGATAGATACAATTAACAAAGAGGAGTACGAATAAGAAATCAACTAATAGAAAAGCAAATAAAAAACACGACATAACAGTGAGAAAATGGCATACTAAAGAAGTTAAATACAAAAATGGAAATATAGAATGTTAGAAGTATTAAAGGAAAAGAAGAGGAATTAATATAAGAAATAAAAAATTGAAAAAACATAATATTCGAAAATATGGGGACGGCAGAACAATGAGCATGGAAATTAAAATGAAAGGAACTACATAAATTTGACAGAGATGTACTTTCGGTAATCCATCTCGCCGATAAAGGCAAACAGATGGATTTACTGGAAGCCCTGGAATTACACAAAACTAAAATTAATCCGAGAATTTCCGTCATTAACGACCAGGTTGACCTGTTGTACACCCCTCTATTTGAAGCCTTTTAGTATATATACCTGCATTTTTGTTAATTTAAGTACAGTTTGATAATGATTACCTTGTAATTGAAACTAGTCACGAGAAATAAAAATATAAGTGACATAAAAAAGTTAAGTGTTTTCTTTATTTAATAATCAAAAATGTACCACGAAGTAAACGCCTCCAAAATTCAAGAAAATAACTTAGACATATTGTAGAGAATAAGTCCTTCATCTGTAACGGATAAAAGGGGAAAATATAAATAAAATGAAACTCCTCTATAATAGGTTGGTCCACGTTTGATCTATTTCTCTGGAATTTGGTAATCCCAGGTTTCGTCATTTCAATTTGTGATTATAGACTGCACTATTATAAACTTTTAAAACGATGTGGCAGGTTTTTTCCTCTTATTGGATAAAGATAAAGTTATTAGCGTAAGATTTATCTATTTACTCAAAGTTTTCGCATTTCGCCGTATTTCTAAAATTATCGGACGAAGAGCATAGCGTAACTGTGAACATTGGGGTACAAATCGAATTCTTTAGCAATTTAGCTTTTAGAAGAATATCATCCCATTGCGAGATTAATTCCAATAACTTCACAATGTTTCAAAAGCATGTTTATAACATGGTATCTTTTGGACGAGGCATTAAAATATTAAATAACTTCTTTAATGGGACCAATGGCATTGTGCTTGCATAGATTTTGATATGGACAAATTTGAAGCATGGTTGAAATATGGTTTTCTAAAACCGTTGGACAAGATTGACTGCAATATGGATTGACTGCAATTGTGTGTGATTTATCACATTTCAAGAGGACATTTGTGAGTTATGTCACCAGCTATAATTCAAAACGTAGAATTTCACGAAAATTACCCTCGTTTGTAATAGATTTTGTATTTAAGAGAGAACCAGCGTCACGATGATCTCGTAACGGAATATTTGGTTTTCCCTCAAAGAATTGTTCTTTTGATTATTGGTATTAATCTATTTCTATTTTCTTCAATTTGTCGAAGTCTTTCCATATTTAATTTTTCTTATATCTCCTGATGGGGTATGAATGATTTTTTAAATTTTCCGCATGAACAATGAATTTTTATGGTACATTTTTATGGCTTATCGAAACAACATCTTTACCGAATAATTTAGAATATTGAGATACTGGCAGAGATACTAATTTTTGGAATGGTACTTGTTCGTGCAACCCATCAGATTTTGTAAAAAAGAAGCAATATTTGCAAAAGATTCCGTTTAAATGATTAGAAAACATTAACCAATTAAATTGTCTGAAATGTTTACAAGTTATATTTAACATCCGTTCCCCTGTTTATGTACAGAATAGGGTAACACAAAAGTATCATTTGATTTTCATTTACAATTTAAAATTCGAAATTTCACAATTTCATCAACATTAACATTACTATATTAAACTATATCAATATGAATTTCAACGTTATTAGATGTAAATGTTGTATGCTCCTTTTTCTCTTGCTGGGAACAACCTAATGAAGATCCTGCAGATTCTCTTCTGTATTCGGTAAATGTCGATGCAGATGTAAATGGATGTTTTAAATTGACTGTTGACATAGATTGATCTTTATTTGTTAAAGAATCATCAGTTTTTTTAATTTTCTGAACAAATGAATTATCGATTTTTATTTAATTAACTAAAAACAAAAATCAGGAATAAATTAATTTAAAAGAATGCATATGGTATATTATTCCTAAAATCAAAAAATAGCTTATGTGTAATTGATTGAATTATAATAAATTGGTAATTAGTCAGTAACCACTAAAAATTTAGGATCTATATGCGGCGTGCAAACAGTTTCGGTTTCTATCTTTTACATTTAAACCAAATATGACAAGACATATTATAAGCTAATGTTAATGTAAAACAATGTAACGTTTAACGATACCAAAGAGGCAAATAGTATCAATATATGTCGAGTATTATTAGAATAGGGAACCCCCTGCGAAAAGGAAGAAATTAATCACTTCTCAACTTGTTTGTTTGAGATATTAGTAATTTTTAAGAATAAAAAAATAAGCGTTCGAATAATTCTTAGGGGGGGTAATTACCCAATTACCCCCCTCTGAAACCGCCACTGTTTATTCGAGAGGATAACTTTCATTCTGCCCTTGATATTGTTTTCTTTTGCGATTTTAAACCTACTTTTCTTTATTCTTAATTCTAAAATAATTCTAAAATATATCTTAAACCCTCATTGTATCTCAAAACCAGTAGGGTTTTTGAACTAGACCTTTAATCTAGAGGAGAGCTAAACATGTTTGGTAAAATTTTATGCACTTGAAATGAATTTTTGAATGTTAACTTCCGACCTTGCCATTATAAATTGAAAAAACTTAACTAAATAAAATGTAAAGAAATAATTTCCAGCAAGTTTGAAAAACCATATTCATATACAGGGTCCTGCAACAGTGCGTCAGGCTTTCCTAGCGCCTTTCTCGTAAGAGATAGAAAAAAATGTTTCGTATAAAAATTTATTGAATTAAAAATCTCTATGCCGTAAAATTATTTTCAAATATACAGGGTGTCCCAATTTTGCGGTATAACAAAAGCAAACATTTTTTTAAATGGAACACCCTGTATATTTTTTCATTTTCTAATTTGGATAATATTTTATAACTTGAACCTTTTTCTGGTTTTTAATTTCGATATGGCATTTCCGAGTTATTGACGTTTTTCTGAAAAAAAATTAAAAAGCGGAGGTTTTTCTATCTGGGGGAGACAGGCAATTCAGGACATCCCATAACAACGCATCTGTCAACAGGCAATTTTCACTATTATTCAACTGATAATACGTATGTTATGAGACAAGTTGATCATCAGCATCGACGGTCTTTGAATGTCTCGGGCGGAATTTTTGGAAACCATGTAATAGGTCCACATTTCTTTGAGGGCCATCTCAATAGGACTATGTATTTGCACTTCCTGAATTGAATTACCCGGAATGTTAGCTAATATACCCTAACTAACAAGAAACAGGGTATGTTTTAACAAGACGGAGCACCTGTCCAATTTTCGCAAGACGTGAGGGCATTTGATTTTTCCCAACCAGTGGATTGGTAGGAATGGACCCACCAAATGGCCTGCTAGATTGTTTTTTAAGGAACCACCAACAGCACCAATGAATATGCATCAACGAATTGTGGAAAGGTCTTTTCAGCGGCGAATTAATTTGTGCCTAAATGAAAATTGAAGACATTTTGAACATTTACTGTAGTAAATAATTTTGTTATCTTTCCCGGCTTTGGAATAAAATAATGAATCGTATTATCTGTTCCTGTTTATCTCACATTGACAGTTACTTGCATTTTGTTAGTTATTTTGCCTCAGCATGATCAACTCCGTACATAGAAGTATGTATAATTAAATGGTTATTTTTATGAAAAAATATCTCAATAACTATGGGGTTTAGACATATTATTATTTGCAAAGTTTGGCATTTTCTAATCTAATCGAATAATAAGAAAAATAATTGTTTTCGCACATCTGGGTAGCGCTGAGCATAAATTCTTTAGGCTTGCAAACAATTAATTCCACCTTCTCCAGTAGCATATATCACATCAATTAATTCTTCTCAAAAATTGCATTGTTATAATCGTAACGTACAATGCAACATACCAAACTTATTGTTTAATTGACAGATGCATTTTTTTCAGTCATAGCTATCTATTCAAAAACAAATTCGTATTCAAGAACCGTTTGAAATATAAATCTTTTTATATCTTGAAAAATATCAATGTTAGGTATATGGTATGCTGAATATTTTGTGTAGGAAATTAGATGCAGAATAATATAAAATTTAAAAAAATGTATGATTCCATTTAAAAAACAAGAGTTACGACAATTTGAAATTTTACAAAATGGCGTGTCTGATACAAATGCAGGGTTCCTCAAAAGTGAACATTTTTAACACTGGTACCTAAACAGTACTTATGACCAACCATAGGAAAAAGAAAATTTCTTAAATTTTAAATAGAACATCAGAATATATAGGTTCAAGTTATAAAATATTATCCAAATTAGAAAATGAAAGAATATACAGGGTGTTCCATTTAAAAAAATGTTTGCTTTTGTTATACCGCAAAATTGGGACACCCTGTATATTTGAAAATAATTTTATGGCATAGAGATTTTTAAATCAATAAATTTTTACACGAAACATTTTTTTCTATCTCTTACGAGAAAGGCGCTAGGAAAGCCTGACGCACTGTTGCAGGACCCTGTATATACAGGGTGTCCTATTAATGCGGGGAAATGGCTGGACCATAGATTCCTGGGGTCAAAATATGATGATTTAACGCAACTTATCTATATCCAAAAATTTACGGTTAAACCGGAATTTGGCTTCAAAGTTTCAAAATGTTTTATTTCTTTTGTTTATAACAATTTAATGCTTTATTTGATTTGCATGAAATTTATTATTAATAAGTACCATAATATCATACATCATTTTAGTTATTGTGGACATTAGTGATTGACCGGAAGTATAAAAAACAGTAGTACCACCACTTAAAAACTAAAATATTTTTTTATTGGTGCATCCAATAAAATCCAAAAAAATCTATTTGAAAGGGCATTAGATTTAAAAACTTTTTTGACTCTTACTAGTTTTTGATATCTTGTACGGTTTTTGCACAAAAAAATAAAATATGAATATAGTATACTCATTATGCACTCATTAATAAGTAAATAAACTTACTCAATTGAATAAAAATTAAATAATAGCAATTAATAAAATAAATCAAAACAACATCTAACACTTTTCAAACAATTTTCTTTGCAAAATCCTAATACAAACAAGATATCTGTTTGTTCCAAATATGAATATTTATGAACTATAATAAAGTTAAAAATTAATTGTTAAAAGACACCAAATAATTATTATTATACATAATTTACATTTTTTAAACAAAGACGTCCACGAAAAACATTTATTTTCGATTCGATGAAAAACTAGATTTTGTTTTTACTAGATAAAAAATATATATTTTATTTTTTTGTGAGAAAACCTTCTTTCAAGCAATATTTTTTTAGTTTATATTAGATCCACCAATAAAAAAGTATTTTAGTTTTTAAGTGGTGGTACTACTGTTTCTTATACTTCTTGTTAACCAATAATAATCATAATAACTGAAATGGTGTATTATATTATGGTAGTTATTAAAAATAAATTTCATTCAAATCAAATAAAGCGTTCAATTGTTAAAAACAAAAGAAATAAAAAAAATTTTGAAGCCAAATTCCGGCTTAACCGTAAATTTTTGGATATAGATAAGTTGCGTTAAATCGTCATATTTTGACCTCAGGAATCTATGCTCCAGCCATTTCTCCGCATTAACGGGACACCCTGTATAACATAATTGCTCCTGTCTGTATTAATTTACGAAAATAGCATTGATTTTTTAAAGTACTGGATTGATAAGGCTGTTATATGTTGAAACTCCATATGACTTAATAAAATACTGACACAGTATATGGTTTTTATCATGGCAGTATTTTTTTGTTATTATTAATAATTAAAGGAAAATGGACTGTGTATTGGATTTTTTTAAATCATTATTTCACTATCAGTAGTTAATGTTTGTTATGTTTAACATTCGTAAGTAATTGACATATTTTAATTAAATATTGTTTTTTTTTAAATGCATAACTATGGTAAATGATGTACAAATACAACTACCAAGTTATTATTATTATTATTAATTTTTAAAATTATATAAGAAAGAAAACCTTAAATGTTTTTAAAAAGTTATCTATAAAGTAAAAATAATATTTTTAAACTAGCGGATATATCATTTTAAATTAGAACACTTGTTATGTTTCATATTATTGTATTTATTTTCCTGACATATGTTTCAATCAGCGGCAACCATTTTCAAAGGAATTGCAAATTTTACTGGTTAAAATGAGAATGTAGCAATATTATATATTAGAGGTAATTGTGGAAAAGTACTGAAATTAAAAGAGTTGCACTTGTTAATAATTCGTTCGTTCTGGTCATTAAATATATAATCGCCATTCCGAATTGCTTTCCTTATCTCCAAACCTTCAAGGAGATTTAATTTACGGCCTGTTTCGGGAAAGTGAATCGGTTTGTCGGAACTCAGATATTCAGGAAGTAAAATTGCGTAACATTATTATTCTTTGCAAATTGCTCAAATTTATTATTATTTTCTGTAGTTATTTATTATTTATAAATATTTTATAATTTACCTTTTTCTCAAAAACTAAGGGATTTTTGTGCATATTTTATTTAAATAATATTGTTTAATTTCTAATTATTATTAAATTTTTAAGGGAAAATTCTCTTCAGCTCTTCCGACCGAAAATAAAAACTTTCGTTTCGGTTAAAAACTTAGCGATTCTCGAGATACAGAGATAACAAACATATTTCAATAATGGTCGAACCTCAAAATATATGTTTCCGTTAACATTTTGGATACAAATAAAATCTCGATCATAATACTTTTCTGCAATTTATACAAAGGAAGTAAAATTAGTCTACCAGTTATATTTGGAAATTTTTAATATTAAAAAAATAATGGTTTGCACAAACGCTAACTGAGAATTATTACATTTGGATAATTACACCTATTTATAATATAATTTATCTGATCATGGCCAGTGGAATGTCAGCGTAGGTAGTATGATAACTCCTCCATCCTTAGAAGTGACTTCAGGGTCAAAACATGTCTGTTAGAAGGAAAGGTGATTTTATCTCGACATTATTTTTTTCATTGTTTTTGTTTAATGATTTGATGATATTTAATTGTCGATATAATTGTGATGAGATTTCAAATAATTTTCAAATAATAATAATAATTTATTAACTAATTTACAAAATGTGAACTTTTATTAAACTAAACTATTATTGCAAGGAATTAACTCAAAACAGTGATTCAACTATACTATTGGTGAAGGTTTTAAATAAAATTACACAATTTAATTTTTCTCTATTTACTCGACTACTAATAATAGAGAAACATTGTGAAACAAACCAAGTGTAATTTAATTTAAAACCTTCATTAGTAATAGTTAAAAAAATTGATAGGGTCTTAAGTGTGATGTGTTACAAAGTTTCTCATTATGAAAATGTATGTATTTTTCTTGTTTCCATTAATCGATTTTATTGCATCTTAATGTTTAGTGTTTTAATTTGTGGTTATTTTATTTATATTTTCAACACCGCCTGTATTAATTGTGTTATTATAAGCCCCAATGATACAAGTTTTATAAAATCTTTAATATTATATTATTTCTTTATTAATCCTAATTTTCTTATATACGCTAGTAATTTCGAATGATATCTTTTGTGGGTCAAATCGGGATAATCTTAAGTAATAGCGCGAATTTAAACATTGTGTACACTCAAAATATCTTTATTAATGTATTTTAATGTCTATTTTATTGTCGGTAGTAAATGGTGCTTTATAAGGAAACGTATTATATTAATTAGTTGGCTAATTGCTATTACTTCTTTACAAGAGGTGGTGGTTTGTTCTAAGGGTACAGATGCATTTTTAGCGTGTGAGTATGTCATATTTTTCTTTCGATAAATTTTGTAATTTTTATGATTATGAATGTTTCATAATATACTGATAAAACAAACGGAACTCTTAATTAAAAATTGATATTTTTAGTGCAGTATTAATAATGATAAAAGTAATAATAAAAAAAATAATTTCTATGAGCATTTCTGCACTAATGTTTTACATTATATAAAATGTAAAAACTACCAGCTAACAGTTAAAAGAACTACTTCTCGTACTATTCCCGGCGAAAGGACACCTCGAGAATGAATCAATTAGTGATTTAATTTTATTATGAATAGATTTGTGGATTAATTTTGTGATGTCTGACGATGAGATTCCTTGATCTACTTTTCATACGTACTCCGATTTTTTGTAATATATAGAAAAAAAGGGTAAATGGAAATTATACCACTTTTTAAATAGTTTTAAATAGTGGTATAAAAACTTAAAAACTTCATTTACCCTTTTTGTTGATATTTTTTTATTAATATAAAGTTGCCGTAGTAATAACCATATTGTATTTTTTGGATATTTCCTTTATAATATTTGATATTTGATATTTTTTATTTTTCCAATGTGAATATAACTATTTCGAGACTTACAAATGTTTTTTTTTAATTGAAATTTACCATTGATTGTGTTTCTTTGATAATTTTGGAAATATTTGATTTTTTTAAACCCTGAATTATGATAATTTTCCAGCTTTCTCTTCCAGTGATTTTTGATGTGCAATCTTGCTCACCTTTTCTCGAATGTCAATCTCACGGGTCAAATTCCACTGAATGGCGATGGTGGGTAACTGTGTGCAATGTCTTAATTTGCTGCATTTTAACCACAATTTAGCTTCTTTATTCCTTCGAGTTCTTTTGGTTTGAATTAATTTCAGGAATTTCAACTAAAATAATTTATAAAAGAAATATCTACACTTAATCTTGGTTCGGATAGTAATTGTATGCTTATGTTGAATAATTTTTATTTGTAGTATCATAAATCTACCCATATGTTTTATTCTTTATTGAATAAGGATTATTCTTGCTAAAATTCTTCGTATCCTTGATATCCTTGGTATAATTGAAGACTTTGCAGCAAATGAAACCGTTGCTTTTTATTGCCTAAAGTTTGAACAAAAGTTAGGGCTATCATTTTGCTGCATAAACGAAGCAGATCCGACGAAAAACAAGCACGCTATAACAAAATTTGGATCTGCCACCCTATTCCGTTTGAAGCAAGAAGGCAGCAGGCCGGAGTTGCCTTCTTTTTGCAACAAATGAAATGACAAGTCGGTGCACATTTTGAGCTCGGCCCAAAATGAAGGATATTATGTTTTGTTAATAAAGTAATTATTGCTTTACGTTAATTGTGCATAAGTTGAGTGACACTGAAGCATTTGGTAGCGGATCGTCTGAAGTTTACCAACCTTCTGACTGCGGCTCCAGTTCAACCAGTTCAAGTAATGATGGAAGCGATCTTGATTTGTCAATATTTCAAAACAAAATTAATAAGGATCAAGGTATGAATATTTCGGATGAATCTAATATAAATAATCCTTACCCATCGTCGAGTGGCATAACTTCAAAAAAAAATCCGCGGTCCTTCAGAATAGAAGCAGAATGTTATAAAGAAGTCTATTGCTACTGGAAAAGTTATTAAACTATTAAGGTCATAAAAAAGGAGAAAAAAACTGGACCGGATTATTGTTGCAAAAAGCATAAGTGTTTTGTTCAAATTAATGAAGAAGCAAGAAATTTAATATTGGAAAATTTTAATAAATTGGAAGAATCTATGTCCAAAGTCTAATTAAAACTAGGAAATGTTGAAAGAGACAGATTAAAAACTGGTACGAGGAAGAAACGGAGTTGCTCATGTATTATATTTAATTACGAAATAGAAATACACATGTTTGTAGAAATGGCTTTGCATCTATCTATGGAATATCCAAAAAACGTGTAGACAATGTTGAAAAAGAGTATCGTGATCCTACAGTTATACCTGCTATGTCTGAGCGTGGAAAATATCATAGTAGACCAAATTGTAGACAATATTGCCAAAGAGTATCATGATGCTACTGTAACTATACCTGCCAAGTGTGAGCGTGGAAAACATAAAAATATACTAAATCGTATTTCGAGTGAATGGGTTTCCAAAGTTGATTCTCACATTAGTTTTCCCAGTCGCGAGTCACACTACAGAAGAAATAAAAGCTCTCTTTATTATCTGTCTCGAATCATATGCTAGGCATATATTTTTTACTACATATTCTTTAAACAAAATTTTAAATACAGTTCTGGAACACCCCACTCAGATACATGCAAGACGTGCGACATGGTGAATAACAAATTAAAAGATAAGACATTGGATAGCGATGAAACCAAAGAGCTACAGGTAGAAAAGAGTCTCCACCAAGCCAAAGCTGACACATTTTTGCTGATTTGAAAGAAAGGAGTAAACTTGCTATTTCTAGTGCGAGGTATTAACTTTTGATTATTAGCAGAATATGCCATTACCTAAAATTCCAGCAGGTGAAGCATTTTATAAACGTCAACTTTGGGCATATAATTTTTGTATCCACTCAGCAAACTCTCTTTTTGATTTATATGACGAAACCATAGCTCGAAAATCACCAAACGAAGTCATATAATTTAAATCACTACATAAATAATATTCTGCTTAGCACAGTTAAAATACTGTATTTATTCTCTGATAATACAGCAGCACAAAATAAGAATTCGACTTTAGTTCAATATCTGAATACTCTTATCAGGTGTTCATATCTTAAGAAGATTGTTCATCGATTTCCTGAACATTTTTTTTACCATGCAATCGGTGTTTTGGAGTAATAGAGAAGTTTAAATAAAAGAAAGATTACATGTTTGCTACTTCTGAATATTCCGAAAGTATTAAGCAAGCATTTAAAAACTTTAAATTTGTTATTGCAAATCAAAACATGATTCGTAACATTCGTCAACATTATGAAAGTCATTTCAAGAAAATAATAACAAATGTGGAAAAGATACGATTCAAAATATCTCAATATCGCATTTTTCAATATATTAAAGATCACATTGAAATTATTGCAGTCAATGTTACAACGGGAATGTATTTGATTATTTTCTCATAATGAGAAATGCCTAAGCCGATCTATCCGTTATGCGTGAGAAACAGCTGAATGATCATGCATTGCCGTTGAAAAAGTCTTAACAAAAAAGATGTTATGCAGCTGGTAAAGAACTATGTTCCACCAAATAAACCGTATTTCTACAAGAGTGAAGTTGTTGGACCTACATATGACATTTCTAACGAAGAGGATAATGATCAAGCTGGCGTTGACCTTTAAATAAGTAGTTTTTGTTAAATACTCGTTCATTTTTTATTTTCTTTTGAGCGATTAATCATTCTTACATAGTTCTTGAAATAAAAAAAAGTTTTTCTACGGTATAATTCGGTTATTAAGAATGCATGGTTGCGGTTTTACCAGATGATACATCCTTGTGGATTTTCAGAAGAGGTCTTGTTTATTTTTTAGGTATTATCATTATATTTTAGGGTATTTTTCATTTGTTGTCTAAATTGATATTGAAATTGAGGTTTTTAGGATAATGTGATTTTTGAACATTAGCTATTTTCTTGCGTTGTTATTAGGCGAAGATACGTATTGTTCATTAAGTTAATCTTTAAGATTTTACATGATATAGATACATTTTTCCCAAATTAATCTTCAATTTTCGCACTTGTTACTGTAAAGTACAGGGTGGACCAAAAGTTCGTTTACATTTCATGATGATTTAAAAGAAACTAGTTAAGTGAGATAAAAACTTTCTATTTATTATTATAGTATTATAGTACACAAATGCGGATTTTATTTAAAAAAAATACATTATCCATATGTGATCCTTGACTATTTTGACACTGCTGCAACTTGGAGCGGAAATTTTCAATGTCGGCCTCACAAGTGTTTCGTGAAACTTTTTACATTTCCTCTCGAATATTTTCCTTTAATTCCTCTAGGGACACTGGGTTGCTGGTGAAAACTTTACTTTTAAAGTATCCGTAAAGAAAGAAGTCCAGTGGGGATAAGTCCGAGCTACGAGGTGGCCAGTTAAAGGCACCTCTTTTGGATCTAGTACTTGTTTTTGGTATTTTCCGGTGGGGTCTTTTTTTAGTAGTTTGAACTTATTTTCGCTTATGAGTGTTTCCATGTACTGTGTTTTTTCCAGGATTGTAATTGTGTTACCTTTATCTGCTTTACACAATATTAGGTTGTCTTCTTTACACTTTTTCTTTATTTGTTTAATGGTATATTCCTCCTTATTGTGGTTATTTAATAACAAATTCTATGCCCAAGAAGATGGATTGCCGATGGGAGCCCCAACCTCACCACTTTTTGCTGAATTATACATGAAATCATTCGAAGAAAAAATGTTAAATAAGAAGAAGAATACAAACATCATATTCTGGTGCAGATATGTGGACGATGTTTTTTGCATATGGGGTGGCTCTAATCGGCAACTGGACACATTTCTTCAAGACCTCAATAATCAGAATAACCAAATTCAATTCACTATGGAAAAAGAAATAGACAACAAAATAAATTTTTTGGATTTAACAATAGAGAAGAAAGAGAATAAACTGCAGTACTCCATATATAGGAAAGCAACCACCACCGATACTATAATTCCAAACGACTCATTCCAATCCATACAAATAAAACAGTCAACATTTAATGCATATATACACCGACTCTTAACAGTACCCATGACAACTGAACACTACAAAAAAGAAAGCAACACTATATACGAAATAGCCAAGAACAACGGTTACGAGGGGAAGATGATTACAAGATTAATTAAGAAGAAGAAAAGGAAACTAAAAACCAAATTACTATACAACGTTCCCACCGAAAACGATCAGCATGCGTGTGCAGTGATTCCCTTCCTTGGTAATATCAGCTCTAAAATTAAAAAACAATTGACCCCCCATAACATTAAAACAATTATTGTTGACAGGAACAATTTATCAAGAAGAATAGTCAATAACAAAATAGAAACCAAAGACCTTCTAAAACAATCAGGAGTATATAAAACCCAATGTGTAAATTGCAGCGGTTTGTATATAGGTCAAACAGGACGTAACTTCGAAACCAGGTATAAGGAACACCAAAAAACAATTAGTCAACAGAGGCCATCAACAGGATTAGCAGAACATTTCATAAACACCGGACACCACATGGGGCAGATCATACCGATTAAGATTTGTAAAAAGGGAACCAAGCTAAATTACCTGGAAGGATTAGAGATCAAGCGGGCTATTGAAAGAGGAGATTTTAGTAGTAAATAACCAACGTATAGATGTAAATAGGTTATAACCAACAGGAACTAATTAATGTTAACACCATAATGCGGGAATTTCACACGATAACAACCAGTATATATATTGTACAATTTGTCATTTTAAATTTAGTATTACCTTTGATAATGAACTGCAAAGTTCGAAACACGTGTCAGGAAACTGTAAATAAAAATATGGAACATAACAAGTGCTTTTCTTCACCAAACTTATATATCCGGTTCCATCAAGAATGTAGCATAACAAGCATTACCTTTAACTCCCCCCATTTCCAGAATGAGTAAAAATGCGTATAATCTTCATTCTTCATTCCCTTAAGCTAAAGTAAAATTAAGATTATTTTGTAATATATACATACATGTTTGTATTTCACAATTTTGAATTTTTATTTGAGTTTTTTTTTTTTCTTTTTACGGCAATTAGTAATTTGTTTCAATTATTCAATTATAACATTTTTATTTTATTATTTTTATGAAAGCTTTTTATTGCTATTTTTGTGTTATTAATAATTTAGCTTATTTAGTATTATATTTTATTATAGTTATATTGTCCTGTAGTTGGTTTATACTGTTGGGCAATAACGAATATTATTATTATTATCACTGATGGTTTCATTCAATTTGTTAACTAATTAGAACGAATTGAAAGAAACGGTTATTAATTTAGTTTCCATCGACTCATTTAGAAAATTTATATTAATGTCGCCACACAGAATTATGAATTTGCAAAATGATTGCAAATCATTTAGTATTTGCAGAATTTGTTCTAAAAATGTACTTACAACTCCACTGGGTGGGCGATATATTGTTAAGATGCCGATTTTATTATTATTTAGCGTTATTGTACAAGCTGCGCATTCAATTCCCATTTCGATATTGTAATTTTTGATATTATTAATATTCTTTACAGTCCAACTTTTTATCAGCGAATATCATAACCTCCGTGTTGATGCATTTTTCTCGAGTATGCGCTTATGCTTGTGAACCCCTGTACATAAATAAGATCTTCTACTACATTTTTTGTTTATCCATGTCTCTGTAAGACATATTATATTGGGTTTTATTTCTTTTTCTTTTATTTCCAATACTTTAGTGTTGTTGATTGCGCTTCTTACATTAACATGCAATATTTTCACTGTTGGACCCAATGAGAGTATTTACTTTATTTATTCTATTGTACCAAAGGCTGTGACTCTGTTTATATTCCTGACTTAAGGATTTGGGTTGTGAGCCCAGGAAGTCGAAGTGTGATTGTCAAACAATCTGTGAGATTGTGCCAGTTGAATTTTGAAAAGTAAGATATTTTTTTTTTAATATGTTTCTTTTAATGTGCAAAAATAGTACAATGAATAAACAGAGAAAGATCATTCTTGGATAATAACACGTGTTAATAATATACCATAATTTATCTGCTGGTCAGCGGAATGCCAGCGTGGGTAGTATGATAACTAGCTCTTGGCTCATATAATCAATTTATTATAACAAAGCTAATATTCGAATTTGCAATTGATTAAAGAACATGTTTTTGAGGTACTAATAAATTCGTAATAATACACATACAATTTAATTGGACTCATTGGTTTATCATTTCGAGTACTCAAAATTTAAAGTGTGAAGAGTTTTTAATATCTTTGTTATAAATAAGTAATTGTGGAGGCTTTCACCTCTTTATTATATCCTATAAAACAGTGTTATTTAAAGTATTTTTTTATTAGTTTACAAGTTGGCAGTCATATAATATTATACGAAGATAATTAAAATATCTTCCTTGCCATCTTCGTACAATACAAGTTTCTGGGAAGCGTTCTTTTGTTGTCAACGATAAATCATTAATCCGGAGGTCGTTACACCCCACGTTGGCCTTTTTGGCCCTTTTTGGGCGCGGCCAGCTGTCATCGCGCCAAACTTGTCCCTGCGTCTTCAATTTCTCACGTCTATTTTTTGTGGGCCGCTCATTTCGGCGAAAGGCGAATTCTCGAAAATAAAGCCACATCTGCTCGTCTTTCATACGTGATTAAATAACCAGTCGCGATGGCCGAGGATGAGCTACAAAAGAATTGAAATACCTCCTGCTAAGGTCTCACTTATGCGTTTTGATTTTTTTTGTAAGGAGTCTTATTTATAAATAGCGTACTACATGATGCATTATGAAATTTTCATAATATTTAGAATGTTATTGTTTACCACTTATTGACTGAATATAATAATTTTAAAAGATTATTGTTGATATACATTATTTAAATATAAATAAATGAGAATTACTCTCTACTTCAATAGATAATAAATCAAATATGTTACATTTCATTGAATTTTATTTTCTAGTGTCGTTGCCTTTAAAATCTATTCAGAATATAATTTCAATAGATAAACAACTCTTTATATTTTACTTATTGCAGAGTGATATAAAATATTTAAATATGAATTCTTGTTCCCGTTGTACGTAAGTAATTGGCGAAACATAATGGAATAATAGGTAATGAAATTAAAAAATACTTGGTTTGTTTCACTGAATTTTATATATTGAGTCGACTTGTTACAGCATTTTCAAGAGATGGTCGAGTCATTATATAATTCAGTGAAACAAACCAAGTTTTTTTTTTTATTATCTTTAAAAGATTGTCATTAAAAGTTATGTGTGGTGTAAAACTCGGATATATTCTACTTTCCGCCATTTATTTAATCCCCTTCAAGAAAAAAAAAAGTATTTTAAGAAATCATCGCTCATAATCTATCCTTAACCTAATGAACTCTTCATTAATTATTGTTCCCAGTTAACAACAGTTATGATGACCATTTTTAGTTATCGGATCCTCATCAGCAAAACATATTTAAAGGTAGGGAACATTGTTTTCTCATTGTGCTAAGAAAAGCCTAAAAGTTCTAAACCAAATTGTAACTAAAATTTAACAAATTTACTATAAAATAAATATATGTTGCGATCCATGGCGTATGAAAGTCAACTCTTCCAATTCCAAACTTCTTATTCCATATCACAAAATTACACAATTAAAAAAAAATTACAGAATACCAAAGAAGGGCGATAAGATGAAATACGAAAATTGGAGGGATATCACAATACTGAGCGCCGCGAGCAAGATCATGACTTGAATCATCCTCAAAAGAATACAGAAAATACAATCTAAACTGAGAGGTAACCAGGCAGTGTTCCGGCGGAAAAGATCATGCATAGACAATATAACGACCTTGAGAATAATTGTGGACCATGCTATAGAATGGCAAAAAGAAATTGTAATTAACTTCATAGACTTCGAGAAAGCCTTTGACAAGATAAACAGGAAAAAAATATCTGGGAAATTCTAGGAAGCTATGGCATTCCAAGAAAACTAATAAAAATGATACAAATATTCTACGAAAACTATTTTGGAAAAATACACATATCACCTTTCTTAGACGAAAATAACATGGAGATTTGGAAGAATCTTGGAGGACCTCGAATTTGCAGACGACGATATATTTACTCTAAGAAAACAATAAAAACATGAAGCAAAAAACAAGAAAACTAATACCCGAAGCAGCAATAGTCAACCTAAAAATAAATGTGAAAAAGTGTAAAACGATGGGAATAAATACCCAATCGAACTCGGAAATAAAACTTGGAGAAGGAACAATAACATCAACATTATATTGAATGTATGTATATTATATATAATTGACAGTAATGGAGAGTCAGGGAAAAAACAGAGACGAAGAAGAAATAAATAAATGTTGTCAAAATGACATAATAAACTTAAAATATCCCAAAAAAGGGTCAAAATGGAGCATATTTGTTTCAATATAATTAAAAAGAACTCCGGAAATGGCAAAAGTATGTCACCTGTCTACGGAAGAACGTGGGTTTGAGTTGAAGAACATTGGTAAACAGTGAACTCCGCCTTTGACTCCTGTGTCCTAAATTATTTGTTTCTTTTTTATATTGAATGTATGTATATTATATATTTTTTGTAAGCAGGAGAAGCAAAGATAATAATAAAGAATAAAGAAAGTGTGGAAATCATCTCAGATATTGCAGAAAACAAAACTAAGACTTTTTGACAGCAATGTTATTAGTGTGCTGCTGTACGGAAGCGAGTCGTGGACTACAAAGAAAATGGAAATAACAAAAGTACGGTCCTTTATAAATAAATCCCTTCGCAAATTACTGGGAATATACTGGCCAAACAGAATAACAAACGAAGAGAAGAAGAAGGCAAAAATACGTGAACGGCTTACGTTAGCAGTCACGAAAGTGTTTAAATTTTCTGTTTTATTTTTATAGATTTACAGGTTTTGCAAAGGTGTAAGTTTTTGTCCATTCTTCGCTTCTTGTAGTATTTTGAAATCAAAATTTGGCGAAATAATTGTAGTGAATTGAATTTTGAAAATCAACCACTTATTATTTGTTAGATATATGTTTTCCTTATTATTTGAAATTTAGCTGCACGCCAAGAGAAGATCCAACTAGCTAGTGATTGATTGAAACATAATATCGACGAATTGATTGATTATCAATGATTTGGTATGGTTATTTGTTCGACAATGATGTCAAAGCATCTCCTCAAATGTCATGGGATTTGATCAACAATATTGTTTAGACGATTAAAATATCAACCCGGCGTAAACCAAGGGTTGTTTATTTAAGTTGCTTTACCCCATGTGCTAGAAAAGGAAACAGTGCTCAAGTTCGTCTCTTCTGTAGCAGAAAGATGTAGAAGAATTTATACCATTTGTGGTATGGTGTAACAACTTGTTATAAAAACCATTAATTATTGATTGGCACATTTTGTTCTAACAGATTTACAAATGTCTAGAGGAATTGCTAACATCTTAAGAAATAATATTAGGAAGACAGACTAGTTATTCATCAAATATTCTACTGTTGCAAGTATAGCTCAACTAAAGATGATCGTTTAATATCTATTTGCCGTGCAGAATCATCATTCACATTTCTGGAAGAAACATACCTAAGGAGTATATCAAAGTGTTGGTTACATTATATATAATAAATAGAAAAAACACGAAAATATTTTCGTAAAATCTATAACAAATAAAAATACGAGCGTCCTGTATACATATTAGGAGAGATCCATCATTGACATTGTAGCACAGCTAAGATGTTTTTAGAATAGAATTTATTACTGTTCTTTTGCCAATATCATTGAAATCATAAAAAATAGCTTATTTAAGGTCATTCATGGTCATTCATGGGTGCATAAGATATATTCTGTTTTTAACTTGATTGAGTTATTTAAGTGGTTACGAACGTTATTGATGCATGTATTTCTACATAAAAGCTAAGAAAATGTTTGGTTTACCTGCCCAGAATGTATATCTTTAAATATTTCTAAAAATGAAAAGAAATATTTCCATTGAAATTTCTGGCTTAAAAATCGTTGATATTTATACACCAAACCTTATATTTAACCTAAACTTACTTTGCTGTAATATTTCTGTAACACTTCTTACAGAACTTGAGAGTTTATTTTTTGTAAAAATGGCATTTTATTGTTCTGCTACAATTACTACTTTTTAAAAAGTCTAGAGGTTCTTCAAATATATATTCCTACACTGGTTATTCACATTTTCATTTAATACACTATTCATTTGGGAACATTTCTGTTTTAATTTACAATATTCATATTTGTACCAATTTTTTTTTCACAATTTTGCCATTTTGGAGGTAATTTCATTATGCCTCTCTCAAAGAAGCCCTCGTACGTTTTTGCAAAAAAAAATAGTCGATTTTCACAAGTCTCTATTTCACCAGCAAAATTGTTCGCCATGGACAGAAACAGATAGTAATCACTGGGTGCCGTATCCGGACTATAAAGTGGATGAATAAGAATCTCCCAACCAAGCTCCCGGAGATTCTGCCGAGTTTCTATCGATGTGTGTGGCCTGGGGTTATCCTGATGAAATCAATTCCTCTTCTATTGGTGAAAGCTTGCCGCTTCTGGGCGATTGCTTCCTTCAGACGGTCTAATTATTGCCAGAACATTTCTGAGTTCAGAGTGCTGCCTTAAGGGAACAGTTCATAGTAGAAAATTCCCTGCCAATCCCATCAAATACACAGCAAACTTTCCTAGCCGTCAATCCTGGCTTGGTCATCGTCTAATTTGAGACTTCAGAAATTGGTCGATTTGCAGCTGGAAATTTGGTCCGTGAGTTTTTTTTTGCGTTTACTCATGTGACGCCCATACATCGAGCTTCTTTTTATGTCAAGCCTTATTCAATTGGTTCCAAACATTTTATTGTGCAATTTTTAGTTCTTGGGCAATTGAAACAGTCCTTAGATGACGGTCGAACTGGATAATGTCCATGATGTTATCGATATTTTAATCAATTGGCCGTCCAGTGTGTGGTATACCTTAGACATCGAAATCACCGGTACGGAATGGACGAAACCAAAATTGCACGTGATTGACTGTTACTGTATCCGGACCAAAACACTATTCACATTTCAGCCGCCTGGCTTACGTTTTCGCCTTTATCGAAGAAAAACTGTAAAATATAGTGCATTGTTTCTTTGATAGTGCGCTCAAACAAAACTGATTCAACCAATTATAAATCTATCAGAATAGTTTTTTTAATACGAATTCTCATCTTTCTTTCGCCATCTAGTGCAACCTGATCGCGCTACAGATAACTAAAGCCATCTATTGGAAAATAATGGATTTCCTTTTGCTACACCTATTATAAATTTGACGAAGGAAAAATTAAAATTTTACGAAAACAATGGTTTCCAATATTTTACGCAAAAGCAAATATATAAGAATTTTCTCAATCATGACCAATTTCTGGTTTCTTCACAAATATTTTTGACCTATTTTTAGACTTCCTGTAACAATCGTAAATATTGACAAGATAGCGCAACTTTATTTACTTCAACAATGAAATCGCACATTTCATGGAATGGTTTTTTTTAAACATCGCCGGCACCGTTTTCGTTTTTGAAAACTACAGCGAAAGTTCTGTTCTGCCTGCCCGTCGGCCGACTTTCCTGCCTACCTGGAAAAATGTCCGCAATCGGGTCTTGCAAATCAAAGGCGTGTAATAAATTCACAATTCACCGTTGCGAATTCGGTTCGACGAAAATGTATTTCTAGAAAGTGTTGCTTCGTGTTAACAAAGAAATATTTATTCGTTTTTCTAAACTATTTTTTTTATTGAAAAGTTAATTTATTGGCTGCCTGCTACATTAAAGATTTTAGGAAACTGCAGTGTTAATATAATTTTATTATTTTTCTTAATAATAAAACAATAAATTAGATTAATTGACGCAAGCGGAAGCGTTTTTGATGTTTGTATTAATGTGTTTTATCTGTGCAAATATAAAGCGTTTTCACAATTTTTCTCATAACTAGTTATAATCTTTTAGATAACAATGAAAATTTCTGTTTTTAAATAAACTTAAAATGTTATATCCTCTATTGTTATACTTCATTTAAAAAAAAACTTATTATTTCTATAAAATATTTAAAATAGTAAAGTAAATATGTAAATGTTTTATTATCCAGCTTTTATCACTGACGGTTGTCATTATTGTATAATAGTATTGATCGATTTCGACGAAATAAAAATTGGATATACTGTTGAGGGTAAACGATGTCCTCATTTTCTAGAAACGAGATAGAGTACACACGAGAAGATAAAAGCAAACGGAATCAATGAGGCGTGGAGATTTCATGTAATTGGTGAGTACAGAGAGATATGATAATCCTCTTCTTGGTACAGATACAAATGTTGCAAACGTGATGGTTAATTATCGTTGATCTTGTTTCTCATCGGCTTTTGATTGCTTTACGTTTGATTTATAATGAATGGTAATAATTAAATCCGTTTTATCCTATACATATAATATTGATTGGACATGCTAAATAGTAGTAAATTTCTAATGAATAATATAATTCCAATATTTATTGCTAATCGGTCGATATTACTGAGAATCATAGGCCGAATAAATAATTCAAATACTAGAGACTTTCTAGAAACACTAATAGTTTATAGACATTTGACAAATGATATAATTTAAATACATCCAACTTAGAAGTATTTTAACGCACTTTTAATATAAATCTTAAATATAGAAACCCTTTTTTTCTGTTTTTAAATTGAATGAATATTAATATTTAATTAATAAATTGTTTCCTCTTCCAACGATATTTTTTATACTACGCATTAATTTTATAACTTTGAGTTTTGCGATTCTCATACAGTATTAAAAATGAATTTTGTTGTTATATAACTCATCAATACTGTACAACATATGAAAATTTGTATTTATTTATTTGTGGCATATGCCTTTCGTATAAAATTGCAATAAAAAGATTGGCCACATTCGGTCATTTCACAAAATACTTCAACTACATATATCTAATACTAAGAAACGAAAATCACAAAATAAATAATTCAGTAGAAAAAAATGAATAAATAAAGTAAATACAAAAAACAATAGAGGCCTGTAAATTACAGAATATATGCGTTCATATTGTTCATATATACAATTCTTTTATTTTTAACTTACGCAAGTATCTGGAGAACAATTTTATATTATTAGTAAAAAAGACTAAATTAGGTTTTTCTTGTAAATGATTGACAAATCACATCATTCTAACTAACGGGTCGTTGATTGAGAAATTAGACCTACAAAAAGGTATACAAAACACATCCCTGTTTCTCGTTAAAGCGCCTGCGCTGTGGAATTTAAAATTTAAGTATTTCAAAATATTTTCACATTCAATAAAGGAACTAAATTTAAATAAAAACTCAATGTCAGCTAATATGCTGGATCTAAATTCCTAGATTCTTAATATCTTTAACCTTTCCAAAACAATCCACGATAGCATAGTCAATGAAGCTTGGAATACGCCCACGAATTTATTTTACACCAACCAGAGAGTCTATCGATATCTGTTAGCAAACGTTCTGCGTCTTGTGGGCTACTTATTGTTTTAAAGAGCTTTAAATCATCGGCGTACGGCAAGACTTCACGAAATTTAAAGCAATCTATGATTCCATTTAAGTATTGAGACCATTGAGGTACCCCAGAAGTGTCCATAATTATATTGGACTCCCCTGGACCCTATTATTAAAAAAAACTCTTGATCCAATTTACTACGCATTGAATCCCAATCCCATTATTTATTAAATAAAAGACTATAAGGAACGCTGTTGAAAGCCCTAGAAAGTTCTGTGTATATAGCATCAATCTGATACTTGTTTTCAAATACCTTCAATAGACATCTCTCATAGCTTACTAGATTAGTTACCATAAAACGTTATTTAAAAAACCCGTGCTATTTGCTGGTAATTATATACCTACTTAACTAATCTGGTTTTTAAAATTATTTAGAGCAGGTAATAACTGTAGTGTTAAAATTTCTTTTAAATATTTGAGGGTAAGGTTTGGGGAAAAATTTTGGGCCATTTTTAATTAAGTTCAAAATCTATGAAAGGTGTGTCAGTTAAATATACCACTCTGTGGTGAAATATTGATGAAAGCGTTTACTCTTCTAAAACACATTCATTTGACGTCTGGATCAGCCTTTTAAGTTTCTTCGTCGTTCTTTTAGTGGGAGGGGCACTTGCAGATTCTCTCACTTGATCTTCTAGGAGATCGAACGTGACTGTGTGTAGGTGAAAAGTGACTTCCTTTACATACCACCTTAATGACATATCAACTCTCTTCTCTGCATTATCGGTTTTATTATATTACCTCTTATTAAATAACTAAGTTTATTTATGCTTGGTGGCCTTGTAAAGGTCGAAACTATAATCACATAATAAATTCTGTTTGCGATACCAACAAGTTTCTGAAGTTGAATTTAACTCGTTTTTTTTAAATAAAATTCGAGCTCCCTTAAAATTTAGAATAAACTATTTACAAAAGTAAGTAAGGGTGAGTTGCGCTAATTTAATATGGGTCCACGCTATTTAGGTTCAGGTGAACAGAATTTCACAAGCTAAACACTCAACCAGTAAATATTAAAAATATAATGCAAACTGAATATTTCTTAAAACTAATAAACGGGTATTGTTTATATCAGGGTTGTAGATGTGGAAGCAGAAAATGTTGTAGAGTAGTGGAGATAGAGGGGATCCTTGGGGCAGACCTTGTACAAGGTAAAGGGAGTAGTAGTTGTTGATTTTGACTTTGAGGGATCTGTTTGAAAATAAAAATAGTATCGGTAGGAATTTTGAGGAGGTAGCATTTGTACAACAGAACTTGATGTCCGACAGAGTCGAAGGCTTTTCGAATATTCAATATTAAGACGGCTGATGACTTTCCTTTCATCATTTATTTTTACACGTATATACGACTTATATACTTTCTGTAAAAAAAAGAAATTAATCATCGTACATGCATTAATTGTTATTCCAAATATTCTCCATGAAAGTCAATACATTTTTGCTTGAACGAATTTTCGAAGTACTTTTCCCACTCCAAAAAACGTGGACCTCAAAATTTATTTTTGATTTGCTATATTAAAAAGAAGTCATTGGGTGGCAAATCAGGGCTGTATGGCGGATGATCAATTCAACTTTGTCAGTTCTTAAAAATTGTCAAAAACCGATATTAAAGCTGCATTATCCTGGTGGAGTATGATGTATTTTTGACGATTAGTTGTTTCCCTTACTTATCCGAAGACTTCTTACAAACAAATGGTGGTGTACTATTTAGACGATCCGAAATTGCAATAATGGTATAGGTGCCACATGTCATTATTTATTTCGTGCGTGAACAACTTTTCTTGGATTTGACCATACTACATTCGACTGGTATTTACTATCGAGCTCATATATCGAAAATTGTCAGTTGTAATATCCCAAGGAGATTAAATGTTCTGAATAATTCTACTGAAAAAAGTCGAACTACGTTGGGGACAAGATGGCAGCACCTGAATCTTTCCGAAATATAAAAGCCAACCCTCGTATCTGTTTTGCGCTACACATTATTCGGATATGATGATAATTTAATGAAAGTTATTCTTAGTTATGGCTTTCAATAATTCAATTTTCTACTTTTTTGTATTTGTTAAATTTTTTTTGTTATTGATACAATTAATTATTCTTCCCTATCAACAGCCACGGATCGGTTTCGATCTATTTTGGATCTCATCAACGTAGCGCAGTTGGAGACAGAATCTTTTATTTGTTTTGATAAGAGGGGGAGAAATCGATTAAAACCTCTCCTCCGCGATCGCTGTTGTGACTAGTCCAAGACCTAAAGTTCTTTTCTGAGAATTAGGGGATCCGGTCGTCCTAAATGACACTCTCCTCGAAAGGAGCAGCGACACCGGTCGCATTACGATGACCCTAGGCTGTAGGGTACTAATTGGGTGCCAATTAGAATCATGCGTGGCCTTCGGTATTTGCGGAGTGCAAAATTTATGAATTCTGGATGTATAGCGGTGTATTCAGTACGCATCTAGGCGTAGGTAAGCTGTGGTCTTATCATTATAGTGAACAACCTTAGTCTTTTTTGACAGAAGCTTTGGCCTTTGGACGTGATCTTTGAACAGGAGAGGTGGTGTTGGAAGATTATTCCGAGATATTTGATCTCGTTCTTTATCGGAATTAGTTCCCCACCAAATGAGGGTTGGGGGATCGATCTTATGTTTTTTGAGGTACTCTTATCAGCATTGACCTCAAGTCACCATTGTGACGCCCACTTCTCGTAAGTATCGAGAACGGCTTGGTGAGTTTTTTTCAGATGACTGGAGCCGAACGCAAAGTCCAGAAAAACTGGATTGTGTGGTCGTTAGTTGTCTAAATGTCACGACATTTGGACAACTGACAATCTGAGTTGACGTTTGAGATGACGACAATGTCAATCACGGTGGGTGTGTAATGAACTGCCGAGGGGTAAAATGTGGGATATGGACATATCCTACGGCTCTGATGTTATGTCTCGAGATTTTTAGGAAATCACTGAGTGATTACCCTGCTGTTCCAGCTAGGGCTCAGCATACATGTCACCGGCTATGATAGCAGGCGTGTTGTCAGTAAACAAGAGGTACAGATTATCTTGCCCAACAGCTTGCTAGGTGATTGATAATCTGATACGATATTAAGCAGTTCGATGTCAGATTTAACAATAATAACAGTCGTCTCGAGGTTCTGGAAGGCGATTAGAGGAAATTGGGAATTGGCAATTCCCCTTTTGACATAAATGACGGTGCCGTCACGACGGGTATTGTTTTTGTGATCTTGAAAGTGGAAAATAAATCCCGGTATTTTAGGTCGCCAACGTTCACCTAGATGAGTTTCATTCACCACATCATTCTCGTGCATGAAGTGCTCTAATTCATGTATTCTGTCAGAAAGCCCGTACGCATTCCAAAAGGAGAGACCAACGGGTTTTAAGAAATTACGCATATTTAACGACCATTTTAGCATACCCGATGCTGATGACGTCTCGATCCGCCTGGTTAGTGGTTCTAGTTAGAAGGTCTCGAAAATCTGGGTCCAGTTGACTGGGCCAGTCGGTTTACGGGCGCTTGAGGATTGTGGAGCGGATCGCCGAGCGCTTGTGAGAAGAAAACTCATCCTTGCCGGAAATTAGAGCGAAAACTCGAGGGTTTTTTGCGTTGCAGTTCGTAAACGTACTGCAACCACTGTAGCTGACAAGGTGTTCACCCTGTCAATTAGCACATTTGGTAGGAGTATCGTCCGAAATGGAGTACTCCGAGAAATGGTTATTGCCTGCGAATTTCACGCAAACAAAACTGGCTTTGCAATTGACCTGAGCATGGCCAATATAATGGCAGTTGTTGGAAGGCCTTCTTCCTTCTTTCATCATCAATTACAATATTACCATAAAGATACCATCTATTGTCTAAACATTGCACTAAATCACTAAGAGTGAATTGTCGCTGTTGACATATCCCTTAATAGTCGATGATTATCCACCCATAGGGATCTCGTGCAACGTTTAGACAATATATGGCACCTTTATGGTAATATCGCAATCGATGGGTGATATAACGAAAAACAGTATACCTATAAGAGAGCCGATTCATGTGAATTTAGTAATAGTTTTAATTACCCTGTAATTAAAAAAAATGTGAAGCAACTGAAACCAAAGGATTAAGTTAATTTACCTTATTGTTAAATTCTGTTTCACCAAGTGATGGATAAGCAAAAAGTAATTACTAAATATTTAAAAAACAGCTTAACCAAATACATAAAAATACAATCCAACAATAAATCCAGAACAGCCACACAAATTATATTCAATACCGCTAATAAATGTCAGAAGAATTAAAAATTAAAAACCTGGTACGAACAACGTGACAATTGGAAACAGAATTAAAAATAATACATACCGAATTAAAATTAAACAAAACACTTTTCACGTTGTTTTACCACAATAGTTATTTATTAACTGTGACTATAGTTTCGATCATAAACTGATTATTATCAAACATAATCCGTTTATGATTGAAACTATAGTTACAGTCAGTGGTAAAACAAAGTGAAAAGTGATTTATTTAATTTTAATCAAAATGTACCACCAAATAAACGCCGAGAACATTAAAGAAAATTAAGATCGAAACTATAGTTACAGTCAGTTGTAAAACAAAGTGAAAAGTGTTTTATTTAATTTTAATCAAAATATACCACCAAATAAACGCCGAGAACATTAAAGAAAATACAGATAATAATTCATAAACTTCTCCCAAAATATCAGATAAGCTTCATATAACCAGTTAATAACCTAAAGAAAAAGCTGAAATAGCTTGATGAACACCAAAAGATCAATTATAAAAAACAATAAACGTATAATAAAATGTCCCCTAGAATCTCCCCGAAAGTAATTAGCAAATCTGGTGTAAAAATGGTGTCTTAGTCAAGAAACGGTTTTCTGATAGCTATATGAATGTGATGATATTTCGCTGTCGTGAAATATAGACACAATTCACTTTATTTTCTTTCTACGTGAAGGTGTTGTATAATGCGATGCGTGTGCATTTTGGTTTTAGCGGTAATTTCTACCTAAACCACAAACAAAGCCTTAGAGACCCTAGAAAGCGCGACAACGATGAGTTTGAGAAGATGCTCGCTGAAAATTTGGCACAAAAGTAAAAAAGCTGGAAGTAACCTAGCAATTGATTTCCAAATGCCTATATGAGATGGAAAAGATCCAGAAAGAAGGAAATAAGTTCCGCATAAACTCACTAAAACTAATAAAAATCAACGACTGGCAATATGTCTTTCTCTGCTCAACAAACTGCGCGGAAAGTCATTGGCAAATCCTAGCGAATAACCGGTGGCAAAACACAATAGCTTCGTAAAGGGCGTGCTTAATTATGAGTTGTTGAAAACGAATAAAACAGTTACGGTTGACTGCTACGAACGTCAATTAATCCGCTTAATAAAATAGATCATAATACGTCTTAGCCGGGACATCTTGTAGCACCCGACACATCCACCAGACATTGCCCCATCTGATTACCTTTTATTCCGGTGATGCAACCAACCTTGTCTTATATGCATCTACAATCAGTGAGATCCGAAAATGGTTTAACGACTTTATCATGTCCAAAGACGTATTTCTGATCCTTTTCAGCAAAAAACTGAGCCAATTGAGATTTAATTTTGCGTCATTTGTAAACGTTTTACAATTTATATGGGGGATGTAATATCACTTCCCAACCAAGCTGTTATTACTTTATTTAAAATATGTAACTTATACACTAGATTATAATCACAGCGAATGCTTATATAAACTATAGAAACTTCCCCATCGTCATAGAAATTAATTTTTTTAACTTTTGTAAAAGCATTTTTCTTTGATTTTATGACATAATTGCAGGGACTTCAGAAATAATTTCTTAAAGTTAATGTGTACGAAAAATTAGTAAACAACTTCCGTCAAGTTTTTGCTAAAAGCAATTAATTGCCCTTAATTTGCCTGCTCTGTTCGCCTTAAAGAATTTCTAATTTACTCACTTAATAACATGCAATCAGTAATTTACATCGTTCCTTCATTAATGACATGGAGCTATATACTGTGAAAACTGCATTGTGCATCAAGAATAGTGCGAAGTGATTACGTAATTTTTTCTAAGTGAAAATGTGAAATCTAAACAGAAATAATTAACGCCTTTGGTTTTTATTTACAAATAATTACGAACATGAACAAAATAAAAAGATGAATCGTGAATTTCTTTTATTCATATTATCTTCATTCAAATTTTAGTAATATTATTCATAGTAGTATGTATTTTTGATTAATTTAAGAACAGACACAAAGCAATAAATAAATAAATACAGTAATAACCTCTCATTTGCGTAAAATACATTAAATATATTCCTAAAATGCAATTCATTGTCATAAATGCATTTAAATCTAAATGCCATTTATTTTTAAATATATTCTAAAATAATTTCGGCAATACTTTTTTACTTTACTTACTTAATGCATCACATTGATTCTGCACTGTTTCCCACGGCCGTAAAAAACCAACGTAGGTATAATGACTCATGGTGTCATCAATGTCGCACCTTTGTGTAATTTTTATGCGTAACTAATTCAGTGAAACTGCTGTAATAACCACATAATTTGATCCCAAAAACCGCACGATCCGATGGAGTTCTCGGACCAAATTATTAATCGTTTTACCTGAAAATAGGAACACTCGCCTAAATAGGAAATCGTAATTGCTATGTGGGTCTAAGTTCAACGAAATTATACATTGTTTTAAAATTAGCTGTTTGTCTTTTTAGATGTTATCTATTATTAGACACATATTGTTATGTTCCAACAATATGAATCTATTAATAAAGGTTTATTTGTTTATGAAATATATAATTCCTAATTTTTTATAAAATTTTAATACATGACAGTCCAAAATAATATATAATATTTTAATGAATTGATTGACGAGGCACCTAGTAGAAAATCTATATTATATCTAATTAATAATAAGTGTACACATTTTTATTTAACTCAATTGTTTCGCCACACTGTGGCTTCTTACTTAACTTATATACAATAATGTATATTCTCCACCTGAAGAAGTGTGGCGAAACAATTGTAGTGGTCAAATAAAACAACCACTTGTTATAAATTAAATATAATATTTATTTTTTTATTAATTATATTTTATATTAGATCATAATAATATATATAATAATAATTTTATATAAGATCATAATAAAAGTAAATAATAATTTATGTAAAGGGTAAAGGTAAGCTTATTAGTTTCTTTGTATAATTTAAAGTTTATTAACAAGAGCATTAAACAGTCCGCCTTCTAAGATTAATTTCTTATAGTGTAATACCGCAAACACTTCTTAGAAGTCTGGAAAATCCAGTAAAACAATTTAGTGGCAAATTATTGGAATTTCAGGATTATACCTATAAAATTAATTTATACACTGAATTGAAAAAGTCACTGTTGTTAAAATAATTAATTTTCCCATCGGTACATAAATACTTACTTCGAGGAAATCATATAAACAAACAATATAATTCTTTAGCACAAATCTGATAAATAAATAAAAATTTGTAAATTAAAAATAGTCTTAATGTACAATTAAAAACTAAATACAACACTTAATATTCTACTCTAATAATTTATGGGTACATAGTGAAAATAGTGAAAATAACTATCTGCACGTTACACAAAAAAGTCACTGCACCTCTGTTGCAAATTTTCGTGGGGTAGGTAATTACATTATTAACTATTTTGTACAAACATTTCAGTATTTTAATATTTCGCAGTTATAGATTTAATATCAAACATCATTAACAAATTATTATAAATTATTATGTAATTATTAGGATACCCATTTGTAATGCAGAAATTCCATGAATGAATTTGGAGCTGCGTATATTTATATATAATTTGTACAATTTCTTTAACACACACGTCGAATATAACCTAACATCGTCATCTTTCATGCCATGTTCGTATTATAATAATTATAATAATAATAAACTTTATTTCCCAACAGATTACATATCTAAAAATAGGGAAAAATTATAAATATGGTACATTTTAGAAAAAAAAAGTTACAAACAAAAATACGATTACAAACTACAAAAATACATACTTATAAAGGAAATAAAAGATATTTATTATAAATAACTCTTAAAAACCGCAACATTTTCATTAACATCATTTAAAACACAATCGTACAGATTTAGGTTTATTAACATTTTGTTTCTTAGAAATGGAATTTGAAAAATACGTGTTTTTCTAATTATTGGTTAATTTTCTACAATGTAAAGAACTTTAATGCATTTTTATTATTTAGTTCCTTCTATAATAAATAATTTTGCAACGCCTAAAATTTTCTGAAGATTCATTCACAAAATTTTTTTTATATCATCAATATAAGATTTTGAGACGATATTGAGCCAACGTTACCATTTATAATTCAAAGAAGGGGAACCTTGAGAGAACATTCTTTAAGGACAAAAGGGCACATAATTGTAACCTTTGTACTCTACCTGTTTTAAATTCGCGACAGATGGTAAGTAAAATTAAGATGGAGGGCTCTAGAAAAAACTTATTTTCAAAGTGGGCGATGAGCAAAATAAGGTTGAAAAACTATTATCTAGACGGTGAAATGTAAACTTACAGCGATGGAAATCGCAACATCAAAAAAAGTAAGAATTTATTGACCCAACTTGGCATAAACGTTTAACTCTTAAAAGATAGTAATTGATTCAAATTTCTTTCGTATGGATCAAATGTTAATGACTTATTTGACAGCTCTTTCAGTTTTTCTAAAAATTTGATTTATTTTTTGTGATATTGTATACGGTTCTTCTTGTTTTTGCTTTTTATCGTTTGTTTTGAAAGTGTGATTATGCCTAAAGTGCGCCAAAATGAAAATTACCACACGCGCATTCGGTTACGGCCCCGAACTGACGTACAGCAACGTTGGTTCGGGTCAGTAGTTGGATGGGTGACCGGTACCATTCACCATTCGGATACAATTAATGGTGCTTTAGAGTGACCGGGGCGATCCTTTAAAGTAACACGCTCATTTACAAACACACAAATACACCAATCACATGGCGGAAGGGCCACGTGGTCGATAGCCA
This sequence comes from Ontholestes murinus, assembly GCA_963969525.1. NCBI lineage: Eukaryota > Metazoa > Arthropoda > Insecta > Coleoptera > Staphylinidae > Ontholestes > Ontholestes murinus. The sequence continues at coordinate 33,139,054 of OZ018395.1, read as the reverse complement.
AACACTACTACTACTACTGAAAATTGCCGAATTGAATTGAGCGAATTCGACAGAGGTTGTATCGTTGATTTTTGCCAAGATTGTCGCAAATGCACAATAACCTAGAGTGGCTTAGGATGGTGATTAGTGAATCCCTATTATGCATGGAGATGCATGATGGCCGTATTAGAGTAAAACGTAGAAAACGTAGCATCATGGAATTTTCTTTCAAGAGGCATCTTGAAAGAAAATTCCATGTTTTCTACGTTTGACTCTAATACGGCCATCATGCATCTCCATACATAATCGGGATTTATGATTATAGTATGGGGTGTTGCAAATTATGGAAGTAGTTTGGTATTCATCCGATGCAATATGAACTCCCAGCAATATGTAGATGAGATGATAGAACCCCGAATTCTTCAGACTAGACCTATTTTTCCAGCTAGACATTTCCCATCCCCATATTAGAAGAGTTTCTATGGCTTATTTACGGAGGATAATGTCAATAGTTTGCTATAGCCACCCTGACCTCCAGATATTTCGCCAATTGGGCATATATAAGCCATTATGTGGAGAAGACTAAAGAACTTAAAACATCCTCCGTATACGTTGCAAGCTCTTCAGCACAAATTACCGGTTGCTTGAGATATAATATCTCAAGAGATTATTGCTCTAAATCGTAACTAATTAGTTAATAAAGTTATTTTTTTATTTTAACCGTTTCCACTCGTAATTAGGATTTAGAAAGTTATCAAATAACTCGAAATTTTTTTCATGTTCGATCAAGATGAATTTTTTTGATGAAAATATGTTCAAATTTAACTAGAATATTTTATTTTTTAACGTGTCATATTACCATAATTTATTGAAACTACTAAGAATACTTAAATATAATACACTACACCACATTAGAAATGTAATTACATAAACAATATTTAGGGGCGGAAAGTAATGCTAGAACCTCCACCATAGCAAATTAACTTAGAAATACGCCGAACAGAAATGTTTTGGTTAAACATAACAGTTAGGCCAAAGAGTTTTTGTTTTCTATAACTACTAAGAAGTAAGAAACTGTAAAGTAACTAAAAGACAATAAAAACAAAAAGCTTTCGAGTACAAGTATTGCACATATAACTAGTTTTCCGTCTTCCACCTGCCATTTTTCTGCCGGAACATACCAAATAGTCCCTTTTGTCCCAGATGCCACTAAACTAAAACGGCCAAATACTATATGCAACTATATAGAGAAAACCTACTGAAGGTTATATGCTCCTAACAGGACACTGAAATCTAAGATCGCACCTGTACAGACTGAGACTATACTCTAGTTCAACCTGCAGAGGGTGCGAAGAAGAAGAGGAAACCGCCGAGCATGTGCTTCTGGACTGCCCGGTTCTATCCAACATACGTAAATCTACAATGGGAGAGAGAAGTTTACAGTCATCAAAATCATAAAAATCCCTCTTGCTGCCCGTTTTCCAATGCCTTGGATTGGCTCGACCGTAGCAAGAAATGAGAACCCAGATGGGAAGACATACAAAGAGCACACTGGGGCCTACGTGCAGCGGATTAGCTGCCCTGTCATCGGGCAGGGTAATAGTCCATATAAAATTCGTCGTCACTGTTCTCAAACTCATTATCAATTTTACTTTTTAAATGTCGCTTAAGCATTGCGAACATAAAAAATATTAAATATAAAGTAATAGACTAAACTAAATTTGCAACCCAAAAAGGAACGTCTATAAATATTTGAAAAAGCTTATATAATATAAATATATCCGGATGATCAACAACACATTCATTTTGTTGAATTTATTTATTTTATATAAACTCAAGCTACCATAATATTTTGTTTATATAAACCATAATAAAAACCCCCGCCGCTGGTTTATCCACTTGGTGACAGATATATACCTACAAAAGATAAAATATAAAGTATTTGGTGCTGATGCAGCGACATAAGAGCGAAGAGATGCGATGTCCCCTGTACGGGGACGTACGAGCGCAACGGTAAAACGAGTGATGTATCCCGTACGGGAACATACGAGTGCAAAGAGTTAATATTTATATGTTTGTGCTAAGTTTGGTAAAAACGTAGTGTTGCGATTTCTATATCACTGAGTATATCTACATTCCGTAATATTAATCTTTAGTAAAGTTGAACATTTATTCGAAAACATTTTACTTTATATTTATAATAGAATCAGTTTGAAATTGAGGAACTTTATCGACATTAACTGAACTGCTTCTTGTAAATTCACTGTGATTGGAATATTTTTAAGTTTTATTTTATAGATAATAGTTATCAGGATTATTTTAAATATTTGATTGAATCTTATATATGTAGTAAAAACACGTTAAGAATAAACCAATTTATTTCAGAGAGAAACTCCCGTAAAAAGGGTTATGATATAAACAGGATCACTTGAATTTTGACCATAACAGACTACTTACTATTAATCTGCAATTCCAGGACCATATATTGATGATTTCTCATTTTTGTGCTGCCACCTCCGTTCCGTCACTTATTAATATTTTCTCCACGCTTGTGTGTGCTACTAAAATCTTGATTTTCCTTATAATTATTGTGAATAAAACACTGTGAAAGATAATTTCGTTGCCATAAACTAAAAAATAAAAATTATAGAAGAGAGTGAGGCACGCAAAAACAAGAAAATGAGCTACAGGAAGAAGAATCGTACTATGAAGATAAAAAACAAAAGTAATATCCTACTAAAAACAAACTGTTTACTTACACTTTTTACAACAAAAAAAAGTAACCTGAAATGTGAAAATTGCAAAAGTTAGGTCACAAAACATCAGACTGCTGGTCGAAAATGACTTTATATTGGAAAGAAAAACAAATATGCATAAACTAATAAAACTGACAAGTTGTTTACATAGGATAGAAGTTTAGATAGGAATCTATGGAGCCAACTAACGAAATCCTAAAGCTGACCTCAGATAAAACTGAGAAAATTGAAGGGAAAGGAATCACTCAAATAAAAATTAGACCTACAAAATACACTATACATACAAAAATTATCAGTAAACTTGTTATCTCTGGCTCGAGCAACTGAAAAGTTAAAGCGAAATCTTCAAGAAGGGAACTGCAACAATAAAGAATTCACAAGGAATGGAAATTATTTGGATGTGAACGAAGAAAAAGAGCAGGTACGCAACATTTTACCTATAGATACTGAAATAGACATTTGGAATAGAAAAATGGGACATATGAATGAGAAAAATTTAAAGCAAGCCCTCCAAAATGAAACTATGAAAAAAATATATTTTAAACCTCAAGAAAAACTCCCTGACTGCGAAACATGTTTAAAGGAAAAAATGACAAACGTACCTTTTCCGAAAGAAAGACGTGTAGAAACAAAAGCTCCAGAAAGACTTCACACGGTACACAAAAACGTTTGTGGCCCCATGCCAGAAGAAAGTAATGCTGGTTACAAATCCGTTGTTACTTTTATAGATGAATACAGATGCAGCCGTTATATCAGGGTGTATTTCATTGAACATATTTTTACAGAAATTCGAAGAATACGAGAAGGTGACAGAAAAATTTACGACGAAATATTAAGACTTCTATCCGCCACGTATACACTACAACATAACGGGGCAGCCGAAAGAAGAAATAGAACCTTTTTAGAAAAAGTACGTTATATGATGCTAAAATCCTTTTGGATAGAGGCTATTCATACTGCAAATTATATTATCAATAGAGTGCCATCAAAAGCAATGGACAGGAAAACCTCTTTTGAGATGTGGGTTGGATACAGACCCCTCGTAAGACATTTTCAATGTTTTTGTACAAAAGTTTTTATACTAAATAAAAGAAACAAGAAAAAGTTTTCACCAAAAGCAACAGAAGGAATTTTTGTTGGGTATTCAGAAAATACCAAAGGCTACAGGATTTGTATAGAAAGTAAAAATAAACTAGTCATTAGTAGAGATGTGAAACTTTTGAAAAGAATATTCTTTGACCAAAAAGAAAAAGAAGAAAATAAAAATACTCACTCAACTCTAGAACCTTATCATGAACAAAACTCTGATGAAAATGAAGAATCATCTGAAACAGAACATGAAGAACGAGAAAGCGACCATTATGAAGAATGCGACCAATCTGATGACGAAGACACACTAACACGACCTGATAAAGAAGCAAAAAATAAAAATCTGGACATACCACAAAAATAAAAGTGACCTAAAAGAGAAAAGAAAAAGCTAATATGGACAGAAGATGATTTAGAAGAAAGTATAATATCCATACAGATAATCCTGGTGAAGAAAATAAAAGAAAATAAAAGCACATATCAAAAATGAAAATAATAAAAAAGGACAAAGATATGAATATCATAGACTACAAAATGGTACTAAAAATGAAAATAGAATCAGACAACATTGAAACAAAAATGCAAGACTAAAGGCATGAGGTTTGAATCAAAAAGCTGGAGTTGATTATAATGAAATATTTGCACCAGTAGTAAAAATAAGTTCTTTCAGATCTCAAATAGCAAAGTGAGTAGAAAAAGGATTGAAGCTGGTACAAATGGATGACTACAACAAATTTCAACGGAGATCTAGACGAAACAATCCTAATAAAGGTGCCAACTTATTGAAAAAATATGTAATCGAGATTCTGGCAGGAGAAAGTACCGAAAATGTCCTTAACAATCTTCAATAAAGCAAAAGTAATGTAGGATGATTTAAGCTTAAAAAAGCCCTATATGGCTTAAACAATCAGGACTACAATGGTATAAATTACTAGATTCTCAGCTAAGAAAAAGGCAGACCCTTTTTTTGCATATTGAGGAAAGGAGAATCGCAATTTATGTTGATGACCTAATAATATCCTACTCAAATGAAAAGAAATTAGATGAAGTAAAAAAAAGTCTGAAAACAAAATTTGATATGAAAGACTTGGCTGAACTGAAATACTGTTTGGGAATACATTTCAATGTGAAAAAATAAATACATAAAAAGTGACCAGAGCAGATATATTGATGAGATGCTAAAGAAATACAAAATGCAAGATTCAAAGCCTCAATACCCCTAGAGACAGAGTTAAAACTAAAAAGAAAAGAAAAATCAAATATCAACTTACAAAAACTTGATTAGAGCCCTAATATATTTGTCTGTGGCAACACGCCCCGATATTACGCATGCGATGAGTTATTAAATTAAATGCTTACTATGGTGTAGAACTCTGGAAAGCTGCTAAAAGAGTACTTAGGTACCTAAAAGGGACAAGAGACCTGAAGTTAACATTCTTAAGGAATAAAAATGCTGAATTGAAAGGATATGCTAATGCAGATTGGGCATCATGTTCTCTTGATAGAAGATCCTATACTGGTCATTGTTTCATAAAGAATGGTGGTGCTGTCAGCTGGGAATCAAGAAAACCTAAGACAGCTGAATTCGAATACTTATATTATGTTGTGTTTTTCTTATATTTTATACTACATTCTATTTTTATTAACATAGTTTATGAACAGATTAAAAGTTATAGTTTGATAATCACTAGCTTATAGTCGAAACTATAGTCACTGTGCAATTTAAAAAAATATAGTGGTAAAATAAAGTTATCGTGTTTTAATTACAACTCATTCAAGACGTACCACGAAGTAAACGCCTCTGCCATCAAAATACTACTATTTATATCTATTTATATTCACGTCCACTTATTTGTTTACACCGTTTACTGAGTATAACCCTTATAACGTTGAATGTTTTTTATTAATTAAAGTTCGCAATGGAGTTTTACCTTAGCAATAAAATATTTTAATAGGAACTTTATAAAAAAGATTTTAATAATAATTTGGAAATAAGAGTTTCATTTTTATATACAAACCTTGCAATCTCGCACAAGTTTATAATTATACATCTACATTTTTATAATATCTATTAAAAAAATATTTTTTCATATGAGCACTAATAAACAATAATATTTAATCTTCTACAATTGTGTTCTTTGCATAATAACAAAATTTATCTTTTACCTAAATAGTATTTGAAATTAACACTATATTAATTATTCTAGTATTTGCTGCCCATGGATGACGAAGAACCAATCCCGGGCACCTCTAAAGAATGGCCCAAAAGGAAGAGAATCATTAAGAAGCCAAAACATAAAGAACCAAAACCTAAACCTCCTCCTTTGCCAGCTATATCGGTAACAGAACAAGGAATAATACACGTACGTCCCCCGAAATCTCCAAAACCAGCGAAGCCAACTGTCCCTAGAGATGACGTCGAAGAGCCGGAAGTGCCTGCACCAAAGGTGCACAAGAAACCAAAAAAACCTACAGTTTTATCATTATCTTTAAAGGACGAAGAGAAGAAAAACGTGAGAACACTCGAATCAGATTTTTTAAGCGAAGACAAGTCTCCAATATTAGCTTGGAGACATGCTAAAGACTTTATCGGTGTGGCTCTTGATGAAATAGCTTTGGAAGGATTAGATGGTATTACGCTTGAAGGTAAGTTTGGTAATTCTAATAATTACGTGTACTAATATAATAAAGACTTAAATTGGTACAAAAGTATTTCATTATAAGAAACAAAAAGTATTTTATCTCAGTGGTTGGATAAATATATTACAGTAATATTTCCTGAATTGTTTATGTCTAAACGTAATCATGAAATAGATTATTCAAATCATTTTAGCTTTGTGGACAAGATTATCAATCGCGTTAGCTCAGCCTCTGCCATTTGCAAAATATTTCGAAAACCTCATTTGGGAGGCGATAAGGCAAAATCCCGATCTTGACTTCTACGAGCTGCCTGTTAAAAGATCCAAACTTATTGTTTACGATCGGTACCAAAATTGCAATCCTGAAACTGGTTATATTATGGATGTAGTAAGTTTTGCTTGTGGTAGGTTTTCTTGTACATATTATATGATGGAAATATTTTAGGAAGACCCACCTGACGACATTTACACATTTATGGCAATTCAAGATAGAGAAAACGGCATCACAGGGTCATGTGCATTTTACAAAGAACGTATATTAATTTCAAATAAAGTACGAAATCTAGATTTAAAAATGGTTGAAGAAATGTAAATTTAATCAATATATTTAAATTGCCCAAAATTAATTTTACGGATTTTTAGGTACGACAACAAAATGGTAATAGTTGCTAATCAATTGCACCGTGAATTTTCATTAGTACCCCAAATAACAAACCCAATGGTGATTAGTCAACTAAATGATATGCAGTACTGCTTATTAGAACGCATTGGTCGTTCAAGGAAAATCGGCGAACTTACTTGCGGATCTCAATCCCTTGCAACTATCTATAAAGATTCCAAAACACTATTTTATTACAGAAAAATTCTGCACAAAAATCAACTTATCACAAAACAACCATTTTGCATAAATAGAACAAACAAACAAAACACCATTGGAAACCTCTTTCATCTGCAAAGGTTTTTTAACGAACGTAAAAGTCGAAAGCAATCAATAATTGAGCATCTTCTAAAGCTATTAAAATCTCGCCCAAAATTTCGTATGGAATATATGGAACTAAGAAGAATGTTGGGAGAAAACTGGGAAAAACTGGGCCTAACTAAGCTCGTCAAGTCGAACGAGTTTAAGCAGTACGTTCGAACAGATTTGGTTAGTTCACTTCAAATAAAAACTCAACAAATATTTTAACAATTTATTTGCAGTGTTTAATGTACAGGGAGGTATATCCAAATGCAACAGAAGCTGAGTGGAAACGTAAAGCTTGTGCTAAAGAAAAATCAGTACGAGTTTTCGAACTCATAAATCCTAATATAAATGTGAATGCAATAACAAGAGATGATGATCAAAAAGATTCATCATCAGGTATTATAAAGTGACTTATTTTAGATAAATAACTATACATAAACTATGTTTATAGACGAGGATGCTCACGAGCATTTAGCGTTTAACATCCCAATGGCTAAACAGGGGTATGAAATTATTTACAAAAGTGGACGTAACGGGGTTTTTCTTAGAGAGCTTAAGAGTCTTGTATCAACAGATTTCTATTCAGTTAGAGGTTTGACTAAAGCTTTAATGAAATGTGGATTAATTTATTCCTCAATGGTTGATGCTGGTAGACAACGATATACCAAGTAAGTATATAAAATTTACAGAATATATTTTAAAAGAATACAATAGTAAATAAAAAATACAAATAATCATAAATGGTATATTATTTCAAGTTTCATATAAATAATAATTGTTTCTTCAGATTTTTCGCAACGTGCTTTAAAGACAATAAACCTGAACATATGCCTTCACGTGAGATAAAACCGTATATTGAAGAAGATCATGACGATGATACATTAGACTTCATCGCGAATGTACTTCAAATTGACTCCTCGGACTTAAAGGGTAAACGTACCGAAGATCAAGTTTTTACATCCTCTCAAAATCCCTTAAAGGGTAGGTACGATGAAATACACGAACTTCGACAAAAAAACAAAGAATTGAATGAAATTGAAAAATTTAGAGCCCGGTTCTCAGAGGACATGACAGAAAACCTTGAACGTCTAGAACGTAAAAGAACGATGCAAACTATTTACTTAAACAAACATGGTTTTATAGACTACAACACATCTTTAAATGAGGGTATCATTTCAAGATCTGATGCGGTTACTATTGCTGATAATGTTAATTTTAAGGGCACTGTTTCTAGCATATTTAGCGTTAAAAAAGTAAAGCATTCCTGTATCTTTCCAGAAAAGTTAAAGCCGAATGAGTCTTTTATAGATCCAATTTTGGAGGCAAAATTTAAAAAATCACTGGTACTTAGTACTACTAAGAAAAAAATGAAATTTTCGCGTTACTTAAAAAGAGTTTTAGTCAAACAACCTAACTGCTTGGCAAAAAATTATAAAACATATTTACAACAATATAGAAATGTAATGGAAGCCATGGTACATAACGCTAATAGCAATATTGAACAAGCACAACTTGTATCAACAGATGATGAGGAATGCGATGCAGATTCTCTTAACATGAATCTTGAATCTGACGATGTCTACAAATCTGCGGAACCAGTTCCATTCGAAATAAAACAGGCTATAATTGAGAATTTCCAAACCAACGAACAATTATTGACTAATCTTGGAGATTCCCAGGCTTTTGAACTTATTGATGTTTCTATGAAAAACGCACAGAGTTTAGAGGAAGAGGATGCAAATGGTGCCAAGCAAGTCAACAAACAAACTATGAAATCAGAAGAGAAGTCAATAGATGATTTATTCAAACTGGAAATGTTTATGGGACCTGAACCAATTACTGTTAGTAATACGGTTGATGAAGATAACATCCAAACCAAAGTAATCATATCAAGTAAGCCTGAAGATTTCAAGAATATTAAACTAATGACGCTTTCTGAACGGGTTGAGAAACGTTGCAAGTTGATAAAAGAGGCAGTATTCAAACACCGGATTATTCCGGATATAACCAAATTACTGCAGATGTTAATTCTTGCAGAAAAGACTGAAGGTTATTCAGTGAAAGTCGATCGGAAATCATTATTTCGTATATATACCAAACTAGTACGAGAAGGAGCTATTAAAATGGTGAAAATTCTCGTGAAGTATGAAAATATAGTCAGAAGTAAAACAATTATGGTTTATCCAAATGTCGATATTCAGTCATTTATAGATTCAGCTATCGAGCAATTTAAGATGAGCTTTTTCATATACGCGAAACGAAAAGTTTTGAAAAATGCAGATGATGTTTCAACACCAACAATTAAGGATGAAAAGGAGGTTCTTGATATCGTTGAGAAAACATCAGTACGTGAACAGACTTTAGATGCCGAAACTGGAAATAAGGTTAAATACCGTTATAGTAGAACAGTGGGAAAAACTTATGGATACTATCCAAAAATCGCTAAAATGCGGGTTTTACATGAATTTCTGTATTACTTATTATATGGTTATGATGGCAAAATTATTCCAGATGACGAAGTTGCTCAAGTTCTTAGCCAACATTGCGACTATGACGATAAACTGGCGAAAGAATGCTCAACCTTATATCAGACCGAGGCTTCTTGGAAGATGTTCATTCCGCCAATCCCCGTCCATAAAACATGGAGCACTGGTTGGCTTCTTATTTGTGATGCTTTACTTCGTTTACCAATTTCTATATTTGTAAAAATTTTTAACGTTGCCTATATAATTCCTGAGCTACCTAAATATTACTTAAACCATCCAGTCCGAAAACATTTTCTCGTAAAGAACTTACCACCGGATACTCGAGATGCAATTCTAAATTACCGAAAGTATATATTTTCTATCTACGAAGTATTTTGTTACTTATGTTATTTGGGACTATTACAATTTGGACCTCAAAAATTCCGAGAGAAGGATCAACAATTCGTATTTCTTAATAAGAAAGCTATACTCTACGAAACTTCCTCTAGTGATGCTGGATATCACCAAATTACAACTTCCGATTACCCAAAACTAAGCTACACCTTTGATTCTGCTAAAGATGTTGAGAAATACTGGGGTGATATGTATAATATCTGCATGCGCACTAAGCTAGGACAACGAACCAGTGTTTTAGGGTCTTATATAAGCTTAGAGAATATACATGGCAAAACTGCGATGGTGGAAGCTCTAAAACACCAAACACCAGATTCTGTGTTGAAAAGGGACGTGGGTTATCTACCAGGCGATGGATTAGGGGCATGTTGTGCGGATTCAGCATTATGGCTCCATGTCCGGCGCAATTGGATCTGGTCTACTCAAAGAAATATGCCTAGTAGTTTGTCTTCAGGACATCCGCTTAGCGGAATCAGGAAGAAGCATATGGATGAAATTAAGCCCATTAAGTTTATGGATTATGTAAGAAACTCACTAAGAAAGCCAGGGAAAGCAAGGAATGTAGAGCAAAAATGTCGCAAAATTGGAAAGAAAAAGATTATTAAGTCAAACACAATGCACACGAAGAAAAAAGCAATTTTGCGTAAAGTAAAACCAAGAAAGGCAATGGCCAGACGCTGCCAAGTGGATTCAGTCGATCGTGGAATACTTGATAAAATGGGTAAAAGCCGAGCGGTCTTTTGCCCTGAGGAAGACAACCTGATTCTCCTTTGTAAAGCGGTTTGTGAATTTCTATGCACAAACTTTAGAAAACGATCAGTTGTAAATTCGGCGTTACGTGACTTTATCCATCGTATTCTTCCTTATAGCCGAAAAACTTCCAAGGCGTACAAGAGGAGATACATGCAGTTAAAAAAGACCGAAAATGTACAGGATGAACAAAAACCATTTTCATTTAATCTAAATTCTGATTACTTTACCCAAAAACATTTCAAAAAGCAAAAAGATAAACTCGATGGTTCGACCACTGTTAGCGAAATAGAAATTAGTTTAACGTTTTTATACCTAGCTTATTATACTTATAACCGTTGGAAAGCCACAAAAACAAATACAACAGATACTCTAACACATGACGTAAAAGACTATCTAACTGCTAGTAATATTATACAGTATGAAAAATTCGAAACTGTTGATGACGAAGAGTGTGTGTACCAAGATCCGATAAGCGAGGATGATATTAATTTGGACACAATAAAATCTGTTATACATAGTTCACTAGGTTGCCAAAATGCTAATCATGAATGGCCTTATCGTTTGTTAAAAGTCTATCAAAGTTTTTCGGAAAATTTACTTAGAACTGCGCTCAATATACTAAGAGATCAACAGCTTATATCTGGTAAGCGTGTCGCTACAAAACATTCAGGATGTAAAGAGGGTTCAATATTAATGCGCGGAACATCATACCATTTATCATTCGTTTACACGTTCAAACAAATCACAAAGTATCCGAATTATATTTATAACGAAGCACATGACTTTTTCATGTTGTTATATAAACACCTATCAGAGTTTAATGGCGCTGGTAAATCGATTGAGAGTATTGATCAAGGGCATGGTTTGGGTATATCCGAACTAGCTGTTCTGCGAAAAGTAGATTTTGTTTTTGAATTACCAGATGATATGATTAGTTTAAATCCTAATGGTGGAGATTGTAACGATCTAATCAAAGAATTGGCGCTTCGGTATCAAACATTGATGTTTAAAAAGAATCAAGATAACGAAAACGAGGAGAATCCGCCTGAACCGCCCGATGTCTGCCAGCGATTGGAAACAGTATTAGAAGTCTTCATCAAGTCACAATTTAATGCAAACGTTGACCAGAAAGAGAAGATGCAGGAAGAGGTAGAAGGATATTTGGGACAAATATTTGGTAGTGCGGAAAGTGAAATAAGGCAAGAAAAGGGAAAAGAAGATGGCGGATTGCATATTAATATAGATAGGAGACAGAAAGGTTTGAGGATATCCGATTTGGCATTTTTGTTGACGAAGGGCCTTTTCCCGGAATTGGATGATGACGATCGACTGGAAAAGCTCAACAAACATTTTTTGGTAAAGTATCCAACATGCAAGTTGCGAATAGAGGATGACCGAATAAGAGAAGATGATTTTTTGTACCGAACTTGTCATAGAGATATTATTGACAAATACGATGGCATTCTCGATAGACTTAAAAAGTAAGTATAATTATTACAAAGTAATTTGTGATGTCGATTAATAAGCTTTGAACAGCCTGTTTTTTATGTATATTTAAATGAAATATTTAAAATATATTTAAGATTTTATAATAGTATTTTAGTTCTTCTGTTAAAAATCAACAATTTACTAGTTAGTATACTTACTTTATTTATTTTCTTATCCATGTTCTTTTGGGTGACTAGACTCGTCAAATTAAAAAAATATATATGATGGAAAATGTTTTTATTTTAGGCTCTTTATTTAAGGTAGCATGTGAAAGCTTTTAATATTATAATTTAATATCTTGTTGGTATTAGAATCTAAGGATAAACCTAAACATATTTATTTTTAGAATGTGTATTGTAAACAATACAATGCCCACTAATGAGGAAATCAGAGAAGCTATTGTCCGCGCAGATGGAAACGCAAGGGATTTTATACAGGCGGAAAAGATAATTAATTTTGTTTATTCTAAAGGTATTTATGGAGCCAGTTCTAAAGAAATAATGGTTGGTTGATGAAAAAATTAATATTTTCATGATAATTAGTTTGTGATTTTAGGCCGAATTTTCAACTCGAAGCGGAAACTTGGAAGTTGCAGAAATCTTAAGTGCTCTTCTAGAAATCGGAGTAGTTTTACGTTTCGGAATTTGCAACTTTGCTTTCGTCCATTTTAGTTACAGGCATACGTGGACGATATATTTAGATTCTAGTAAACATCCTGATTTTTCAAGGTGATTTTTACTCTTTTTAACTTTAACAATTCGATTTAAATAATATATTTATAAAAAATAAAATACTTGTGAATTGATAATACCTTCAAAAGCAAAAGGAAAGACATTAATTTAAATAATACTTATTTTAAAGCAAGTATAATTAATTTCTGTTTGCCTAGACACAAATTGAATAGTTTTATTATTTAGCTCCCTTTGAAGTGAACATTTTTAATGGTGATAAACTCGTTACTACCTGTTATTGTACAATATTACAGCCATATATTTAAAATATATTTTACAGATTGTAATTAATTTTCATTCGCAATTCGATATTTATTTTTATTTTATTTTACAAACAGAAAGCTTAAATTTCGAATATTTCCATTACAATATTAATTCGCACAAATCGCTGCTTCTATTTCCATGAAATATAAATTTTATTTGCTATTAAATTTTAAAAATATCTTTATTTATGTAAATTAATAAAATATGATTTATCGGAAATTGCTAAATTCAAATATAAAACGCCGATTAAACAAAGGAAGGTATATTTTTTGTTATCTAATATTTTATTAGTTCTTTCAAGTATATGTCAATTAAATTTACAATACAGAGGTATTTTTAACATTTAAAATGTTCTTCACATTTTTACATTAATATCTAAGATGCCTAAAGATTGAATTGCACAACAGAACTACCTTATATTTTTTATATTACATTTTTGTTATTAATAGTGATGGCGTTGGATTCCGGGTTAAAATTAGTCCGTGGATTCGAATTGATGGAACCATGCATATGAGCGTGTTGCTGAATTGGCTAAACATTATCCTCTCCCATTGTCTAAGTTATCCTTTTATTCCATTACCAGTTCTTTGCAAACGGTTTTGCTACATCAAACCTGTTGATATCTTCTATCTATTAGAGGTAAGATAAGTACTTATTATGTGTGTTAATTTTGATATTTAAAAATATATTTTGTAGTTCCTTCAAGATTTAACTTGCTTAAAAATGTACACCTACGTTAAAGACGTAGAAGAAGATTTGTTTCATGATAGTGGGGAAGTTGATCAAGGTGAGCATATTATTTATACTATTTGAAACGAAAATTTAATAATTTAATAATAAATTTCCGAAAACCCTACCGCATCCCAAATCATCAATTTAGCTTTAATCCCTGACGATCAACCATTTTATCAGTTATCATTATTTCTTAATTTATCTAGGAGCTTAAAGCTTCTTTTCATATCATATTCACATATTATCAACAACTATTTGCTTCTTCACTTACAAATGCTATGGCATTAATTACCATATTTTCGAAGATACGCCCTAAATTTATATGTCTTTTTAATGTCACCATTCGAATTACTTTCATGTGAACTATTGTCACTCCTTACAAAAACTGCGCCATCTTCAGTACCATATATAGCATTACTTATAATAGTCTCTTCTGTCACAGCTTCCCATGAATTTTTCACCTAGGTTTGTCCTGTTACGGTGACATGATTTGACTTTGTCATCCTATTATTACACTCTTTTCGCATAACATTTTTTAAATTTTTAAATAGTTTATTAATAGAGACATCCAAACAGGCAACATGTAAACTGATCATATCGGCTCCGTTCCAAACAGAGTAAAAGTGAGTGCAAACGACACACAAAAAGTGTAGCAATGGTAGAAAGGTGAACAACAAGTGAGAAAGTAAAATACAAACCTATATAAACCTCCATAAATTTGATTAAACGTCACAGTTGACATTAAGGGATTAAGCAAATGGAGTAAGAGAAGTGAGAAAAGGTGTAGAAATAGATCAGAAAAGTGGTGTTACAAAACCCAACGGGAAAAGGGAAAGACGTTCTCAAATCAAACAAATAACACGAAAATAAGGGAAAACAAATAAACTAATAGAAAAACAACAACAAAATCCATGAACTCGGAAATACCTGAACCGAAAAGTGTAAAAGTTTAACATCAATAAAAGATTGCATAAAGAAAAGAAGAAAGCCCAGAAGAGTTTGATAAGTGAGAGAAGAAAATAATTAAAATAAAGAAAAATTCAAAAGAAGGAAAAACCGACAAATACAATAAAACAGAGAAAGAAGATAAGAAATGGAAGAAATTATAAAAAAGTTAGACGAGGTACAGGTTGAGATTAAAAAGTAAATGAAAGAGAAAATGAAAATAAAACATCAGGAAATGAAAACGGATTTTGAAAAGCTACAAAAAGAATTCATAAAAACAAAGAAAGGATGGGAACAGAAAGCAGAGAAATGGAAAAAAAGAAACAAAATCACGAAAAAGGAAAAAGAAAATGGAAACGAAAAAAGAAAGAAAAAAAAGGGAGAAAAAAACAGAAAATAGGAAATGTGAATAGGGATATGGAATATAAGAGGATACATGGGAAAAAAAGTAGAAATAGTGGAAGAGATGATTGAACAAAAAATCGAAATACTATGAATAATAGAGACAAAAAGAAAAGGACAAGGAATGGAGAAAATCCATAAAGGATACAGGCTGATATGGACAGGAGTAGAGACAAAAGAAGAGCAATAGATGGAGTAGCACTGATTATAACACCAGACAGGATAAAAGATACAATTAAAGAAAAACGCCCGAATAAACGTATTATGACTACCGACAAAAAATAGAAGATGAAATATGAACAAAAAAAGAAACGAATTCTACAAACAACTACAGTAAGCAATAGGCGAAGAAACCCAAAACATCATAATACTAGGAGATATAAAAGGGTAAATAATGGGAATCGAAGAAGAAAATATTAGAAACAACAATGAAGAAAGAATACTACAACGATGCATCGAAAACAATCTAGTAATAACAAATACGAAATTTAAACACAAATACACACGAACCCAGGACAACAGAAATAAGAAATCAATTATAGACTATTACTTAGTAATAAAAATAAGAAGAGTCACGAGGAAAGGGGAAATAGGAAGTAATAACAAACTGTTAAAAATGGACATGATATGGAAAGGAAAGGAAAAAAAAAACGGCAAAAGAAGAAACAAAATAAAAAAAACCAAAGCATACAGACTCAAATAGGAACATATACAAGGGGAATTTAAAATACACAACAAATAGATAGAAGAAGAAAAACATGCGAATATAGAGATAAAACCAAGATTAAATAAACCGAATTGATGAAATGAGAAAATTTTAGAAAAATTTATTATTATTATTATTCTTTGGATAACCTGTTAACAAAATACACGAATAGATACATACATAAAAATACAATAAATTTTGAGCACAGGAATCGCAGGCGGACTTCATTCTTCAGAATGTTCTTCTAGTCAGACCATTAAAGAAAAATGGAAGAGATACATTTAAACGGAAAAAATAGATGACTACACGATATATATAGAAAGAGAGATGAAACAAAAAGGACGGCAAAAGAAGAAAAACAAAAAGCATAGAAAAAATTTGGAGAAAAAATGAACGAGAACTTCTATGGAACCCTAAAACCATTAAGGAAAAAGAAAAGGTAGTATATGATGAACATATATATCTGTCATGCTGACATTAACAGCCAAAAAAGTCTCTCCTAAAAGGGGATAAAAATAGTAAATAGAAGCATTTACAAATGAATCCGAAAGTGCAAGAGGATATAAGCTCCCTTGGCATCATGGAAAATTAAGGGTTAGAGTGGAAGAACACTTTGTTATTGTGAACTCCGCCCGTCTCTCTTTCGCCCAAAATTTGAAGTACGTTTTTTTTAATTGATTTATTGTATACATAATTTTTTAAGAAAGAAGTCCAAAGATGTATAAATAAATAAAAAAGACGGAACGATATTAACAAACGGAGAGAAAATAATGGAAAGATGGAGAAAATACTTCCAAAAGCTAACAAAAGAAGAAAATATAAAGACAGATATAACGGGTGTCCAACAATTATTGCAGTCCCGGGTGGCGTTGGAATCAAAAACGCAGGTCAATTCTTTCATGTGCCAAATAAATGAACTGACATGTTAATTGTCAAACATAACCTAAATGTGCATTAAAAATGTCAGTTCATTTATTTGCAACATGTAAGAATCGACCTACGTTTTTTATTCCAACGCCACCCGGGACTGCAATAATTGTTGGACACCCGTTAGAAGAAATAAAGGAAGAGGAAATTATAGAAGCAATCAAAAAACTAAAAACGGAAAAAAGCCAGGATATGATGAAATATTGACAGAAATGATATCTAAAAAGAAGGAATTATAAAAATACAAGAAATATTAAATGACATTATAAAAAACAAAAAAACAGAGAAAGAATGGAACAAACGAATAATCCTACCAATGCACAAGAATGGAAGCAAGAGAGATTGTGAAAGTTACAGTTAATTCTTGTGCCAATTGAATTTTATAGGGGTGCAGCTGTAGGTCTTTGTGCATAATATCGTGTACTGATGATCTTTCAAATGAAAACAAAAACACTGCAGTCGCTCAAGCACAATTTTTGTAAATTTCTTGCACGCATGACTCGCGGCTCGCTCCTGAAAAACGCTCCACAGCGACAATATTCTCAAAAACCAGACTACTGATTGGCATACCCCCGCACATCACAAATCTTTGCATACCTAAGATATTCACAAGGATACTCGATAGAAGAATGAGAGCAAAAATAGAACCAACATTGGAAGATAGTCAATGCGATTTTAGAAGAGACAGAAGTACACAAAATCTAGTAATAATACTAAGGCAACTAAGAGATCAATGATCAAAAAGAATAGAGATATGCATATATGCTTTGTCTGACAGGATAAAAAAGGAACAAATATGTAGTGAACTAGAAGAAAGAACCATAGAAATGGAAATAATAACAGTAATTAAAAACATTTACGAGGATAATAAGAATGCAATAAGAAGGAATCAAAGGAATTTTCAACTAAAAGAGGTGTTAAACAGGGCTGTGTATTAAGCGTAATGCTATTTACAATAATACTAGACAGCGCCATGAAAAAAGCAAAGAAAAGAATGAAACCGATAAAGGTTTGATATTGGAAGGTGGAAGAAGTGAAAATAACTGAACTAATGTTTCAAGATGACATGGCAATAATTGCGGTGTCATGAGAAGAACTACAAAAAATATGAGATAATAGATAAATACAGAAAATATGAAAATTATGAAAAACAAATGATAATATCAAAGGAAAAACAAGAACACAAAATAAAAATAAAAGGAAATGAATTCGAACAAGTGGAGAGCTATAAAGACCTAGGAACATTAATGCAGGAAAGTGGACAAAGAAATCGAAGACAAAATAGGAAAAACAGCGAAAATCTCTAATATGTTCTTCTACAGAAAGAAATAACAAAAACAACAAAAATATAATTGTAAAAAAAGTAATAAGGCCGATAGTAATATATAGCAGTAAAACATGGACGATGACAAAAATCACAAAGAAAGTATACATGCAATGGGGATAACTCAGAAAAATATAAAATAAAACCAGAAAGGATAAAAGAAGAAACGAAACATATAGAAGAGATCTACACATCAGACCAATACAGGAGAAAATAAAGGAAAGCCAAATGAGATGTTTCGGATATGTAAAAAGAATGAAAGAACACAGAATTACAAGAAAAATATACAAAACGTGAGTAACAGGAAAGCAAAAAGAAAAAAGGGAGAACTAGAAAAGAATAAAACAGCCAAATAGTGTGGTTTTTGTACACATATAAACCATGTATTTTCATAAATCTAAAGCACTAAGACGATGATAACGTCTTTTGTGTTGCACGCTCTCTGTTTCTAACTTTAGAATAAAAATTTTAAAGATTTATAAAAGTAATGAAAGTGAATTGCACAAAAGCATACACGATTACAAGCCAAGCCTTCATTCAAGATATCGACGATAATAGACCAAGAGTGTAGGTAAATCGGTGATTTCCCTCTTACCTTGAGATAACTTGCATCATACCTACCTCAATTTTAGAGACGATTCATTGAAAACATTATTTTTATGTTACCTTCGAACTAAGACGCAACCAAAATTTGAGTCCATTTTTCTTATAGTCCGAAAAATACAGTACGTTAATCTTTAAAAAAACTTGTTCAAAAAAAAAAAAGAAAAACTTCCGTTAAAGACACGGACACAACCATAAATTAAATATATTTTAAATGGACATATAGCTCCAATCAAAACAAATTACAACTCCAACTCTAGTAACGCAAATTTAAACATTTGTGGAACAGGATGGTGGTGGTCGTTACTATGTGGTATCTCGTTTTCAACTGTAGGATGAAATAAAACACTATTTTCTATGTTTTTTACTACTGTATATTAACGATTTTACAACAATAATAAATTATGTTTGATTATAGTTTAGTAATGACTATACTAAACTATTATCATTGATAATAATTTATCAATGTTGTAAAATCATTTATATTCAGTGGTAAAAAACATAGAAAATCGTCTTTTATTTTATCCTACATTTAAGCATTTGTCGAAACGTGTGACGGGTTTTTGTATTCCAGCTACAAAATCTTCCGCCGTAAATGTATTGAGATACGTAACTCCAGCTTCTTTCAGTTCTTCATCTCTTTCAAATTTCTTTCCTTGCCAAAAGGTTTTTGAGTTTTGTTAACAGATGGTATATTGAAAAGCTAGGTCTGGACTGTAAGGTGGATGGTTGAATTGCTGCACAACTTGCAATATCCAGGCCTATGAGGCCGGGAATTGTCGTAGAGGAGAATGAAGCTACTGGATAACAAATCACGCTGTCTATTTTGAATCGTTCCGTAATTTTTTCAATGTTGCATAATATTCAACGGCATTGGTAATGTCTCCACGCGTCATGAAGTCAATGAGCAGTACTTTTCGAGTAGACCGTTTAGTTTTTTGGGTTTGTTGATTGTTTTTTACTCTCTCTATTCGCACAGTCAACACCTCTATGCGAATCAAGAAAGGATGCAACCCGGTACTACTTTACGGATACCCCTTATACATATAAATTAATTAAAGACATAAAATAAATAACTCTTCTTCTGCTTCTCGCACACTAAACTGTTTATGGTTTTAATTCCAGCTTCGAGCGTTTCATTACAACATAATAATTTTCTTTAATGTCTTAACCATAATTATGGTTCATACTAATAGTTGACTTATTGAATAAACCTTATTTATATATTTTGGCTGCCTTTGACCGACTTTTAAAGTAGTATATTAGTCTATTTAAAATATTTGTTGATGACCCGCTTAAATATAAAATATCCTTTGCTACTTGATGATATGATTGTAATTTCATCAAAATATATAAACAACAATTAAATTATTGAACATTAAATTAAATCGTTTATTTTTTTCCAGCGCCAACTAAAATTACAGACGACTTCGCCAACATCTTCATTGAAACTGACAACATGGCCATAATTAAGTTTGGTGCTTTCATTGATAAAGACAAAACCAATTTTACGAATCCATTTGAAGAATAATTATAATTAGCTTTATAGTTTTGATACTCTGTTTTTTTTAAAATAAACTATCTTACATAAAAATATGTTTTTATTTCAGTCATATAAAGATTAGAGTACAGTTTCAATACAAAATTATTAACTCTACATCAATTGCCAAATTTATAATTAAAGAACTTTATTATACCACAGTACTGGAGATAATAAGTAATGTAAATAATATACAGGGTGGGGAATTAATCTTGGCAAAGTGGAATATATCCGAAACAGAGCGAAATATGAAAAAATGTTTTAAATAAATGTTTTTTTGTTATGAGGGGGAAAATTTAATATCACGTATGGTTTTTCAACTTAGTTCCTTCAAGGTCATTTGAAGGTCAACTTTATTTTTTTAAATGGAAACATATTTTTGTATTTTTCTATTTCTACGTGTAAAAAGAAAATTAAATGATCTAAATCATCTTTTTGTAGGATGTACGATTTCTAGTTTAAATTGCGATTGTTATTGATAGAGCTTGTCATAGCTGATGGCATAAAAATTAAACAAAACACAATCTTAAAACAGCAAAACAGAATACTGTATTCTACTTATTCTAATTAATGTAATAAATGTTCAAAATGATGTCCTTCCATTTCAATACAATTTTCAATTCTTTCTTTAAAGGAATTTTATGTACACGCAAGGGTATCTACTGAAATGGACTGGCATATACCAAATGTGCGTTCTTGCATGTTTTCAATGGTTGTGGGTACGTCCTGATAAACTTTGTTTTTAATATAGCCCCATATGAAAAAATATGGTGATGTCAAATCGGTAGATCTCGCAGGCCAGTGTACTAGTCTCCTGCAGCCAATCCATCGCCCTTGAAAATTTAAGTCCAATACATTTCTAGCAACTTGGGAATAATGTGCAGGACAACCATCATACTGATGCCGCATCATTAGCCTTTGGTCTAGAACTACATCTTCCAGTAGAATTGGTAGAACTTTTTCAAAAAAATCGGCGTATTCTTGCCTTGTTAATGTGCGTACAATCGTCTCTGGTTTTCAATTTCTCTAATCCAATGCGAATTTTCTGTTGACCAGTAATGCATGATGTGATCAGAAAATAAAATTTTAAAGAAAAAAGTTAATAGTCATCATAATTTGATTATTTTCCCACGTACGAAACGCCTCTCGATGAATGAAATTATTTAATTCTTGATGCAATGATAAATGATAGGGATGAAATTTGTTTTTCTTTGAAATACTTAAAACACTTCTCCGTTAAACTCCTGAATCGTTTTCTAATTCACGGATACTTGCGTGTGGATTGTAATGTATTGCAGCTAAAATATTTATTAGCTTGGTTGGTTGATTTTTCGCTTGTTCGCTTCCTAGTTTTAATATTTCCATCTGTTTCAAATTGTTTTATGATGCGGTAAAATGAACGTTGCGACGGAATTCTTGATTCTGGATGTTTCTCCGCATCCAAGCGAATAACCCGTGATACATTTCTTTCTGCTTCTCCATAAATATAAACTATTTCAATTTTCTCTTGTAGAAAAATCACTTCCATGATAATTTAAACTTTATGACAGAAGTCATCTAAGATGTATTTTATTATTTATAGTCATAACTTTCTTGATAGTAGTAGTAGTAGTAGTGTTAGGCTATCGACCACGTGGTCCTTCCGCCATGTGTTATTTGTGTATTTGTGTGTGAGCTTGTTACTTTAAAGATTCACCCCCGTCACTCTAAAGCATCATTAATTGTATCCCAATGTTGAATGGTACCGATCACCCATCCAACTGCTGACCCGAACTAACTTTGCTGCACTCTCGCTAACGCTAGTTCGGTCGCAACCGAATGCGCCACCACCGGTGTGTATTTCTAGATATTTTACATAATTTATGCCATAGCAGCCATGGCAAGCTTTATCAATATCAATCTATCAATTTAAACTAGAAATGGTAGGTCTTAGAGAAAAATGATTTAGATAATTTAATTTTCTTTTTATACGTAGAAATAGAAAAAAATAAATGTTTCCATTTAAAATAAACAAAGTTGACCTTTAAATGACCTTAAAAGAACTAAGTTTCAAAATCATTCGCACTGACATAAAATTTGCCCCTCATATCAAAATACATTTATTTGAAACATTCCTTCATATTTTGCCCTGTTCCCAAAATATTCCACCACGCCAAGATAATGTCCCACCCTGTGGGTAAGTAAAAGCACTTTTATAATTTCCAAAAAAAATGTATGGCTTAGACTCACAACATTTATTTTGCCACACTGTGGCATCAACTTTATATTACAATTATGATTGTATTCAGCTCCACAAATACAACAACCTGAGTGTTCATGTTTATTGATATAGCGGTAAGTATTTTATACGTTTTTTATTTAACAGGAAATTCGACATTTTGACCTTTATCTATCTTATGTGTTTATATTTGTAAGTAAGTCATAATAATTCAAGAGATATTTACATGATAATCTTTAGTCTATATCAGGGGTCTCCAAACTACGGCCCAGCGAATTTAGAAGCAAGTGTATGCTCGTTTAGAGCGCGTACTGAGCGACTAGTCTAAAAATTATAGATAATGGCAGAAAAATTAAAACGATTTTGGCTCTTGCAACTTACTGGAATAAACATTATGGCCCTAAGGCTGGAATGTTTGGAGACCCCTGGTCTATATTATCATTCCTTAACTTAAACGTAAACCAAAGCTTGAATATACAGAAAATATACCCCAATTATTCAATCAAATAACAGGCTCTATTACCTAATTTCCACTTCTATCTGTGAAATTATATCAAATTATAATAAATTATTAATTCTGGAACATAGGTTAATTGACTATTTCCTCGAAGTAGGAAATTACTTATAATAAGTGTAAATAAGAAATACCAATATCAAAACGTACGGTTCAATAACTTTCCTATTTCGTAAAAACTATAATTGTATTCATGAATGGGTCCCCAGAAGCCTCTTTTGATGCGGAATTATTTAATTTGAGGAATTGTGTTCCCATTCAGAGGTAATTTAGCCCCCATAAAAATTCCGGCCACTCTAGATCATCATTGGTTCCCGGTATCTGTCATTTACGTTCATTACACGCGGTTATTGTCACAGGCCAATTCCATTATTTCGTGCGACAAAGAGTGGACGACAGCATTTCACTGGAACCTACACGAAATGGGGGGAAACCGTAATTTGGCCTCATTCAGACATCACAAAATTCCAGGTACTAGATATCATTGAAAAATGTTATAAAGTGGACAGAATTTGTCATGAGGCGACAGGACTTTTTAATTGTCACATTGAGAAATGCATGCCCTGTTTTAAATTGCATCATAAATCATAGTTACATTTAATCTATATAATTTAAGTTATGATAGTAATAAGACAGTATGTGTAATTAGTTCGGCCAATAAATGTCATAATTTATCAACTGTCTGTGACATTTAAAACGCAACGCAGTCGTTTATTGGTACGCCTGTGGCAATTGGTAAGTAAAATGGAGTACTACGAACATTTATTGTCAGGGTTTGTCAGTTTTCGGAATTCATTATTTCTCTATTAAACAGTAGCACGCATTAATTGTAAGTATCAATCTTTATTGCGCAATTGATGTATCTGATCAATAATTTAATTAAATACTGTTAAGATGTAATATGGGCTTCATTGGAATAAATTTCAATTTGCTATTCACATTCTCCGTACGAATCCGCGTGATTTATTTAAGCTTTTCTGGAAATCATCGTCGCAACATCTGCTCAAACCTTACGACAGAAGCGTGTGCAGATTGTGCACATTTATTAGACATGATTTCGAGTATACACGCGGCAACTATAACACGATGCACTTCTTGGAAATCGTTCCGATTTTGTTTGGCCTCTCCAATGTTCTGAGAATATATCTTACCAACATATAACAGAACCGCACATATCGTGCACGTTTTATGTGCTCTATCAGTGTCGGCATTAAACATAATGCCAGTGTTATTGGAACTGGACCTGAGGCGTTGCCGATACTTTATCGCCTTTCACATTAATACTATGTCGTTAATGGTGTATTTGCGTTAATAGTTTTTAATTTTGTTAATTAGCCCGTTCAGGCTATTACGAGGTCCTAGAGGCGCCCGATTTGTTTATATATGATAAGGATTTTTGAAAATGGACATAATAAGAACAACACTCGCATTTAATTTTATGCATTTTAAATAGCTGGACTATTAAAGCACAATTTAACATTTTTGGTTCCTTGATGGTCCATCATTCTCAGAATACCGGCATCCTATGCAAGAGACTTATATTTATAAACTCATTGTATTATTCTCTGCAATAATTTCATATATAATTGTCATGTAACTGTTTTATTATTTAAAAAATACACATTTTTTTTTCTTATAATCGAAGATATTTATAAAAATTTTATTGAAATAAATGTTATTTTCTATTTTCTATAACTATAATTTGAAAAATTTTGTAACAGTATGTGATCGTATACTTCTTACCTTACTGTCTAGAATTGTCATAACATCACAATATATTGAGATTATTGTAAAAAGATTTGTTGCTTTCTTACTGGTTTAAATTACTTCTTTGTTTTATATTTCCTTGCATCCATTCCAATCCTCTTCCGTCTCCTTTCAACATATGAAGCTTTAATATCATTACATTTTCTTAACAAGTGTTCTACGGTTTCTTTATTCTAACTGCACATTCAGCACAATTTTCTCTCTTCATCCATCCAGAACTTATTTTCGTTTTCTTCTAAGTTCGGGGTTTCTAAATATTTTGGAATGTCATTCTCAATTTAATCATTGTATTTTGCATTGTATCTAGACTCACACACCCGTGTCCTCTCTCACAATTGTATATCCCTGTCTCTCTCCGCTATTTCAATGTAAAAATGTCTTCCAGTCGCTCTCATTATTTCTACTTGTTTTACAACGAAACCGTTTCTGTTAATATATTTCTGTTGTCTCTTGATTGTCTTAATCCTTTCTTTATCTTTTCTTTCCAGCATTCCTGTAGAATTTTACATTCACTTCTTCCTCTCAATCTTATTATTTTTAAATGTAAATTAGGTCCGAAGAAGCGCAAATTTAATTCAACCTACGCAGTAAAGTATGGGTTTTATATTTATTATAATTTATTTAAATAAAATTATTCCAATAATTCATGGTTATATATGATGTCGCAGTCTTCCACTAATTTTAAATGCTGTAAATCGGCAATCACAAAATCGAGTGCTGTTTCAAAACACTATAAAACACATCTTTAAACTCGAGCATTGACTCAACTAAACAATATAGCATCGATCAGTTAAATGAAGAACTCAAAAGCAAGATAGCATACGAAGGCAATCTGAAATGTTTCTAGAATCAGCAAGAGATGGCGCACGATAGTTGAAGTGGATTCATTGGTCGGCAATTCTGGATGGCTGGGAAAACGGCCGCGGAAATTCGATATATTTCGCTAGAGGTTCATGGCGGATCTACTCCATCATTTTTGGCCATCAGCTTCTAGGTGAGCGAGTTCAAACGTGGCCGCACAAGCACAAGTGACGAACCACGTAGTGGACGCCCAAAAACGCTACCAACGATGAAATGGCCAACAAGATTCATGATGTCGTGTTAGCCAATCGCCGATTGAAGATGAAAGAGATAGCAGAGACAACTGGCATCTCAGAAGAACGCGTTGACCATATTCCACACGAAATCTTGGGAATGAAAAAGCTTTCGGCGCGATGGGTATCGCGTTTGCTCACACCGGAGCTAAAACAAAAACGGGTGACCTTTTCGGAGGAGTGTCTGGCCAGAATTCAACGCAATCCACGGGATTTCTTCATGCGTTTCGTAACGGTAGATAAGACTTGGATCCACCACTGCATACCGGAGAACTAGGAACAGACGAAGCAGTAGACTTTTCCGGGCGGAGCAGCTTCAGAGAAAGTAAAGACCGTTCCACCGGCCGGAAAGGTCATGGCAGCCATTTTTTGCGATTCCCAAGGTGTGATTCTCATCAACTATCTGCAGAAGAGAAGAGCGATCACGGGGCAATACTACAGCGATTTATTGACGCGATTAGATGTAGTATGGAAGGAGAAACGTCCACGTTTGCAGCGAAAAAGAGCTTTTTCGCCACAATAATGCACCGACTCTTTTACACTACGACTTAGTCTCCTCCTCCATATTCACCGAACCTAGCTCCCATCGACTTTTTCCTATTCCCAAACCTAAAAAAATTGCTGTCAGGAAAGATATTTGCCTATTTGTGGAGGTAATCGCCGCAACCGATGGTTATTTTGCAGATCTCGAAACATCTTACTTTTCCGATGGCTTGAAGAGACTGAAGCACCATTTGGAAAAAGTGTATTGATCTTCGAGGAGGTTACATCGAAAAATAAAAATAAAAAACCACCCCAATATCGTATTTTTCTTGTTGATTTCGGAAACATTTCAGGACTCCCTCGTTCATAGAAAAACTTACACTACCAATCAAGAAAATGAGGCCCTAGAAACAGAAGAGAGAGAGAAACGATCGCGGGAGGAGAAAAAAAAATAAGTTACTGGAACACAGCTTAATGTCGATAATTCAAAAAAACAGAGGATTTTCCATAAGGAAATAATTCTAGGAATTTTGATGATGCTGAAATACTCACGAAAATGGAAATGGCTACGAAAAAGTATTCAAACAATCGACAAACACCACTCACAAATGTCTACCTCACTACAGATCCGCTATGGGCAAAAAGAAATTTAGTGAACTCTCTTATCAGACAAATCAAAGGAAAACTATTATATCATACTGCGTAAAAACATTAGGAAGTAGTTTTATTGATGTAAACAAAATAACAAATATTTATTGAATTGATGAGGCTGATACTTGGTGAAATTCCATTATATATATAAGGTAAATAAAACACTTGTTTTGTAATTTCACTACTTTTAATGTCGGAACTGCGACATATGTTTCGCCACACAGTGGCTTCATCAGGCAGATGATTAATGGTTGTTCGAGACTACAATGTTATCTTATATACTAATATTTTGAAGTGGGGAGAGGAGTCAAAGTTATATGTTAATTAGTGGGGAATTATTAACGTCTAGTTGGTCATTGAGGAGGATGCCGCGTTTGTTGAATTTGTTTATTTCTAGTTGTTCGAGCAGGTTCAACTTCTTGCCTTTGTTGCAAATATGTAGTATTTTGAACTTCTCGTTGAATGCGTGTCCTGAATCCATGAGATGGTTGGCATATGTTGAGGATGACTTTTTGTTGATGAACCTTCTTTTATGCTCTGAGATTCTGTCTTCAAAGCTACGGCCTGTTTGTCCTACATAAACCTTTGGGCAATCACCACACTCTAACAAGTAGACACCAGATTTTCTGTTGTTTTCGATCTTATCTTTAGCGTTGTTAATATGTTTATGCAATGAATTGTTTGTTTTATATGCTATTGAAATGTTGTGTGACATTAGTTCTTTTTTAATCGAATCAGAGGGGGGGCCAATATAAGTAAGAGAGCAATAGGTGGAATTGGATTTATTGTTAGATAACGGGAATATTTGTTGAAGGATTTTTTGTTTTTGTTTTTTATTTAAAATGTTCATTATTAATTTTGAAGGGAAACCATTATTTGAAGCAATTTTTAAAATTCTGTTAAGTTCTATTTGAAATTTGTTGTCGGATAAAGGAGTTTTTATTAATCTATGGATAAAGGAATTGTATGCTGCTAATTTATGAGAAAGGGGGTGAAAGGATTTGAAATTAATTGTGGTATCTGTGTGGGTGGGTTTGTGGTATATGTCAAATTCTAATTTGTTTGTATGATGTGAAATTGTGAGGTCCAGGAAATTTAACGCTTTATTAACTTCGACTTCCAACGTGAATTTAATGTTAGGATGTAAAAAATAACTAATGTCACACAACATTTCAATAGCATATAAAACAAAAAATTCATTGCATAAACATCATAATGATGGTTGCGACCGTTACTATGTGGTAATTCATAATGAACAATGAATAAAACACTTCATATGTTTTTAACCACTATTATAGTGGTTAAAAACATAGTAAGTGTTTTATTCATTGTTGCATAAACATATTAACAACGCTAAAGATAAGATCGAAAACAACAGAAAATCTGGTGTCTACTTGTTAGAGTATGGTGATTGCCCAAAGGTTTATGTAGGACAAACAGGCCGTAGCTTTGAAGACAGAATCTCAGAGCATAAAAGAAGCTTCATCAACAAAAAGTCATCCTCAACATATGCCAACCATCTCATGGATTCAGGACACGCATTCAACGAGAAGTTCAAAATACTACATATTTGCAACAAAGGCAAGAAGTTGAACCTGCTCGAACAACTAGAAATAAACAAATTCAACAAACGCGGCATCCTCCTCAATGACCAACTAGACGTTAATAATTCCCCACTAATTAACATATAACTTTGACTCCTCTCTCCACTTCAAAATATTAGTATATAAGATAACATTGTAGTCTCGAACAACCATTAATCATCTGCCTGATGAAGCCACTGTGTGGCGAAACATATGTCGCAGTTCCGACATTAAAAGTAGTGAAATTACAAAACAAGTGTTTTATTTACCTTATGTAACAAATATTTATGTGACAGCTAATTTTTTTATACGAATTAAAAACAAAATAAGGATGTGAAAACACTAATTAACATCGTAAATCGTGATGCCAAATGGATATTCACCTTCCATAAGTTCATCGTCGCCAAAAAAGCTAAATGAAGTTCACTTTAGAAACTATTCATAGGCAGCATTAAAACGCAATGACGAGGCATCTTTTAATCCATATCCAGAGGAACCTAGAGAAAACAACAACATCGATATACAAGTATTTCTATGACTCTTGGATTAAAATTATATACTAGAGAGAAATTAATGATGATTCGTAAAAAAATATTATAAAAGTCTTCAAATCACCAAGATACAGGCCATCAAAGTTAAGAAATTTTAACAGATTTTTATAAATATTTTTTCAATACCGCTCATGGTAGAGTGCTGCAATCAATTTCGTACAACCTAAACTAACATCAAGTAAATTCCTTAGGCATTTTGTCATTTTGATCGGACCGCAGAAACCATACTATACAGGGTGTTCCTAAAATTTGTTTGCTCAGAACTTTTTTGTTTGCTCGTAAATCTACATTTATTTTAGAAACTTTTATCACTCTTTGAAAATTTAGATAAGAGTGCCCTCCAATTCGAATAGGTATAAGGTTCCGTGGTTCAATGATAATCTGCGGCAAATGCAGGAGACTATTATTATTAAAACAAGCGAGCGATTACAATTCAGAGGTTGTACCACATTTCAAAAACTATAGATGCATCTATCGCAAGGCATTACGCGACAGCAGATTGTCAGCGAATTCGGAGTACATTAAATCCAATCGAAACAATCCTAGAGCTATGTGGTCTCTAATTAAAGGTAATACGTCTAAACCTAGATTTACTCTGACATAGACTCTAATACTTTTAATGATTTTGTAATATTGCTGAATGTGTGTTTGACGGTATCCCAATAAGTAACTTTAGAACTATTAATATAAGTAACAGTAAATTATGACATTCGTAGCCTCAAGTGACAACTCTGATATTGTCTCCCCACTCACTGAACTGATAAACGAATTCCCTAAATGTCTGCAAAGGGCTCTTGTCATTCCTTTTCACAAGGGTAGCATAACGGATACAAATAACTCACTAATGTCTTTTGTCGAAAAGGTCCATGAAGGATTCGAGAACCGTATTTTCCCAGTTGTGGATCTCAGCAAGGCATTTGACTGCGTCTTGCAAGATGTACTACTGCAGAAGTTATACTTTTGCAATTTTCATCCCGATAGCTGCCGGATGCTGAACATATATCTAAGCGAAAGACGTCAAGCAGATTACTTTAATGGTAAGTACCATGAGCAACTTCTGAGCAGCAAATTCATTATGGTATACCTCAAGATTCGCTTCTAGGTCCACTGTTATTCTTAGTGTATATAAATGACCTACCATGTCAACTAAATGCCGCATGCACTATTCTATAAGCGGATATTATTTATTCTCCCTTCCTACATTTTTGTTGTGCTTGCTTATCATTTCCTTCGTGCCTTTCTTCTGTCACTCATCTTTTCATATTCATAATCGTTTGTTTTAGTACCATCATAGTTTTTACAGCTGCTTTTATTAGTTTTTTGAGATCGTTGTTTGTAGTGTCGCCGTCAATTCATTCTTCTTATTCCATTTATATTCCTGCTAATTAATTATCTTCTGATGTCCAATTCTGACCGTATTCCCTTTATTAATTTCCTCTCTTGAGGTGAAGTGGTATCAGTCCATTTGGGCTATATACTTGCGGTCTTTCTGTCCTGTTTTGAATTAAATTTTAACATAAAACAGGATCATGGATTGTGAGGGGAGGATACTTAGAAGGCTTAATATACGTTGGGATATTGGCGCAATTTACTTTCGTACAAGAGGTCGTTGGAGGGATTAGGTATTGTCCTTAGGGCTCATCTTCCTGGAAGATGGATGTGGTGTAAGAGTAATATAGCTGTTTTTATTGATATACTTGTTGTTTATAGGTGAGTTTAAGCCAAACAATATTTTAAATTACAACTTAATCTTAGTCAAACGGTTTAATAAATAATGTCTCCGACTTTACATAACCTCACAATATTATGTGTACATTTTAATAATCCATTTTTCCTGCTAAGTACAAGGTATATTAAAAATAGTAAATTAAATTGTTCAATCCAAATATTCGCCGTTGCTTTAGAAATTTTAGGCAGCTGATAAATTCCATCTCGGAAAATATTTCGTCTATGGACATGATAAAGTCGTCAAGCCATCCAATCGAAATTCATATCGGACAAGGGATGTTGCATAAACCGGAATAAGTAGTAATCGAATGAGTGTTTGGTGCCGGATGCTGCAAAAAATCCTAGCCAAAACTCATTATAATGTTGATTGATTGTTGACGCACTTAGGCATTGAAAATCCATATTTAATATTAAGATAAGGAGAATGTTAGATTTTCACATTTGATTTATTTTAAACAGTACATATGTTTCGGCACATTAAATTTGAAAATCCAACAGTCGCGTTATCTTAACATTCATTATGATGTTATTTGTATTGGAAGCAATGGTTTTTGATTCTAGCGGAGTAATTGATGTTCGCCCGCTTGCAATAACTCATAATAAAGCACCTCTTTCATATTCCACCAAATGCAGAGAAGAACCTTCTATCCGAAACCCATTTTCTTTCTTTCTGGATCTTTCTGGTCTCATGTAGGCATTAGAAATACAATGCTGGGTTACTCCCATCTCGCCGAATTTTCAGAGAGTATATCTACAATTCTTCGTTGTAACATTTTCTAGGGCTTCCAGGACGTTGTTTTAAACCGCTTAACCCAACATTGTACGATTTTTCGCCGAAGCTTTTTCTCCTTGTTGAAGAAACAAACAAAAAATGCATTGTCGAATATGTACCTTATCTGTTACTTCTATCGACTCTACTAAACCAAAGATTATGTTAGGCTTTCCGGCAAACCATTTGTTATTTTTAATTACTATATGTCAATACTTTATAACCCCAAAAGAATCATTTGATTTCCAAATAAATTTCTTGACTGCTTAAAATAATTCAGATTATTCATTTGCACACCCTATATGTACAAAAACAAAATTAAACCACAAAAAAGCTGTTGCCATAATAATAATAATAATAATAATAATTTATTGGTGCTAATAACTGAGCGTTTTACACAGGTCATAAATGGTAAGTATCTAAATCCATTGCAGAGAAGCATTGGTTAAAAAAAGAGACGAAGGTCTGGTTCTATAGAAGAGGTACTATGATGTGATATATCAAGGTAATATATAATTTTCCACCTTTGAATTTAAAAAAATAACAATAGATTCATCACTTGCTCTAAATCATATCAAAACCTCGGATTTTTCAAAGTCTAAGATTTGCAATATAAATTCCTATCCTAGGAGAGATCCCATACACAAAGGCATAAAATCAGATAAAGCCAATACAATCGATACTTTTGACAAATCCTAAATATAAATGATATCATTGGCCGATTTTACCTCTAAAATCCAATCCAAAATAATCATATCATCATATCACACAACATATTTTCCGATTTCCATCATATAATACGTTTATATCAAATACTATCAAAATCTACAAAGGAAATTTACCTGTAACACTAGTAGTTTTATATGTAGCTTCTCACACATACCAAGTATAAATTAAACCTAACAAAATGTATGATCCAAATTCCATTAGTAACCATTTCGTTAACAGGCAAACTACCAGACATATCCAAAATGTTTTTAGGAATTCCTTTATCCTATTGTATTGTATTATCAATAATATTCTAGAAGAAATCAATATTAATCCCATAGTAAAATAAAATCTAAATTCGAAACTACTATAAAATACATCAGACAACAAAATTACTTCTCATACAATAATAACATTTAAAACCAACTGAAGGCCCAACAATGGACTACCCACTTGCCATAATATTCACAAATAATTTTACAAAAATTATACTAGAATAATCTATACAAAAAAAGCATGTTAGAGTCTGGATATGTCAATGATATTTTAACCTGCTTTTATATTAAAAAAATAAATTTGAACTATCAATCAGTTAGCAACTATTAATGGCTAGATATATCGATCCTCCCCAAAGAATAAGTTCCTATCTCATATATGACTCGACACTTGCAAAATAGTCATCGTTGGTGTTATATTGCCTTTACAGAATTTAAAAGTCATAAGTTTGTTAATGTGGTCTAAATAGTGTTTCCATCAAGATCTATCAATTGATTTAATATTATCACATAAATTTGACTTATAATACATGTTGTAGATTTACGAAATTGTTTTCGTGTTTTTCTAATTATTAGATATTTGTGATGATCTTCACAGATTTTGAAGCTATTTTTCGTTGGCGTTGTATCTTATTACATTTTTCTAATCTTTGAGTGTTTCAAGCCATTTTGTTTTTCTCCTGATATATCTATTGTTTTTATCACATAAATTATTATTTCTGATGATTTTTAAGATTTTTATTTAGTGTTGTTTTTTAACAAATTTTCAATTTTCAGAATGTAATTGTCATTTCCATCAATTTAGATTCGGTTGTTGTCATTTTTTTTTGTTACACTATATCAATTATTTTAATCTTATCACATCAACTAAACTTTGCTAATTTTTTAATAAATTTACATTAATTCAGTTTCAAATGTTATTATTTTGTTTTTATCCACTAGTTATCATTTATTTATCGCATTTAACTTTTTTAATGATGTTTGTTAAAGATTTTGAAGCTATTTATGTAATTTTCATTTTAATTAATTCAGTTTACCATATTATAGTCGGCGAAACATCCATTTGCTATTTGCAGAGCTACGATTTATTGAAATCTCTTCTCGCTCTTCCCTTACGTGATTTTGCCCTAGAAGTTATTTTACTTTTACAGCCGTGTGTTTTTTAAAATTGTTTTTTGATTAATTTATGGTTATTGTCAAACTGAAGGAGGGAGTTTTCTAGGAATTTTATATTTTTTATTAAATTGTATAAAACAGACACGGTCGTTAATGGGAGTGCAGCAACGTTAGTTGAGTCAGCAGTTGGATAGGTGACCAGAACTATTCATCATTGGGACACAATTAATGTTACTTTAGAGTGAAGGTGGCGATCCTTTAAAGTAATAAGCTCATTTACACACATACAAATACACATATAACACGGTGAAAAGACCACGTGGTCGATAGCCAAACTACTACTACTACTGCTACAATATAAAACAGAATTTAATTTTATTGCGTCTAGAGTTAAACAACATAATTTATAAAACCATTAAGTAGATAATTGTTATAATGTTATGTTAATGGCTGAATGTGTCAAAAAGGAGTTCGTTAGTGTTTTCAACCCACACTATGCTCTACTGTATTTTTACGATTGAAAGAAACTGGTTTATTAAAGGATTGAGATAATTAATTAAAACATTATATTGATTTAGTATTAGATAACCCATATTAGAACATATTTTCTCCTGCATATCCAAAGTCCATACTCTGTTACTTTAATATAAATAGTTATGCTGGAACTTAAACTACTAACATTGGAGAATTATAAAACACAGATTATATTAATATTTTTGTTTTAAAAATATATAAATTTAATATAATTTATACTTACAAAGCATTAAAAAACAGAGAGAATATTAGGTCTATTTGTTCATTATTTGGCAGAATATCCGGATTACCTAAATTTACCTAAATCCATCCTTAATTCCTTTTCGGCAAAATTGATTAACATCAATTATACATCATTTCGAAAACGATGTATAGTTTCAGGTATGTGGTTTGAGAAAGTTAATTTATATGTAACCTGACATACTTTTTTGAGATTCAAACATTATTTCTAAAATTCTACTAATAGAAATTAAAATTTTATTAGAATTACTACATTGAATCGTTAGAATTATATTACCCGTTCTTACAGTAACCTGTTCTATCATTCACAGTATGTTTACAGAATAATCATCATCTGTAAGAATATTTTCCAGTGAGCGATTTGTTCGACCAGTATAGGAAATGCGTTGCCATTATTAAATATTCATACTTCCCAGAAGTGAAATAGAAAGAACGCAATTCCCCGCAGTTAGAGCACAGTATGAATTTCATCATATTTGAGACGTTCACTCAAGGCCAGATTATTCCTTAGAGAGACAGAGGGACGCCTGTCAGTAGTCTTGACCTTAATAATAGTTGTTCATAAATCAGACAATCCTACGGCCGGCAGTGTTATGACAGTGAGCCAGGTGTATAGATGAGGTCATCATGTGAATCAAACCGTTAAATTCTTCGAAGCCGCTTTCGAATGTTAATGTTTTTAATCGCACAAGAGGAAAAAAAAACAAAAGGAAACTTAATCTCTTAAATTGGGCAGTAATTTAGGTACATGTTTAATGTTAATTGTGTGCGCATCAAAAGAATTTATGGTTACATGGTTCACAAAATGAATGTCTTTCATAAATTATTCATTACAGTTATATAACACATTTTTGAATACTGGCTTTACTCTACCAAAAATATGTTATATAAAATTAAAGAAAATAATTAAAACTTTGCCATGAAATAAATGTCACAAAGGATTTTTTAACGCGTAGAGAAGATAATGACCCTTTTAATTGGCGTTGTGTAACCGCAAGAAGTAACACATGTATCGCGTCGAATTAAAATTGAATTAAGCCTAATCATTTCCGCGGAAAAACACTAACAATTATTGTCTTTCGTTGGTAATTAACGGCAATTATTCATATTATCAATAAGTGTAATTTGTTTTCCAAGAAATCTCCCGTAATGTTTCTTGGTAAGCGGCTGCCTACCATGTCGCTTCTTGCTCTTTCTCGCAATCACTGCCGACGCCATTATGCAAATCCGGACAAAGAGTTAATTGCGGATAAAGGAAATGTCGGCCTTTTATGGTAATCGGTTCGACTTCAAGCCATACCGAGTTTTTCTTCTTGCGAAAACTATTTGAAAGGTCGCCTCGCTTTGTGAAAGTGAGCGAGGTGTAATTCTAAGAAATCGTTTCGTTATATACAATTTGGTTAGTTTTCCGTCAGTATAATATATTTTAAGGCAGGGCAATAAGGAACTAATAAGCTTGATATACGCATAATTCTTATCATTAGTTTTTAACCCGTTATTTTAACTGACATTCTCATTAATCAGTACTGTATTTTGAAAACATATGAATGTCATATAACATATATCTAAGGACATTGTAATAAAAATTGTCGTTGCAACAACTACCTTAGAAATATAAATCGCAATTGTATTGAAGTAGATGTAATAATAAATATTATTGTATTTATTTCAATAGAAATAAACATGTATATAATAATTATAATCTTTAATGTGCTTCCAAATCAACTAAAAAATTAGATTTAATCGTATGTTTATCATTTAGCGCTTTAATAATTCACCTTTTAACAAAATAAATAGATACCCTGGGTTAAATAAATTTAATATATCTTGTATTTGTTTCTCAAATATCATTTGGTAAAACATTATGTTGATAATAGATAGATAATTAAAAATTCACTTGCTTAGAATAAAGTGAAACGAAGGTAGTAAATGTTTAATCATCTACCTATTATTAAATAAACTTAATTGTGAAATTAATTGATTAATGATTTAACTTCAAATATGAACAAATAAATCATCACCCTCTGTTTGGGTGTTAAAATTTTATGATCTAAAAGCACTATTATTGTTCTTTAATATTAGGGCGTTTTAAAGTTTAAAAATAGTCGTTTCAATGCTACATTTTTATTTTATTAAATTAAAATAGTATTTAATTTTCAGTAAAATGCATGGAGAATGTGAAGACAATATTTTTAAGGGTTTCAACTATAATATTTAATTTACTGCCAGTTGTACTAGAATTTCTCCATCTAACTATTGCGTCATATCTCTTATATTCAACATTTAATATTTTCGAAATATTCCTGAGCTTCATATCTGCGAAGTTCCAACACGGGTTTTGAAATTGTCACTAACTATTACTAAGTGAAAGTGTAAGAAATGATATATTA
Source organism: Ontholestes murinus (assembly GCA_963969525.1). Classification (NCBI taxonomy): domain Eukaryota; kingdom Metazoa; phylum Arthropoda; class Insecta; order Coleoptera; family Staphylinidae; genus Ontholestes; species Ontholestes murinus. Next base: position 33,101,712 of record OZ018395.1, on the reverse strand, counting down.
TAAAGAGATAAAAACTTACTATCCGATCACAAATTGGAAATATTAAAATTAAATTAAATATTAAAATACCTATTTCCTGTTCCCTTTTCATCACGCTATTTTGTAAATCTTTTACTCGCAGCCGTGACATTACGAGGGTTGCTATTTATGTATTGAGAATAGAAGGAATGTACAAATAAATTTTATCAAAAATATTTTTATTGCATTTCAAACTAAGAACCTTTAAGATCTATATACTTTTGCATGCAATATAACTACCCCTTAAAGCACTTTTTCCATGTAGAAGATAGTAGCTCTATAACATACGTTTTGAAGGTGTCTCATTGTTCACGCAATTTATGCTTAATTACCGGGAACAATAAAAAGTTTGTTGCATATGATGTGTGTGAACCCGCATTGTCGTGATGCAAAATGATTTGTCGTTTTGGGTTGGTTTTTTTCAATTTACCGAAAACTTCATGCAATCAAATAGTCATATACCACGCTGAATTACCGGTCTTTTGATTTTCGAAGTTGCCACATCACCGGTTTTCGTGAAGAAAAACGCCACCATTTACTTCTTAACGCTTCGAGAACGAACAACTCTTGTTGGCTTTGCTTCATATTGAAACACCCAAACTGCCGATTGGCCTTTTCTTTCTGTCTCATACACATAAATCCACGACTCGTTACCTGTGACGATGCTGTACATGGTATTTTGAAATCATTTTACGGCACTAATCGAATCGAGCAGTTTTGAGCATCTGTCAATAGTTGTGAAATCCAACACGTACACAACATCCGAACATTCTTGCAAAATCTTATGTATGTTGATCATACTAATGCTTAAACATCTCTCGATTTTGTGATATGTCACATGACAATCTTCTTCAATTAGTTTTCGCACAGTATCGATATTTTCCGGCACAACGGCCGTTTATGCATGACCTTCTTTAACTTCGTCCGTGAGCGAACTACGTCCACGTTTGAATTGGTAGACGTACTAGCGATATACAATAGCTGTGAATGGCGCTTCATCACCAAAGTTGAATTTAGTTAATTGATGCACTGTTCTTGAGTTAGACCACGTCAAAAGTCATAATAAATCATAATTCAAAAATTAGTTCCATCTTTTGGCCGAGGTGAAATGTTCAACTTACTGTAAACAACACAAATTCATTGTGGAAATACTCGAATCAAATAAATCTACCACATCATCTTTCAAACTTGGCGCTGACTTTGATCTTCTAGGAAAACTTATCATCCCCGACCTATGGCCTTATCCATTAGACGATTTAATTTTTTTGGAAACGTCCAAATCAGCAGATACAAACCTAAGACATGTAAACCCGCGTGAATACTTATTTCACATAAACATTCAATCTATTAGAAATAAATTAAATGTTATTTGTATGACTGAACATTTTCTTGTACCTGATGAATTGAACTACATTGCCATTCAACACTACACTATCGTATCAAGTTTCTGTAGAAATAGACCATATTGAGGTTCAATGATACTGCTACGCGAGGACTTGCCTTTCAAAGAAATTGTATGTAGTGAACTTATCAATAGAAAACCAATATGAACTAAGTGCGGTTGAAATACCATCTATGAATTTAAATGTGTTGTGTGTATACAGAATTTCAAATTCAGATTTTTCAGAATTCTTAAACGTGTTTTCAAAAGCTATTAAACTACTAAAACAACGGTATATTATAATTGTAGGCGATTTTAATGTAAACTTTGGTACTGATGGCATTGAAAATTTACAACTGACTGAGTTAATAAACTTTTTCGGTTATAAAATTACTATTACTGAGTCAACTAGACAACAAAACTGCCTAGATAATATCTTAGTAAATAACTCAATTAATAAGAATATAGTTTTTCATTCAAATGTCATCAATACCGGACTCTCAGATCATTTAGGACAAAATCAAAGCTTGTCTTATGTAACGATATTAAAGTTACGCATAAAACTGTCACCTATATAATTAAAAAAGGCCTGATCCTTACGTACCAACTACTTGATGCGGTAGACTAGAGAATGGTTCATAACAATGATGATATAGAAATCTGCTTCGAAAAGTTCTTAGCCATACTCAGAGATGCTGCAGTTACAGGTTTCCCGAAAAAATACATTAAGCAACAAAATGGCACAAATGAACTAAAATGGTTCAACAGTCGATTGAAGAAAATGCGTGATGAATTGCTTCTTCTTACTGATATCAGCTAAAAATACCCGGATCTAAATCTGCAAGTTTCATTAAAAAAACAAAAAGCTTTACAAGGTAGAAATAAAAAAAACAACAACGCCAAACAAATGATGCTTATATCACCAACTCTAAAAATTATGCCAAAGCCATGTGGAATATTTTAAATTCAAATAGGAAAAATACCACTGCATGTGATATAAACCCTGACATAATAAATGACTATTTTTCTAATGTTGGAAATTTGGTAACTAAACCGCTTGAGACCTCCAAAGCAACAAATGGCAGGACATGCAGTATAAAAACTCCATATTTATCGATACCAAATATTAACTTTAAAATATCAAAGTATCAGAAGTCGAAGTTCGAGATGCAATAAATAAGCTCAGGTATATAGTCTAAACAGCAAAATTATAAAACACATGAAAAGCATAATTATTTCAGCAAATTGACCAAATTGATAAACAGAGCACTAGACGCTAACGTTTTCCCCAGGTAATTAAAAATATCAAGAGTAGTTTCAATATTTAAGAAGGGCGATAAATCCGATGCAAGCAACTACAGACCTATAGCCATCACATCGATTATTGGTAAGATATTTGAAATTATAATAAAAAGCAGGTTAGCAAAATATTTCGAAGAAAACAACCTGCTATCTAGCTCACAATTTGGTTTTCGCGAAAATAAAAGCACAACAACAGCATTAGTTGATTTCATAGGGCACATACACTCTTGCATAGACAATGGCGAATACGTTAGTGCACTGCTTTGCGACCTAATGAAAGCCTTTGATTGTATCTCCCACAACCTATTACTTCAAAAACTGAGCTATTATAAGGTTGATGGAAACACGATTGAATTATTTAAATCATATTTCTCAGAATGATACCAATACCTCGAGTCAAATAATACCAGCTGAAATACATTACCAATAAATCGAGGTGTCTTGCAGGGATCTGTGTTAGAGCTTCTTCTATTCATCATTTATGTAAATGATCTTGATTACCACATAAACACTTCAAACTTAGTAATTTTTGCAGATGACACCACTGCACTAAATAATTCAAAACACCTTGATCAACTCCTATTAAAAACAAATACTGTCAAATCCGAATTAAAACACTGGTTTACGGAAAATATACTGGCTCTAAATGATTCTAAAACACAAACAATAATTCGAAACCTAACAAAGACTACAAAGAAAACAAGGAAAACTACTTGGCGTTTATTTTGAGCCAAATCTTACATGGTTCGAACACTGCAAGTGACTTGCTAAACAGTTGCCATCGCTCATTTTCTTATTTCGCATCCAGGAAGGTACTGATAAATGCCTACCATGCACTATTCCACTCTAAAATAAGCTATGGGATAATAATTTGGGGCCACTCAACGTCCGCAAATCCAATTTTTGGTTTACAAAGAAAACTCTTACGGTTAATTGCTGTAAGTGAGCAACACATAACCTGTAAGTTCCAAATTTAATACTGAAGTAGAAGGTGTAACAGTACAATATACAAAAACTACATCGTTAGGTATCCCTCCCTGCGACTTCCTTGTGGTTGTTAACGACTGATTTGCCGTCTTTAATTGCCCGTTTAATATCTAATCTCTCTACGTGGTTTAGTTCAAGTCCCTTTTCTTTGTTGTGTATCGGCTTTATTTTTCCCGGTTGGTGGTTGTTCGTGATGCAATATTCCGCGATGCCTGTTTGTTGATTATTATGTAAAATCGAGTATTTATGTTATTCTAATCGTTTTTTAAACGTTCTTCCAATGTAGCCTATGTATATGGAAGTACAATTTTGGCAGTCTAATTGGTATACACCGCTTTTGAGTAGTCACTAGTATAATGGTATAAGTCCATTTGGGTCCCTCTTTTTAGCTGAATTTCCGAATTTCTTTAACCGTGTCATGTTGCAAGCATTTTTACAGCCGCCCGTTGTTATCTAACAAACGGAGATAGTTGTATATAGTGCTTATAAATTTCTTTCAAAATAATCTACTCTAGGGACTTCCCAAAGTTGCTTAATTTTTTAATCAATAAATCGACATATGTTAGTCTTTTTTAGTCGTATCCAAGTAAATGTACATAAGTTTAATGTTCTTCTATGAATTAACTTGTTTATAAGACATTCTCTGCTTTATTACATAGGATCATCGAACCTATTTTTTGAAAATGAAAGGGGATGACATTAACTGCCAATGCCAACCATTACATAGAAACGTTAATTTCTACACCTTAAACTTGATAGGAATGGTTAAATAACCAGGTGATCTTAAGATCTGGTAATCTGGATCTGCATGTGAAGAGAAAATATAAGAAAGAGAAATGTAGTAAATACTGTCATCATGCATGCTTGGTTAATCACTCTTGTGATAACGATCATTATAATGATCTTATGTCTATAGTCAAGGATTTGCAGAAATCAATTGAAATTGTGGCTAATAAATGTGATCGATTAGGTTTTGAGAATGCTGAAATGAAATTAATTATAGCGGAAATGACAAAATTAAAACATGAAAACATAGAGTTGAATTCGACCATTGATCAATTATTAAATAAAATGATTTATTTGGAAGTAGAGTTGGATAACTGGCGAAAATAGCCCAATAGTAATAATAGAACAACTGCCAGTGCATCAGCTCTAATCGTCTTGGACTGATATCGTGCAATGTGTTGAGCATAATAGGGCTGCCACGAATGAGATTTTCCAATATTTCCCTGATATTCCGACTGCCGATAAATTCGTTAGATTAGCTAGTAAGAAGGACGCCCCTCGCCCATTGAGACTCATCACCGTCTCCCATATTTTCAAGACTGCCTTTGCAATAATTCTACTCATAACTATGGTTATTAATTTTGCAAGGAAATTGAATCGGTTACAAATAATTTATATTTGATTTTATAAATGCTGATTATCTCAGTATTAATTATATTCTCGATTTAGTTAACTGGGATATTACGAGGGGGTTCGTAAAATAAGGTTCCATAATTTTTAATAATAGACAGCTATATTTTTGTTCTTAGTCATCATTTAAAAAGCTCAAAACTTATGCTATTTTTTTACATAATCGCTGTTGAAACACTTTTGCAGACGATGCTGCAGTTTTTCTATCCCCATGATATAGAATTCTGCCGCCAATCCTTTGATGAATCGGGTAATCTCTTCCTTGACTTTATCATCGGTATTGAAATGTAAATCACCAAAGTGTTCCTTTAAGTTTGGGAATAAGTGATAATCAATTGAGGCTAGGTCGAGACTGTAGGGGGTGGGGCACAACAGTCCAACCAAAATCTCTTAGCAGTTCTTGAGTTTGATGTAAGACATGAGGTCGAGCGTTGTCATGGTGAAGCCTAATATCAGAGGACAATCTTCCTCCCGGCGGTTCTGGATCGCACGTTTCAGTTTTCTTAATGTGTCGCAATGTCTGTCGGAGTCTACTGTTGTTCCATGAGGCAAAAAGTCGATCAAAAACAGGCCCTTCCTGTCCCATAAGACGGTTGCCATGACTTTCCTAGCAGACTGTGTTTGTTTAAACTTCTTCTCGACATGTTGCTGTTTGTGGTTTTTTTGTGAGCATTCGTTTTACCCACACTTTATGATAGCCTAATTTTTTGACAATTCTATATGAAACTGAAGGCCTTCCGCTCCTGTCTTGATCGTGAATTTCCGTGCGGCCTTCACTGAACTCTCTGCACCATTTACGAATATGTTGAACAGATATGCAATTTTCCCCATAAACTTCGATTAACTGACGATGAATGTCAATAGGCGAAATCCGTTTTGCACTTAAAAAACGTATAAACGTATCATAGCGCGAATTTCGTTTCTGGCGGTAACAGCGATAGGGAGTTCCATTTTAGGAAGGCTGCTAGGCCGGCATTAAGCGATGTAGCGTGGCGGGAGAAGTGGGAATAGAGAGAGGGAGATTTGACAGTGTAAGACAGTGTTTTACGTTTCTCCCAGCACGTCGCATTATTTCTCAGCAGCATAGGGAACATTATTTTACGAGACCTCCTCGTATTTTCAATGGTACTGATATTGATAGTATAACTAATCGCTTTTATAATATATTATGATGCAATCAATTGCAATGTTCCTTTTAAACAAATTGGTTAAACAATACCTTGATATCATTAGTGGAGCAAAATAGCTCATTCCAATTACAAGAGTAGCAACAGCTTAGATGACTATGCTATTTTTAGCAAATTTCGTGACAAATTCTCAATTTTAAGCAAATAATTGTATTATTCTTATTGTCAGCGAGTACAGGGTGGTATACGTAAAAATCCTCGATATGTTCGGAAATTTATAAATGATGCCAACGGCACAAATGGTATTCCTTCATCTAGATCTTTCAAGGTTAAAATATATGTTGAAGGCAGTGATATTGTAAATTCTTTTGTTCAATACTTCTCTGAAGTTTATGCAAGTGCAGCTAATAATGATCTGTTCGAATTTAGGGCATCCAAACTGTCATTTCTGAAGATACAGATATCATTGGATGATGTTTTCAGCGCGCTTCAATCTCTTAACAAAAGGTTTGTAGGTGTGTCTGTACTCTGTCAGAAATACTTATTTTCTTCTATTAAATTAGCTTGTATTTCAAGTGTTTGGAAGTTGAGTTATATTTCCCCAATTTTTAAAACAAGGTGGATTAGAAGTTTTTTGGGGGGACGTTGATAAATTATTAAGATTAATAATTTTACACCAAATCCAGTTCAGTTAACGTCAGGTGTACCTCAAGGCTCTCACATCGGGCCTATTTTATTTTTTATTTTGATTGGTGATATTTGTAACTGCTTCATATATTCGTATTGCTTACTTTTTGCAGATGATTTGAAAGTGTATCATTGTGTTGACGATATTTGATTTGCACTGATTTGCATCAATATATAAATTTTCATATTCGTCAATGTGCCACACTATCCACTACTTTTTAGATTAAATATAGTTTCTACTAATTATAGGTATTATAGTCCAATATTGCGATGCATGTTCAGCATCATCGTTGAATCTCAATAGTAGATTTCAATAATATCTTCATATAAGAGCACGTAATTTTAAATGAAAAATTTCATTAATGTTTCTTCTTCGCAAGTTTTGCTATAAATAAATTTATTTACCTTATATTTGTACGTAGGATGCAGGATTTTTAAGGTAATTGAGATGATTGTAGCATAATAAGAGAATATAATATAGCTTGCTACATGCAGATGTAAATAAAAATAAACTGTGGAGAAAGTGATTTTATATTGCATCATCTTCACGTAACTCAATCAACATTATAATAAAAGAATATTAAATAAATATATTATCAAAGAAATTAATTGAGGATTATTATCAGATTTGTTCGATTTATAAACAATTTGTTCCAATATAGAGTTTTGGGGTACAACCGCCTCGCATCCATCCAACTAATATTTTTCCTTTCCGCAATACATTTATGGTAAACATTTAATAATCTCGCAAGTTTATAGATTCCTTCCAAACAAAATTCGATTATCAAATGAAACTTTACATTTCAACTTTAATATTTGACCAACTTAAAAGCTTTTATTTAGCAGAAGTACGTATTTACTCGAAGTGCTTTTTAATTTTTTTTATTTACGAAAATCGAAGGTTTTAAATTAAAATAAAAGCTAAAACTAATCATTTTATCACTTTTATTATTAGACGAAATAAGAAAAAATTAAATCGCATAATTAAATAGTTTAAAATAATAATATAATGGGTACAACAGAAAAAGTGTAATCATGTCTTTTTTAGGTACATTTTTTATTAAAAATACCAATTTAATGTTTTTTTTATATATATTTTGGATTCTCAAGTGATAATTGATAATTAACCAACAAATAGAAAATGACATCTAGAAATTACAGTTGACGGTTAAAAACTGAAAGTTGACAGTGAACAGTTGATAGCTGACAGATGAAATTAATTCATGTTAGAAGACATCCGCCCATACTATACATAGTTTATCAAATAAATTATTAACAATTTAAAGTTGATATGTAAACAGTCAGCAGTTGAGAGTTAATAATTAATAGTTGATTTTTCACAGTTAATTATTATAGTTTAAAGTTTACAAAATCGCTTTATTTAATTAAAATTTTAAAATGACATGACAAATATAAAATAACATAGTAAATGACATATAAGACAATATAGTTGACATAAAAGCTTATAGTGAAGAGTTGATAGATGTAATTAATATTAGGTGAAGAGTAACACTTGTTTTGTTCAATAATATTTTTATTTTCAGTTGCCTGACAGATCATGTAATTAATTAATATTTAAAGACACCGACCTAAACACAAAGTTTATTAAATAAAATAATTGATAATGACTCGAATTCGACATTCGCGAACCATTTAATTGAGAACCGACATACCTTTGATGAAAATGCACTCGAGATAATCCATTTCGCCGAGAAAGAAAGGGCTTAATATGGATTTACTCGAGTCTCTGGAAATTCACAAAGCAAAATCTAATCCGGTTTTCCCCATAATTAACGACCAGTTGGACCTAGTATCCTCCTCGTTATTTAACTGTATATAAAAATTGAAATGTATACTGGTTAATGAATATTCTTTAGAAAGTCACTTTTGGCAGTCTTTACATTTTTGTTTTATTCAATTATTTTTAATTTTCTTATGAATATAAAATAGCTTGGTACTTATTTCAGAATTTTACACTCATGTAATAAAGTTATTTTGATTAAATGGAAAGATATTTAGTATTCACTTTAATTTAAAACACTTTTTTTTAATTAATGGCCACATCTACATTTTTTAAATTTAGTAGGCCTTTAAAAATGATTTGCAATTTAGGAGATGATGAGGATACATTAAACATTTGGTTGATAGGCGCGTGTCTGGCCCCGGTCGCCGCATCGGATTATGACTACATTAAAAGTAACGAGCACCGCATTCCTGAAAGTCTGGCTTGTTAACTAACCGCTGCCGGTGGGATTGCACGGTATCACCCTTTGTGGAATCTAGATGAATGAATCCATCGACAGATCTGGCCGTGACTTCCGTTCACAGTTTGTGACGTATAATCAGATATATCGTTTGTAACTTTACGACTTACTCGATCGTCAGACAAATAATATTAATTAGCCTTGTTGAAATGGTTCTAGATCCACACTTATTTAAAAGATAAATGCCTGATTCATTCTATAAGATTGATTTACTTACTTGGTTAATGCTAAATCCTCTAAATATGCGCACATTTGACATTACACAAAGAAAGAAATTAGAAGATAATTTAAATAAACAAATATTTTGTAGTTAAATAAATGTTAAAGGTGCTAACTAAATATTAAATATTTAAATCAAAACTCTAAATATTTAAATCAAAACGAAATCAAAGCAGAGAATCATTATCTGCAAAATTGAAATATACAATAAATCACGTAAAAAAGGATGCATTTTTCAAAGTATTTATATAAATAATTACAAAAAAAAATCAAAATTAGACTATTCTTATATTTGTATTCTATTTGATCAGTAATCATAATCAGTAAGATCTATGGTGTCAAAAGCACAGCCCAAGTCAATCAAAATTTCTATGCATCCATATAAAAGCCTTAAAAAATTCAATAATTTTAAATAAAATCATTGCAATGCCATAGTAGGTATGTACCTATTTTTTAAACTCAAATGCTGATAAGTTATAGGAAAATATCTATTAGAGGGAAATTGAAAAATATTGTGAAATATACAAATTCATAGATGACTTGATTTATTCACATTTACACAATACTTTGACTAAATTAAGATTTTTTTTTTTGTATGAATGTTTTAATACATTTTTAAAGTTTAATCAGCTGTAGGAGCTTTATACAATAATAATAATACCACGAAATAAACACCAACAATATTCAAAAGTAAATTAACGCTAAGTACTTTGAATTACGTATCAAAAAACAAACAAGCTTCATTAAATGCATGGTTAATTCTATAGCAAAACGTCATTTCAAACTTCATGCAATGTTCAATTAAATCCCAGACGATTCGGGCCTTAAAAGCTTTCAAATCAGCAGATAAGACAAAGCCCAAAGAATATTCAAGAAGAATATATTAATGATCTACATTAAAAACCTGTAATACAAATTGGCCCACCATCTCTATTGAGTGTTCGATTTGTCCTCTTTGAAAATTACGTCCATCATAAGGTATGTGCGGTTACAAAAATTAATTTTTCACTGATTTATCTTTAGCATTATTGATTATTGTCTTACAATACAAATAACTCAATGTATAAATTTATTTATTTATTTATGTATTTCATATCTTAAAAAATAAATATCAAAACAAATTAAAAAACATACATAAAAACTTTCTTTTATATCCTGTTTTGTTCACTTTTAGAAGGAACTTTTTGGCTGTTTATACCAACATGACAGATATATTAACATATATCAATAATGCTAAAGATAAATCGACGAAAAACATAAAATCTGGCGTCTATCTACTTGAGTGTGGCGATTGTCCCAAAGTATACGAGGGGTAAACAGGCCGAAGTTTAGAGGATTCAAAGGATTTAAGAAAACGAGAAAAGTTACATTCAAGAAAATATAATCTCAACATACGCCAATCACCTCCTGGAAGAACAACACCAATTTAATTCGAACTTCAAAATCCTGCATACGTGCCAAAAAAGGAGAAAACTAAATTTATTAGAACAGCTGAAGATTAATAAATTTCACAAACATAATATATTATTGAACGAACAAACGGATTTTAATAACTCGCCATTACTTAATTTCTAATTGTAACACCCCTACCACATCTAAACTAGTATTTAAGTCGCAACTGTATTTATGTAAAATAATTATTTATCACTATGTGGTGAAACAATTGTAGCAGTGTATCTACAAAATAAAGCAAAACTCTAAACAGACGTGTTTTATTTAATAATTACATAATTATCAAGCTACAAGAACTTGTTTCCCATTTTTAAAGTAGCTCATAGAACGTGTATTAATAAAAGTCAGCTTCCTATTTAAAATTAACAGGTATATGTAAGGTCGATCAGCAAAGGAGACATTATAGACGCTTCCTTGTCTGGATTTATTTATAGAGGAGATGGCCCTAAGCACAGCGCTAAGCCAAAACTTAATTAATAAACTTGGAATAAAATACTAACCCTTTCTTCACAAATAATTTTAAATTTTGGCAAAGAAAAACACTTGTTATGTTTCATATTATTACTTTTCTTTTCAGTTTCCGTTTCCTGATACGTATGATTAGTTCTTAATTTTGTGTTCGGTTGTACCAATGAAATATATCTTCATTTTAGCTAAAAATTTAATACGCTTGGCAACATTGCTTCTACGTCATGTGATCAGTCCTTCGAACCTCAAATCCCTAGATCACACTAGGTTATGTGTATTCTTAACGACTAATAGTGAGCGTTCTTGTGTGGTTTATGTTTATTAAGTAAAATTCGTCTAAAATGTCCAAACAAATTGAAATACGAGAAAAAAACTCTAGTGGGACTAACAAATATATTTGACAGTAATATGATTGAGGATGTAACAGGTAATTATCATGTGGTAATGCTAAAATAGTGATTACTTATTTATCGTAACTACGTTAGATCTAAAGATCTGTTACATTTACTCGCAGACATATCAATAGTTGATTTATTGGTGTAATCGCATTACTTTTTGAAAATATTTGTATAGGTTATGTTTATATTAATGAGCACAATATACAGTGTGGAAAAGCCAAATGAAATAAATTATTATTTCGATTACTGAACATATTTATAGAAACAAGTCAAATTTAAATTATAAATTGACATACTTCAACCTGAAAACATGATTTTTTAAATGGGAAGTATGGGCTTGTGATATATCATTTGAAAGGTTACTCTCTATTCAAAAATGTTATTGTTTTCAATTTTATTGCAAAAAATAACATTAAAAAAATAAAATAATCTTATTACTGAAATTAATTTTAATACACTAGATATTGTTCATAATGTAAAAAACAAACAAAAATGAATGTCACTGTTCAAAATGCTCACCGCAACCATCTTGACAACATCTCAATCTTAAATAAAAGTTTCTTCTAACTTTATTAAACATATCATAATCGCAAGTGTGGTGCGTTCTTTTAAGTCATCTAAATCACTAAATCATTTTGTATACAATACTCTTCACATATCCCATTCTATCGATCCTCGACTCCCTATCCAACGGTTTAGAAATGTACTTGTTTTATTTTTTTTATTTTAATTTTTGCATTAAAGTTTTAAAAAAATAGTATTTTTAAATAGATAATGAAGAGACCTTTCAAACGATATATCACAAGCCTATACTTCCAATTTAAAGAAGGGGGTTGTAACTGTCACCCAAAAGAGGTTGAAGGTAGGGATCCGATTTTACGTTAAATAATGTCAAATTAGAATTTAAATTTGAGATGTTACGGGATTTTCTATAAATATGTATAGTAACCAAAATAAAGAATTTATTCCATTTTGCTTTTCCACACTGTAATCGAAAAAATTATCGTGATGCCGCGTAAGCTTTTTACCTTTTCAGGAAAATTAAATTGGTGTTATATCCCCCATGTGATGCCCCGTGTTAATGCAGTGTTCCGCTAATTCTGTAGCCGCTTTTATGTTTAAAATTGATTTTCGGTGTTCGTTGAAACGAATTTCAAAATTTCGGAAAGTTTCACCTATGTTGGCGCAGTCACAATTAACACAATTTATTCTGCAAATCCCAGATTTCTTAAGTTTTTCTCCAATTTCAATTTTATTATTTACTAGTCTTCTATTAATCACTATTGTTTTAATGTTGAGAACTGCATTTTTTTTTAATTTTATAGCTGGTTTTGTTGCTGAATAGTATTGCTGCTTATAAGTTTTCATCAGCCATTGAGATTGAGCTATAGAGTAATTTACTGAAAGAACAAAAAGTAAGTTATTCTATAGCAACGATCCAATTGTTGACAGTACAGTTCCAAGTTAAGAGTGTGCCGCTGATAGTAGATAATTCCCTGCTAATCCCACCAAAACCTTGCTAACGGTCGTGGTCGACCGACCACAATTCAACCACGACCGTATTCGCTTGACGATGTCTTAAATGATCCACCTGTCAAAACCAGTCATCAGCCACTTCAGAAATAGGTTGATTTTGTTGCGATTCAGCAGCGATTCGCAGATGGAAATTCAGTCCATCAGATTTTTCTTCGTTAACTAAAAAAAATAACAATTTTATATCAAATATCTTGGAAGCATGTTGTCAGGTAGACACCATCTTTACTAATTGCGGTACCACAGGGTTCTCACTGTAGACCTATATTGTTCATTAATTATTGTTCTCCGTCAACAACAGCCACGGACAGGTTTCGATCTATTTTGCATCTCATCCAACTGATGGGATCCAAAATAGATCGAAACCGGTCCTTGGCTGTGTTAAAATAATTAATGTTTACATTATTATCGTTATAATTGTCGCTGTTGACAAATCCCTTTAATGTCCGTGGTAATCCACACAATTGGGATCTAGAGCAACGTTTAGACAATATATGGCACCTTTATGGTAATATCTTAACCTATATTGTTCACACTATTTATTAAAGACCACCAAGATATAATTAACAAATGTGAATTTCTGCTTTGCTGACAAATTTGTTAGGGTGGTGCAATATTAATAGCCAATTAGTTAATGTTTATAAACGTATTTTTATATTTTCAACTAAAAATAGAACTCCAATTAACTTCTTATACAATATAAAGACTTTAAACATCAGTAGAATTGAAACAATCAGTGATTTCGACTTAAAAGTCTTTATTAATGATCTGGGACTATGTTTGGCATACAAGCAAAAATCTTGATAACGATTGTCTGATAACATTATATGGTACGCTTGTTCGAGACCATCTAAAATATAAGAATTTGACACCATTTACTACTGCTTCAAATAAGTACCGAAACAAATTCAAGTACTGCTTACAGTTGAAATATAAAAAAAAATGGATTAGATTAGATTTAACAGAAGAATAAAACAGCTTTCTTTCGATTCAGCTGTTCAACTCTGATTCACAAAAACCTACTTCTGGAATAAACAACTTGATACACAAACATGTGTAAAGCATGCAAAATCTAATCAAATCCGCTTGAACACAACTGCTTGAGCAATTTGAATCAAAGATTGCAGCAAAAGTTGCGCATTGCTTTATGAAGTTAATATTTTCTTCTTGTTACTTAAAAAAAATCAATAGTTTTAAATGTTGGTTGGCATACGGTTTGGTTACAAATAAAATAGTGAAGAAAGGTTTGCAAGTGTTTTAATCAAGTTATTGTGATCTTCACGTAACTTAATTAACCTAAAAAATGTTTAATTCATTTTATACCCCTCTTTCTTAGTAATAATAAACTATAACTTAGAAAAATATTGCCATTTCAGAAAATTATTAATCAGCACCTTAACGAAATCACAGTATTGACATTGGATTCCAAATATTTAAAACACTTTTTTATTTCATATTCCGTGGAAGACTTAAATAGATTGCATACAATTGGAATTGAGTATATACTAAGAAAATGGAATGCTAGCAGCTGGCTTTTTAGACAAGCAATGTTAATTATATTTATATTATTCTATATCAACTAGGCAAGAACAAAGTTCCAGCAGATATACTATTAGGACTACTGCGAATAATTAGAAAATACATTAACTACTGTTAACGTGGACGCAGAAGACGTTTTCGTAAACGACTGCGGTATTCTCTGCAACCAACACGTGCTGGAGGTGGCACAGAGGTCCCTGGCGAGGGGCAAGACTCAACAGTTTCCCGCAGGCGCTACTTGCTTGAACTTCCACGCCACGTCAACGTACGGGCACCGGCTAGCTATGAAAAATTAAATAATAATAGAAAAATGTGTAAATTATACATGGGGCCAGAAGAAGATATATTACAAAAGAAAGACAGAGAAAATATACAATATATACAAGTTAATCAGAAGGATAAGAGACTTGATCCTGCGGGGCCGACAAGGTTGACCGTCCCTGCTGATGGCAGACGACTGGTGAAGAGCTATGATCCGGGCCTGGTTTTATACTGTCATCTTTGGTACCGCTGCATTGTTACGGTCAAGAAGGCACCGAAATTCCTGGAACAGGTAATGATCCTCGTTAGCCTAAAAGGACCCGTCCCATTGTTTTATACTGGCAGCTGCACAGAAAATTTTTAAATTTTAAATTTAAATTTAGAAAGTTATCTCGTTTGGAATATTTCAAAAATGCGGAACTTATGCAAAATATTAATAGGAGAAATGGATAGCTTTAAAACAGATTAAAATATAATATATAATTACGCATTTATTACGAAGTTCAGGTAAACTGAACGCCGGTAACACTACGCAAAGAAAATCTATTAAATCTAAGTTTTAATCATTACGTACCCTCTTCGTTTCGACATAGGAATCTCGAATTTAAACACACCTTCATAATGAAATATGGATAAAACATTTCTATATAAAATGTATTTAAGGAAATTGTACTATTAAAGGATAATATATCAAGTTTTTTCTTGAAAAGATGTACATATTCTCTTTGTAGGCCGATTTACTAAATATTTCATAACTCGTTAACTTCGGGAATGTGTCCGGATAAATAGAAAGCTATATATAATGCCAATTCTTAAATCCGGGGTTCAATATTTAATAAACAATTATCGATCTGTCTGCATTTAATCTGTAATACCAAAACTATTAGTCTACATAAAAAGATATGCAAAAACAATATTTCTCCTCATCGGCATGGCTTTGTACAAAATAATCTGTAATATAGGCAGTTTTTTTCAAATATATTAGGAAATACAAAAATTCTAATATTATATATAATAATTTTCTACAAAAAAATTGATCGGATTTGAAGGCTTGAATTCACAAAATATGTATTCTTTCATTTTTACCCTCTATTCTTCAAGCGAACATTCATTTCCACGGAGGGTTTAATAATTTTTTTATACGAATTTGTTAGATGGCAACAGGTTAAATGAATTTACGAACTTGGGGAGTTAGGTTTGATGCAAATCAATCATTTGAGTCTCGTCATTAAGATCCAAGAAAGCATGCATAGCCCTCTCCAAAGATAGCCCTATGAATCTACACGGCCATCGTGCAACGAAACATCCGTAAGGGTACGGACAGAGTGCGAGCGTCTGGCGGTGCGGGTGCGTGCGGCCTTCATGTTAAACACGTGCTAACGCATGATAGCGTCCTGAGTCGTCCAGAGTGCCACGGAGCGTAAGTACGTGTTAAAAAAACGAAGCCGCGCACATCGCACCGCCAGACGCTCGCACTCTGTTCGTACCCTTAGGCTCCTAGATCACGTTCAACGAAGCGCTCTTTTGAGCGCTATAGGAACCATGAACACAACACCAGCGGCTATGGAAGCCTTGCTGCAACTGCCACCCTAGAACATATTTATTTGGAACAGGCAACAGCGGCGGCTATAAGGCTACGAGCAACAAATGGATAACTTGTAAGCAACTGTAGAGATAAACACCACAAAATCTTAGAGGATTTCAGAAAAAATAACCCGAGATTATGAAGTCGGTGGACAACATTCCTCAAAAATATAAATTCACTAGAAAGCTTCAAAGAGACCTGAGATACGAAGACTGAGGAGAAGGAAGCAAAAACATTCAGACAGACAGACATTCATATATATGTTACGCGAATTCGTGTAATTGCCAATTTCATGAAATAAGCAAAAATTTGCCTAATTCACGAAAAATGCAAGCCCGTTGCGTTGTTTATGAATTAGGCAAATTATCTGCCGAATGTATGAATTAAGCACTATATAAAAAATTACCAATTATAATAAAATATTTATATATCAAATTATATAATTAACTTAAAAAATAAGATAGTCTACTTTAGAATAGGAGCAGTAGAATTATTATTTTAAACAAAATGCCGATAGTTGGTCCATTCAGTTTGGTGTTCTGATGATTGGGCGTCAAGTTTGAAAGATATTGATGTTGAAATATAATTATGGGTAATTCCAAATTAAAAACAAGCCGAGTTACAGATTTTACTATATTAATAAGTCTTTAATCTAGGATGGTGTCTCTTAGGGTCTGCGTATTTTATTAGCGAAGTATCAGCATCCAGTAAGCTTATTTATTTTTAATAATATACAACTCACATGGTTATGAAATTAAATCAAAATAGGAAAGAAATGACCATTTTAGAATTAAGTATTTACTTTTCTTCAACAATTTCAACTAAATATATGATGTAAATTAACTTTAAAATACTAATTAATATTTTTATAGCTTCTTCCACCATGACAGACAGAATATCACACCCGTATCGTACGGTTTCGCATCCCTGAGTATATTGATACCTTTCGTATCCCTGACCACTCCCCACAGAGTTAAGACTAACTAATGTCCTAATAGATTTTTCTTCTTGCGAAGAATCGCATATTTTTAGATTTAGATTTTGTTGTCTGCACACTGTTTTAGATTCTCAATGATTCTGTTTTGTTCCTACTTTATATCTATCATTCCCTTATTAAACTGCTAATGCCAACTAAAACACTATCACTTTTTTCAGAGGGGGCATGCATTTTCTTTTCTACTTTTTTTTAGCAAGTTTTCAGTTGCTATGTTTCTACATACAACGGCCAAATGTGTCTGTATGATAAAATCTTGATATATTAGTAGAGTTGCATCGGTCGTATTAATTCTGGCGGATTGATCTTTAACCAAATTTTCCCTATTGATCTGTGTTAGGATTATCAATAATCCTAATATAAGCATTTATATCTTTGTTTTCAGTAACAATATCAGTATTAATGATATTTTCCATACTTTTTTCAAACAAATCATTATTTTTTCTAAAAATTTGCGTGGAATTTTAAAACGAGGGCTCATTTTAGCTAGATGTCCGAATAGAGCTTTATATAGTTCAATTCTTATAACTTCATGATAAGTTGTATTCATTTCCCATTGAATGAAAAGCAGACCAGTTGCTCAATGGAAGTATTATGGTCGCGCATTCAAGCAATTAGAGAATCTGTTCTATGTTTAATTGCTTCTTCCAACAGAGCCTTGACTTTGAGGATATCATCGTCTACCATTGATGAACACCAAGTCAGGCCAAAAAGACCCCAATTGTAGAACATGTGAGGTCCCAAAGTTTAAGATTATACTGAGGAATTTTCTGCTAATTCTGCCGCCCTTTAAGTGACTTAAAAAACTGCACTTTGTTAAATGTTCTTTATAATGTAAAATCTTCGTCAGACAAACTTTGAATATCTACTAAGTTTACCTGTCACCTGTCTTCTTTGATTTAAGTCAGGAGCGGTGATAGGGCGAACAACTATACCTGCTTGAAAACTCTTTTTTTTCCGTGCGTCTCTCACACTGTTGTACAAACAATTTTAAGAGTGACATTGGTATATTAGTATAGTGCTCTGAAACTTTTTTACATTTATATGCACGTCATTGATAACCGACAATACATTTCTTTGTTTTCGGAACTTCGACACTTACTTAACTTCTGCACAGTTCACTAACCCAAATGTCTTCTTAATGCGATAATACCGTTTATCTTTTAGTTTAGTATTATTATTTATCATTTTAGAAATGTTCATTACATGCTTCTGGTGGTGATGATTACGAGGGCGCTCTGAAATGTTTCCGGAATCGACAAGAAAATTACGGTATTGATATGTTTTTTTATTTTAATATTTTGATTTAGTTTCTCCGAAGATCAATACACCTTTTCAAACGACGCTTCACTCTCTTCAAGCTATCGGAAAAGTAGTGGTTTCCAGTTCTGCAAAATAACCATCTGTAGCGGCGATGACCTCCTCTTTTAAGGCTTTTGAGGCAAATCTCTTTCCTGACAGCGATTTTTTCAGGTTTGGGAATGGGAAATGTTGCTAAGGACTGGTGAATATGTTGGATGAGAGACTAATTCGTAGGGCAACTCATTTAATTTGGACACGACGATGTCGGATGAATGAGCCGGTGTATTGTCGTTTTGAAATAGCACTTTTTTTCTCTGCAAACGTGGCCGTTTTCCTACAATACTACATCGAATCGGTCGAATAAATCGCTGTAGTATTGCCCCGTGATCGTCCTTCCCTCCTGCAATTAGTTTATAAGGATAACACCTTGGAAGTACCAAAAAATAGTCGCCAAAACCTTTTTTTCTTTGGAGCTGCTTCGCTCGGAACAGTCCACTTCTCGACTGTTCCTTGGTCTCCGGTATATAATAGTAGATCCAAGTCTCATCTTCGGTTACGAAATGCATGAAGAAATCCATTGGATTTCTCCTGACCAGATACTCTGGTGTGAGCAAATGCGGTAGTCATCGCGCCGAAAGCTTTTTCATTCCCAAAATTTTGTGTAAGATAGGCCAGCATTCTTTGTGAAGACTGTCTCTTTTAGCTTCAATCGGCGATTGGTTAACACGACACCATGAATCTTTTCGATTATTTCATCGTTGGTAGCGGTTTTTGGGCGTCAATTGCGTTGTTCGTCATTTCTGCTTATGCGGTCATGTTTGAACTCACACAGAAGCTAATGTTAAAAAATTATGGAGTATATCCGCTAGGAACGCCTAGAAGTGTTTTGTCACTGCACGAATTTTGATTTTATCAATTCTTACGAAAGTCAAGTTCTGTATTTGGTTGAATCAACATTAGAAATAGAATGTGTACCTTGATGGGTGAATCCGTAGTTCCGGTTATTAAGAATTTATTTCAAAAATTGAAGTGGTGACAGTTCACAGAAGTGACGTTTTGTTTAGTTTCAGAAAACACTACCAGAGTACTACTGTTTAGGTTGCCCAATGCACGAAATGAGCAAAATAAATAATGCCGAATTCACGAATTTGGCAGATTATTTGCCTAATTCATGAATTATGCAACGGACTTGCGCATTACACGAATTAGGCAATGTTTTTGCTTATTTCATGTAATAGGCAATTTCACCAATTTGGTGTAACATATACACTGATGGATTGTCAACAAAAATAGATGCAAGTGTAGGATTTTTTTGCAAAATCCTGTCCCCTAAAAAAAGTACTTACCTAGTAAGACAATAAAACAATAAACAACAACGGTGGAACTCGTAGGTATACTAAAGGGTCCGCCAATAGGGACGCGCGAAGTTTGCCGGAAGGGTGCGGCCATGTTGTTCGAGGTAGAGCTGTCAAAGTTGCTGTCATTTGTTCAGTATATAACCCCAAATCACCATGGCAAGTTTGAGTGTCGAGCAGCACGTGCAAATTATTAAATTGTTTTACGAAAATGGGTCATCAGTTCGAGCAACGTTCCGCGCACTTCGCCCATTTTACGGTCGCGATGATCGGCCTGTAGAGTCGACTATCCGTCGATTGGTGGGCAAATTCGAGTTGACTGGTTCAGTAAACAACCAGCCAACACTGACACGTCGACGAAACGCCCGATCGAACGAAAATATCGCTGCTGTCCGTGAGAGTGTGCGCGAGAACCCGAGGCAGTCCATTTTTTGTCGTGCACAGGAACTTGGCCTTTCGGAGACATCAACTCGCAGAATTTTGCATCTGGATTTGGGTCTGCACCCGTACAAAATCCAATTGACCCAGGAGCTCAAGATAAACGACCACAGGCAGCGTCGGGCGTTCGCTGACTGGGCTCTGGAGCAGTTGGAAGCAGACCCCCATTTTGGCCGAAAAATCATCTTCAGCGACGAGGCTCATTTCTGGATGAACGAGTATGTGAACAAGCAAAATTGCCGCATTTGGAGTGAGAACAACCCACACGAGGTCCACCAAGTGGCAATGCATCCCCAGAAAGTCACTGTTTGGTGTGGATTTTGGGCCGGCGGCATCATCGGTCCGTACTTTTTCGAGAACGAAGCTGGGGCGGCCATAACCGTCAATGGGGAGCGCTACAGGTCGATGATAACCAACTTCTTTTGGCCTAAACTGGATGATATGGACACGGACGACATGTGGTTCCAGCAGGACGGCGCCACGTGCCACACAGCCCATGCCACAATGGACATTCTGCACGAGCGATTTCCGGACATGGTCATGTCGCGCGGAGGCGATATCAACTGGCCACCGAGATCGTGCGATTTAACGCCTTTAGACTTTTTTCTCTGGGGCTATCTCAAGTCCCTGGTCTACGCCAACAAGCCTCTAAACACCGATGACCTCAAAGTCAACATACGCAACGCCATCGCTCAAATCGAGGCCGATATGTGCTCCAGAGTCATCGAAAATTGGACCTCCCGGATCCGGGCTACCAAACGGAGCCGCGGTGGTCATTTGAACGATGTTATCTTCCATACTTAATGGGGTCGAATACCCTTTCGAATGAAAAATAAATTTCGTTTCTACCTCACACACAACTTGTTTTATTCAATTTTAAAGTTCACGCGCCCTTATTGGCGGACCCTATATATGCAGCAAAAATAATCTCTGACAAAAAGATCAAGGGAAAAAACATATACATCATAACGGACAGTAGAGTGGCAATTTTGTCCATTACCAGATGTAAAATTACCTCAACATTAACGCTGAAATGTTACGATGCCTTTCAATAAGTGGTTTGTGACAATAATGTGACCCTATGCTGGATAAAAGAACACAACAACGTCAGAGGTAACAGATAAACAGATGGTTTGGCGAGAAAGGCATCCAGATGAAAGATATACCTCTCAAAAAAACCTGTGGAAGATAAGGCTCCTACAAGACAATTTAAGATCGCCCTTGAACAGACTGGTGCTACAATCTAGTTTACCTGCAAAGGGTGTAAAGAGTAAGAGAAAACCGCTGAACATATACTGCCTGGCGACCTTCAAACAAATTTTGTATATTTGTTTCGAAATTAAGTTGTATGTACCATATGTTGGAGTATGGAATAGTATTATTTTATTATAACAAAAAGACTATATCAATTATTACATGGAATATCACGTTTCATATCTAAGTTAAAACTTGTAACGAAGAAAATAAATAAATCGAATCATGACGTACGTTCAAGATGTTGGCATTGTAAATAAAACCATTCGCAGAATTATTTGTAGCAATTTGTAATTGTGCTATGTACGCGAATATTGAAAATATTCTTTGTTCTGTAGAATGTCCAACTTAAACTAAAACTAAAGCATCGGAAACTACTTATACTACTTACGTACAACAATTCATTGGTGAATATTGTTAAAAAAAGTTTAGAGATTAGAAACAAAAGATAAATAAACCATAAATATGAAACGCAAAGAACTTCAAGTACGTGGTATGCCACAAAGGATTTGTTTATGTAGTTTTATTAAGGCTAGTGTGGATTTACGATCATGTTTCTATTTCTTTTCACTACAAAAGAATAATTTTTATTTCATATTTATAAACTCGTGTTTATATAACTAAATATAGTAGATAAAGTAACACTAGATCTCCGTTGTCAACGACGACGGAGATGTAAAGTTATATTATAAGCTTGTAAAGATTTTATTAATTACTAGTTTTTTTCTGATTGATTGTTATATTACAATTTTCCATTTTGTGTAAATGCACACTTGCCAAACCAATTCTTTTGTGATTGGCATAGGAATATTCCGCTATGTAGGAAGTTGGACGTCTAGAATTTGAAGCGGATCCAACACCAGCCTCGCCATTAATTTGTTTGAAAATTGTACTTTTATTTTTGACAGAGTCGGCAATCTACCGATCTACTATTGAATCGGTTTTCTAACCACGATGTTTCTTGAGCACAGACTTGCTTGCACCATTATTGGCAAGCAAAGTGATAGATGTACGTCTAAAAGAATGGCCGGTTTACAAGCGACTATCAGGAAACTTTAAGAAATTAGCAATACATCTGGGACCATCTTACAATTTATGAATCCCAACACGCTGCTTTGTGCACGTTTTTTTGATAATTAATGAAAAGTCTCTGATGAGATCTGTTCATCTGGTGCTTCCTTTAAAAAATGTACAAGTTCTTCACGTTCAAAATCCTTTGCTTGTTTCGCTTTATGATCTACATGATAATTTTTCAAAAACATTGTAATTTTAGGACATTTACTTATATCTATTCCTTCATGAATTCGCAAACGTTGTTTTTAACATAGAGTAGAAACTTCAAAGGGAAGAGCTCATATAACTCTTGGCTTTCTCACAAAAGTAGCATAAAAGAACATCTTCGGTTACGAACTTTACATTTTTGGAAAGTCGCCATTCGTTGAATTTCTTGTATTCTTTCTCGTACGCCACTTTTACATGATCTTCTTATTACATAATGTATATTATCTGATTACATGTTTGTTTAAATTACAATTAGTTTATACATATATTAACCTAAAACTTTAAAATCCACTGGGCATCTAATTTGTAGAAATTATTAAAGGGGGTGTCAAAAGTTCCTGTTACACGCGGCGATAATTAGAAGAGAGGTAATGAACGAATTACGCACGTAATAATTTCTTACTGCGGCGACAATTATGGATAGCTTGTTTACACGATTTTTCATTTCTCTTTAACCATCGCAATAGTTGGAAGGCTTGTTCCGTGAACCAATTAACGATCAAAGCATAGCTCTGGCGACAAACAGCAAATAGCCCATTGTTCAACTGTCGGCTCCTGTGCCCATCAAACGGTGATAAATTATAATTGAGCGTCGACGGTCGCGCACTGGCACAAATCAACACATTTCTATGTGTAGTAAGAAAGCAACAAGAACACACGCCACTTCCTTCCACAGCCATTCCAACATCTACCACCGACCATTTATGCAACTACCGCTCTGTTCACATAATTACTATAAATAAGTTTGCTGGTTTTTTCTTATAAGTTTTAGACCGTATAAATAAGTATAATAACTGTGCTTTTTAAATATAGAAATATATTTTCCACTTGAAACAAAACACTGACCTTGGCCAAAATGTACCAAAACACTCTAGTTTGTACAATAAAATCAACTAATATTTAACCATGCTATAAGACATAATGATAAAATCTATTTATAATATAATCTATTCTTACCTTGAAAATACTAAAATAATAATACATAATGATAATGCATTTATTTCTCTGAAACATACTTACATAATATTTAATTACTATTTATAGAACATTTATCATAAGCAAATTTTATTTATATTTATAGCATCGCAGATTTACGAAATGTTTTCGTATTTTTATATTATTACTTAATTTTCTAAAATGACGTAAAGAACTTAATAAATTCTACTACGTTGTGTTGGAAAATTTTAAGCAAATTTTTATGTCGCAATAATCCATTGCTTTTTTTTAAAAAAAATTGTGAACGATTGTTTTTGTAAAACAGGTAACAGTAATTTTAAAATTACGTTTACATTTCATCGTATTTTGAGGTTGTGCACATAAAAGTATTATTTAAAAGAAAATATTTACCGGTGAAATTATATATCTGTATCATGTTTATATCATTCTGTACAATATAAGCACGATATCACACAAACTTGCTTTCTGTCTACAAGTGACTTCGCACGCTTCTCTTATTCGACTTTTAGTAATAAAGATTATAAAAAACCATTCACTCGTAGCCATATTTTGATATTTCACTTAATGGTGAATTTCGTGAAGGTCGTCAACTATATTGTACAAACATTTGGCTGCCCTAAAAATATGTTTGCGTTGGATCACACATAATTTAACAATCGCTCAAAAAAGCTCATGTCGATTAGTTGAAAGAAATGTTCAAAAAATTCGATTTGGGTGCTTTAAATCATGTCTCTGATATTGTAGCAGGCTAATAAGGATATGCATAAGAGCTTGAAAGTATAAACCAGTAGACTGTATGGGTCTTTCAAAAGAAGCAAAATCCAACAAAAGTAATTCGTACATTTTGATGCTTATGATCACCCGTACTTTCGAAAAAACCGGACATGTGACAATTGTACTATTAGTGCAATGTTGTTTATCAGAAATCTTCGGAGGAATAAGGGAAACCAACCGTCAAAGACCAGCACCACCAGCATAAAACAGTGACTTTTTGAGAACCGAAAAAGTCAAATTGATGAGTCAGCCACCGTATTAACACCAAATGACTTTTTTTATTCCTGTAAATCAAAAATAAGTTACGATCTCAACGTGTTTCGTCGCCTGAAGAAGCGATTGATTTCAAAATGCATGTTTAGAAGGTACTTCAGAGTGGAAAAAGTGCTTGAAAAATAAGTTGCCATAAGGTTTTAATACAGAAATAGGGTGGATGGGTGATCTCTATCCCACCCCTTTAATCAATGAAATATTCACAACGATTAAGAAAAAAACTTATAATAAAACATTACATTGTTAATTTAGAGATTGACGTTCGTGACCGTTTAAATTATTATTATTTAAAAAAAAAAATAATAGGGTGAGTTATTTTAATATTAGGGTTGTTGCAAACCCCCTCGATGCTGGGAAGGACTGAAGTGATGAATCTGACTAAGCAGCACGCTATACAGGATAGAAAAAAACTCTTAGCCGTAGTGAAGGCGACCCTTCTAGGGAAGGACACGAGATAAAAACACGTTTTGTTATTATGGACACCACCAAAAATAAAAAGTTTGCAAAGGAGGAGGTTGGAACTCCAGTTCCGGTCGCAGACGGGTGTTCTTGGGCGGGCACCCACCGAGTCAAACACCGACTGCCGAAAAATAACTACCCAGCCCCTGAAAATGACACTGGGGCGCAGCCACGCGAGAGGGTGCGGAAATCGGCCAACGGGGCGGAAAAGAAAAGGGAGAGGAAGCTGGCAGAACGTCTTTGGGAATTCACCTAGGTTTAGCCCAGGAAGAGACCCAAGGGCATCGGCATAGAGCCCAACATCTACACAACCTCGAGGATAACATAGCCCTCATTCAGGAACCCTGACTAACAGGCGAAAGGGTTTCCGATATGAGCACTCTAAAAGGGAAGGTAAATTACTTCACCTCCGCAAAGCCAAGAATAGTTATTTACACACCAAGAATGAGCAGTGCGTGTTCTTACCACAATTGAGCACACCGGACCTCGCAGTGGTCAGTGCGGAGGGAGCTGAGGGCAGGATTCTGATCCTGGCATCTGTCTACCTTCCATATTATAGGGAGGCCTCTCCCCTCACAAAGGGGATGGCGGCACCAACAGAAGAGGTTCTCTCAACTACGACCCTAGAGATAGTTAATAGGGGAGCGAACCCACCTTCAGTACCCACACTAAACAAGAAGGAAAATACATCACCCTCTCAAATTCGAACACAGCAAATCAGAAAACTGGCGCATCCACCAGGACGTAAAACGACCATGTTCGCCCCCGTCACTCTAAAGCACCATTAATTGTATCCCAATGGTGAATGGTACCGGTCATCCATCCAACTGTTGACCCGAACTAACATTGCTGCACTCTCGCTAACGCTAGTTCGGTTGCAACCGAATGTGCGACCGTGTATGGTGATTTATCGTCAATCTGATTTTTATTTCGTATTACCGCTTAAACAGGTGATTCGGTGAGACACTATCGAGAGATTCATTGAGTCAAGTTCAGTAGAGTTGGTTTTATTCTCGGTCTCCAAGTTAACGCTCCATATGTCAGAGCTAGTTTGACGATTGCAGTGTAGAGTCACCGAGCTACCTTTGATTTGAAACCCCAGGCTCTTTTATTCCTTCTGAGGGTCATTTTAAAGTCCATTCGGATTCTCTTGTATTTGGCCCAGTCCTCCTCAAGTCGGGAGTTCATAGTTTCATACTTTATTTCATTCATTGTACTTACAAAATATACCAAGTTGATTTAAAGAAATACATTTTATATTAGAATTTAGAATGTACACGAATAGGCTATTGACTTGCAAAATAATCTTCCACTCTTACCCTTCTTCTTATTTTATCCGCCAAGGCATTCTTATGAGGAAGATTTCCAACATGTTTTATTTATTTGCACAATAGTGAATATTATGACCCAAAATAGAAAACTTAAAAATATTTATCAAAATGTCATACTTCTCAGTTAAATTATCTTCCATTCTTGGTTAACATATCTTTGATGAAACTGCTGCCACTGAAGGTCTATTTAATATTTTATCATTGTTTTGACCTAATATTATTTACATTACTTATTATTGAATAATGTTTATCTGGTACAACAAGTTAATTGCTTGTAACAGGTAATCGGATTATAAAAATTTGCCTTAATCCTCTACGATTACGTTTAGTTCTACACAACCCTACATGGTTATTAGCTCATTTATGTTTAAATTAGCTATTTGGCTTTGTAAATTCAAGAAAATATGGTTCCAATATTTGCCTACTCAGAGCCTATAAAGGAAAATCCCGCTAGGTACACGATCAGTTGAAACTCAACTTTGAGTCGAACCTGCTTGCAGATTATTTTATGAGTTATTTTAAAAATTTGTGGCGTTGTAATAGATTGGGTTTTTGTTGCAGTAGTTTTTTTTGAAAAGTTGTAACAAGCCGCGAAGAAAATATGTCAATTGGTATTACACGCTATGAAGAATTATGATAAATCGAAGTAAGAAACGAGCAATGTATCAGTTTATACTTGACACATATGTGCTTGCCTAAGAAGATAAATCAAGTAAATATGTATTGTATTGGCTTGAACACATGTTTTTTCCAAGATATTTTCAATATTGGAAATCGTCCAAAAACATCAAGTGATTTTTATGAAAAAGCATAATGTTTGGCTTTAAAGAAATTATTTTTCCTTAATCCGTTTACTGCGATCGACCATCAACTTCGGGTATTCGAGGTCGTCAAAGAATTTGGTTGAAAGTTCTGCTGTTATAAAAATGCATAAAACCTAGGAGCTCAAAAAAGTACTTCAATGTAAGAACTTGTGCATGCTACCGCAATGAAAGTACGAGAAAGTGGAGATATGAGTTCGGTCGATTTGATAATTGAAAGTACTTCAACTACACCAAGTAGAGGCAAACGTTTAATGGAAAAATAGAGAAGTCCCGAACAAGAACAAAATGCCATGACACCTGAAGACGCTTTGCCATTTATTATCTCGGGTGGTCTTACGAAACATCAATATATGCTTATTAGAGCAACAACTTTAAAACGCGGTTTCAAATTAAATCCAAATTACCACGCTATTCTACAAGCAAAAAGACATATTTTTCTACTTTGGACAACAATTTCCACAATATAATTTAAGGATGTTTTGAAGGTTGCTTTGTTTTATTAACCCAATACATACTTCTAAACATGTTAAAGTCAATGCATTAAGGAGTGCTTTTGACAAACAAATACTTAAAATTTGCAAACTAAACTGTATAATTTGTAAAAAAAATATTCTTCGTACGTGAATTAAGTGATATCAATTTTTCGCTTTTACGGATTGTATTTTTTGGGTAGGTTAGATAAATACGGGTTTTTGATGCATAATTTCAGATTCAGTATACCCAAAAACATAAACTTCTTTTGTAAAATTTGTTAAAACTAAAGAGTAAACAATTTAGATCGCGTTTTCGCGTTCTGAACCACTGTGCGACGGAACTAAGAATCATTAAGGCGCGGGGTCAGGCATTTACTGTCAAGAAGTTGACCTGAAACTCCCCTAGGTAGAAATGTGACGATTATCCAAACGTAACTTTTCGGGATACTCGAAGGTACTCGCAAATTACTAGAAATGGCAGTCTTGAACAAATCCATTTTGTTTCTCACTAACAGCAAATCAAGCATAGCTTCGCTATCGAGAATAAGGGTAGCCAGCAGTATAATACTGGGATGCAAGTAAGCTCTAGAAAAACTTGCTAACAGAGTTACAATATTAATGGACATATACAAAATGAAGAGAACGACTGGGACGACAGGCTAGCCAGAGGGGATGCCCTGGAGAGGACGATCTCCCAAATTCTGAAAGGTAACACCCTTGAGGAACACAAAAAGGAATGGCTACAAATATACAAGTATGCAATCGCCAAAAAATGCATCCACTTACCAACACCGAAGCTGAGCAGGAAATAAAGGGTCCGCCAAAAGGGACGCGCGAAGTTTGCCGGAAGGGTGCGGCCATGTTGTTCGAGGTAGAGCTGTCAAAGTTGCTGTCATTTGTTCAGTATATAACCCCAAATCACCATGGCAAGTTTGAGTGTCGAGCAGCACGTGCAAATTATTAAATTGTTTTATGAAAATGGGTCATCAGTTCGAGCAACGTTCCGCGCACTTCGCCCATTTTACGGTCGCGATGATCGGCCTGTAGAGTCGACTATCCGTCGATTGGTGGGCAAATTCGAGTCGACTGGTTCAGTAAACAACCAGCCAACACTGACACGTCGACGAAACGCCCGATCGAACGAAAATATCGCTGCTGTCCGTGAGAGTGTGCGCGTGAACATTGAACTATCAAGACAGTTTTCGGCTCTTAATCGGTATCCTTACTAAATATTGCAAACTAAAAAAGCACCTGCACAACATAGGGGTGGCAAAAGGTCCCTTATGTCGGAAATGTGAGCAAAAAGAGGAGACCCTAGGACACATCCTGTGTGAATTCGGGTCACTCAAACATGCCAGGTGGTCCATATACGGAGAAGAGTGGCCAGATTAGTCTAAGCTGGGCTAAGGTTGGCTTGAGGAGTAGGGCTCGGGAGGTGGCACAAAGGACCAACAAATGGTTTAAGTGCTGCGACCTTCAACCATCACCATCATTATCATCAATCCATCCACGAATCAAACAAACGTAGAAAAGTGTTTTCATAGAGACTTTAATAATCAATAATTAATTAATTACACAGTAAATCCCACGTATATGTTTTACTAATTGGAGGTAGATTAGAGGCCCCACCCACCGTACAAATTTATTTAAATTTAAATAAGACAATGTTTATTTTTTTCGGGTTACACAAAAAAGATTTTAGTTTCCTTTTTGCAAACTAAAAAAATATTATTAACTAAAGTTAAAATATATATCTAGCATGTGGGTGACCTCTACCCTACCATTCAATTATTAAAATTTAAAATAAATACTTTGAACAAAATATTAAATTGATAATTTAGAAATTGTAACCGTCGTTAAAATTGACGTTATCCAGACAGGCATTGTCTTGCTGAACAAGTTGATCTTTGCTGCTGAAGAAACGGCAGAATAGGTGGTTTATCTCTGACCGTTCATATTGTCTCGGATGAATATCAAACGAGACCTATTTCTATAAGTTATAGCACCTCATCCGGAATCCCTAACATCTCTCAAAGTTTATGTCAATATTGAACCGTTAGTGGTTACATAAGATGTAGCCAATAGGATTGCAAGCCATACGTTTTAATTCTGGGATAAACCGTTCAAAGGGTTACCTTTATATGTCAAAAATGGCCGCTTTGAACATCATTTCTTCTTCTTTGTCGTACGGTTCCTATTCTGCGACCCTCTGCACTAGCCCATACCTGATAGCAACACATGACAGTGGATTGTGTTCGATTAAGGCAATTAGCAATCTCTCTAATCGAAGAACCATTTTCCGACAAACCAATGACACGACCTCTGTCAAACTCGCTTAATTGACGGTTTTCTCCTAAGCACATTCATAATCACGCTTCCAAAGTAAACGATGAAAAGTGAAAACAACAAAGAAGCGAACACAACTTCGCAAAATTTACTTTTGATAAAATTGTTCAACCAGTGAATTATTAATCAACTGGTACCAATGAATAGTTAAAAGTTTGGTCAGAAAAATCCTACCTCTTCTTTGTGTTGTGATTTACATTTCACTTAGTATAAATATATGATTTTACTTGATAAATTTCAACACACTTATCTACAAATTCATGTTCAACATTCTTTTATTTCAGCTGGTTCATACTAAACTTAAAATATTTTTATTTTATGATGGTTTTATATGGAATTATAGATTATTTTTACCACTACATTTCGTTAATTGTTTCTAATGCATACGAATATAAAAAACTGAGAAGAAAATATGATTTTGATGATGGTGAGTTTTTTTTAATGTTCGCTATAGGGATCTCGGAAACTATAAGAAATAGAAAAAACGGTTAAATAGGGAAAGAAGTGTAGATTTACGAGACGAATAAAATTCCACTTTCAAAGTTTTCAAAAAATTCAAGATAGATATTTTGAAAAAAGTAAAAAGGGTCAATATTTTCAAATCAATATATCTCGGTTATTATAAGAGATAGAAAAAAAAACTGTAAAAGAAAAGGCTATAAATAACTTTATGAGGCTATGGCCTCATTCAATTGATTATTTTTTTCTCTTTAATCCAATATGACATAACATAGTTATTTCTAAAAATAAGTGAGTTAGAGTCATTTAAATTTTATTATAAATAAAATGCAGTTGTATTTATTGTAATAATAGCAATATTGTAATTATTAATTTTACAGAAATAAACAAAAATGAAAAAAACAAAATAAAGTAATTCTGTAATTATCACAAGTAATACCATAATGGCAATTTACTCGAATAAATTTTGTTTTTGCATGAAAGTTTGTTGCTTAGCGATTTTTTCTATCAGTTGCTCGAATAAAAATCGCGAATAAGCAACAAACTTGAATGCACTAAAAACAAAATTTATTCCGATTTAATTGTCATCACGAATGGTATTTGGAAAGACTATTCCACGATTTGAAACGAATATCGGTGAACGGCTCAATATTTATGTTAAAATGATACATCTCCTGCAGTATTTTAGCCGAAAATTTCGACAATGATTAAACAACACCTTCCTTATAATTATTTGCATTTACCTTATTCATATTCTATGCCCAGTCGTCTAGAATCGCGGCAACAGTTTCCATTGAAGTTTTTGCTACTGGTAGTTTCTATGGGCGCAAAATTCTTCAAATTGTTTTCAAACACATGATCTCGTTTTTGTTGTATTTTTTTGGTACAGAACTAGCCACTGTCGCATTTATTATGGATGATAAAGCGCTACCTAACCTTTTGATTGTATAACCTACTTGCAACTGACATACGTAGAAACAACGATTTTCGCTTTTTTATCAAGGCTAATTCAATTTATTTGTCGGGAAATAGCTAACTTTGGTTTATTCAGGTGAATAAACAACAAGTTGCTGTTTATTCACTTATAAATTGACGTGATTGGCTAAAAAATAACACATGCCTCCTTTTCATTGGCTACATGCAATAGGAGTGGAATAGTCAATATAATAATAGGAGATAAATATAAAAAATATGCCCAAGGAGCCCATCATTCATATTATTATTAACTATGTCATACGTGATATTGGATTTTTTTTAAATCTATTGAATGAGGACATACCCAACTATGGTTTCCATTAAACGTAAGTTTGCTTTACATTCTGAAGAATAATGGCGATAAAAATTGTTTGAATATATTTTATTAATCTGGATAAAATTATCTGCAACTTTGTCATTTACAGTTTTTTCTATATGGTGTAATAACCGCGTTGAATTGATTTGAAGTAATTGGCACTTTTTACTTTTTCAAAATATCTAGTTATCCTTGACTTTTTTGAAGACCTTGAAAGTACAATTTTAGTCGTTTCTTAAAACTACTATCTTTCCCCATATAACCGTTTTTCTATCTCTTATAGTTTCCGAGATCCCCATGGAGAACATCTAAAAAACCTCACCCTGTATAATATTTATCAACTCCGTTTGTGATATATTTAACATTAAGTTAACCATATAATTGGTAATCTTTAATCCAATCTAAATAGATATACACCTAGTAAGTACAGATAAGTCTTTTATTAATCAAGGAAAGTCAATCAAATCAAATTTCTCGTCCCGTTTTTTTTTTGATAATAATACTGAAGGTTATAATTAGAGAGCGGATTTCTAGCATTATGCTTATCCATAATATTAATAGCATCGAAAAAATTTCTTAATATCTATACGAATCTTGAAGAATGTGATTACTCAGCGCTAAGTTTTTTTTTGCTTTTTTGCTTATTTTGACTTTTTGTGCTTATTTTGACTTTTTATGCTTATTTTCATGCTTTTTTAGATTCTGATGCTTATTTGGAGCATTTTCTTAAACATTTAAAAAACATTTAATAAAAATTATAAATATATAAATATAAATAAATTTCACGCTGATATTAAATTAATTTTCGTAAAAATCTGTATCCCATTATTTATATATTATATTTGTATTACATATTTTCTTCGTGTCTTTTGACAACATAATTGTTTAAAATCTTCACAATATGATACAATAATTATAATGAATTTTATTATTAATGTAAGGCATGTTTAAAAATAGTAAGTTTTATTTTAGTTCCCAACTGCATCCTAACTTGTATGTAAAACATGTTATAACAACACTACATCAAGAACGTTTGAAAAAGTTCAAAGCTGAACTAAAAAAACAGCACAATTTCACAATCTTTAGCATCATCTTCAACAAACGATGGACAATTTAAATTAAATTTACATTTGTGCAAAATACTTTTACATTCGAATATCCCTTTATGAAAATTACAATAATGCATTTAAATCTTTCTTGGGAAAATATTGTAGAATGCGCATTCCCGAGAAAAAATTATGTACAAAAAATTAAACAAATTATTAACAATAATTATATGTGATGATGAAACCACAGATGCTTCTTTAATTTAATAATAGGAGTTTAACATGAAGACATCCGACCAATAGTATTTTGATATATACAAAAGAATTGAAGAAAACTGATAATAAAATTATAGCAAAATTCATAAATGATGGACTGACAAGCTTATTTTTGCCGTAGACAATACCAAGTTACAAAATTTTACTAATAATGCATTTTGTGCATTGTACAAGTTTAGCACATGGATAGAAACGAATTTCTGAAACTATAAGAATGAAATTTCCATTTGTAGATTTAATTAAATATGGTAAAATAGTTCTTATATTCTTCTGTGAGTGCAATTATTCAAGAAGTCATTACCTGATATCTCACTGCCCCATAAACCAGTGCTAACAAAATGGGGAACTTGGCTATATGCTACGATGTACAATGCGAACAATTTTAAAGAATTTAATAAGGTTATATACAACTTTCCCGAAACGACAAGCAAATCAGTTAATGACTGCCAAACAGTTCTTTAGAAACAAGAGCTTCCTTCAAAACAATTTAGTTACATAAAATCGCGTTTGAATTTTGTGAGCAACACAATCAAATCTTTATAAAAGCAGATTCATTTTAGAAAATACCTGGACGCATTGGCCAAGAAATCAAAATAATATCGAAAGAAGTATTCGGTGAAACTGAAGGATTTTTAATATTAAATAAATTATACTTGATTTTGAATGGCAATTTTCAAATGGATCCAGCTATAATTTAAAATAAAGAGAAGCTTTTCCACTTTCAAAAATTTATTGAGCGTCAGAAGTAATAATTTTTACTATTAAACCCCTAGAACAACATTTAATGATCTACTGTTTTCATGAATAGATTTTCTTTATTTTGAAATGTATACAAAATTACAATTTAATTTTTAAATACTTACATGATATTATATATTGCGTAAAGAAAGTATGTTTATTTTAGTTTTAAGCAGAATTTCTATGTAAAATATGTTGATAAACGTGTAACATATTAAGAAAATATAGTTTTCTTTAGTGCTTTTTTCGTGTTTTTATGCTTTTTTCCTGTTTTTATGCTTTTTTAATGCTTTTTTTCTCCAAATTTTGTGCCTTTTTAAGTGCTTTTTTTCACATTTTTAAGCTTTTTTATCCGCTCTCTAGTTATAATACACAATTGAAAAATAGTACTCCTATTATGTGATTTATACGTATATTATTTTAATATAATTTTCTAATGAAATTATTACGTTCACCAAACGGATTATTTCCTAAAAGCGATAACACTCACTATGTCATAATTTTTTTAATGGTTTACCTATACATATACGATCTTTATATTTTACCGTCGTGGCCCATTTGATTAGGTGCAGCTTTGGCTCATTCGGTAAGATCCAATAAATATTTTTAGCATGAGAAATCATTAAAAATATTTTGTTTGGAACATAAATTTAATTTTAATAAATCCATATGTTTGGTACTTTTTAATTTTTAATTCAAGTATTATCGCTAATTATTTTTTATTGCAGTAATAATTCAAATCAGTTCACTTCAATTTTAGACCATGATCCTCCCCACGGGTTCAGAGGCAGGTATGCTTCTTATTCTGCGAATTTCGCTTCGAGCAGCTGCTTTTATTATAATACCTTTTACACTACGCCATGTATGCATCTCTATTGAGTGAATGGATTCCTGGAAATGCAGCCCCCGAAGGCCAGGTGCCCTACAAGAGGGGTTTAATATATTTAACCTCTGCAAACGTTTAAAAAGAGATATTTTATTGATTTATATTTAAATAATTTTATGCAGGCGTGATATCCGGACAAAAAATGTTTAATTGTAGAGGCGTTTACTTTGTGGTACATCTTGAATATAATGAAAAAGGAGACACGGCGACTTTGTTTTACCACTTTATTTTTAAGTGGTCATCGTTATCTTCATTAAAAAATGTTGATGTAGCCATCATAATACTTTCCCTATATTTTTCTCGAAAATCATTAGATTTATAATAGAATTTTTCCTCACTTTTGATTTTTTACAATTAGTTATTATATAAATTTCATGTAACTCCTATGCTGATTAGCATTAAGCAAAAAATGTCAAAAATTTTAAGTTTTAAATTTTTTCTCGCAAGTATAGAACTTTACGTAAAACATATTTTAATATAACAATCTTTAAAATAGTAAAAAGGAAGAAAATGTTAATGAGAAACATCTGCTTTATAATCCATATCAGGAAACATTAAAATTAAAAAAAAAAACTAATATCATATAAGATAAAAGCAACAGTAGGAAACAGAAAATATTTATGTCTCCAAATAATTATCAACAAAATAGAAACGAACGATATTTTAAGAAGGGCGGACGTGTATGGAAGCAACTGCGTAAATTATAAGGCAAATACATGGGTGAAACGGGACGAAACTTTTCAAACAAGGTTACGGAGACACAATAATTAATGGAACAACAAACAATTACCGAACTAGTGTAGAAACACGGGACACCGCACCGAGAAGATCAAATGGAAACATATTATTTGCCGAAAAGGTCGTAATCTGAATCTATTAAAGGGATTAGCGATTAAACAAACCATCTCAGAAATCAATAATAATTTAGAGATTGCATTTTTAATAAGGGTTATTTTGAATAAGTTACTTTTGTATAATTCATATTAGCCATGAAAGTAGTGTTTTCGACGAGTTATTTATTTATTTATTCTTAATAATGTTTACATAATGTGTTAATTCATGGAAAATTGCATATAAAATTTAACAAATATAGTTTATTTAAAGAAAAGAAACTTAAATTCTTATATCATAGCATATAATACCACACATATTCTGTCTTCAAAAATTATATTTATTATAAAAAGGTAATATTACAACAATTGGCCTATTTTCATTCTAACCTAAAGATGCATACCTACATCTTTATTTTTGCTTCCACGATATAAAAAAGCCAGCTTTGGTGAATATCAGACGTAAGAAATTTCTAAATTCGCAATAGAAATTATTTTATGCATTTTATTTCAAAATGTTTGTCCTTCGCCTTAATGCCTATTTAATGGCCTTTATCACTATGGTTTTAACTGATTCTTTTTTGTACTCAAAACCAGGACATATAATCTTGGAAAAGAGAATTATATTCAGACAGGGAGAGAATTATACTCAGACAGGGGAACTGTTGGGCAAACTTGGTAAATTTGTCGGCAATTTCATTCCCTTCAATACCCGTATCACTGACAATTAAACAAACTTGATCTGCGATTCAATAATGAATTTGTAGAAAATAAGAAGAGTCATCAGATCCCCGCCAGGTGGAAGTCAGAGCCTGATATATGTTTAATGTTTCGAATTTTTTATCTTCAAGATAATGAAGATTTTTGTATTTTAGAGAAGAAAGTGGGAAACTATTTGTATAGAATACATCTGGCAAATCAAAAAATGCATTTTTATTCTATAAAGTAAAAATTGACTATTGGCGAGTGCAGAAAGGAAATCATATACTTTCTAAAAAAAGGATATATAATATGTAAAGTAATGAGCTAAGTTGGCGACTTCAACAACAACAGACGAACATCATTTGTTACTGAGGCAAGTATATGTTTAAGGAAGATAACTTTATGATCGAATCTTCACATGCGCTGAATGTCTTCCTTGATTTTAACGACTTTGTCCAGCATAATAATGTGCATAATAAAAATGGGAAACTTTTAAACCTTGTTACCTCAAGTAAACTTATATCCAGTACTGAGAGAAATCCATATCCCTTGGCACAACATTTACAATTTCAGACATCAAAAATTAGTACCAATCAGAACTGGAAATATAATTTTAGGAAAACTAACTAACTGGCTCTTCAGGGACGCAGAAGCGAAACTTGTCGAGCGACAACACACCCCCGGGACTCCACAAAAGACCGGCAAAAACCCCTCCGTCAAAAAGGACCTTCAGCGACATCCTGTCGGGAATAGCACTCGCTATATTACCGAAGGTATTCCCGGAGACAAGCATAAATGCAGAGGAAGCCAAGGCTATTAAAGCCTCGATAATCCAGAGCATTGATGCTACGATGAAAGGACAAGCCTCGCCGAAATATCAGGAATGTACCCACAAAGGGGAATTCCTGAGAATAGTATGCTCCGACCTTCCCAGCAGGGCATGGCTCGAGAGCATAGCCAAGGAAAAGAATCTTCTGGGGAGCGAAAAGGAACTTCAGATCATTGATCTTTGAAAGGCCTTTCAACTATCACTGTTGTGACTTTAATAACTTTTCGAAGGACCATTAATGTAAAACATTAAAACTCGAGAATTGACCACATTAATATTTAATTGAACTTTAACGCAAATATGTGGATCTCTAACTAACACACAGTGTAATAATAATAATATTTTGTTGTTCGGTGCCTGGGTCCCACGGTCGGAAACTTTTATTTGTATTCGCAGCAACATCCTCCACCCCGTTGATATGTATCAATTAAAAAAAAATCCCTACGTTTACATTTCTAGAGATCCATATATACAAAAACCAATATTACAACGAGAACAGTTCTAAACTACTATTTACAGAGAGAAAATTTAAATACAATGAAAAAATATCTTAGAGTTCGAAATATTTACACTTGTTTAGCTTTTATGCGCACTTGTTGTAGAATTTATACGTCAGTTCTTGGAAAGACGCACACTTTCACCCTAGGTCGTTTCACAACTCCTGCTCGGGTGCGGAGCGACACGACGCGGATGTGTCCATCTTTCCCTGGATGGACCTCTTCAATGCGTCCCATTCTCCATTAGCATCCTCTCGTATAAGGGCTAGCTCCCCTTTTGTTGGCTCCCAGGTCCGCTTCTGCTGCCATCGCCCTCTAGGTTGCAACTCCTGCAGGTACTCCTTATGCCACCGGTTCCAAAAGTGTTGCTTAATTTGCTGAATATGTTGCCATCTGGACAATTTTGTGATGTTAACGTCACTAAGGTCTCGTTCCGGTAGGGCTTGCAAGGACTTACCAATAAGGAAATTTGCTGGTGTGAGGGCAGATAAGTCGTTTGATAGGGGTTGTAAAGGACGCTAATTCAAAATGGCTTCGATTTGTGTCAAAAGCGTATGCGTTTCTTCATATGTTAAATTAGCATTTTTCGTTACTTTATTAAGGTGCATTTTAACTTGTTTAATACCCGCTTCCCACAAACCCCCGAAATGCGGTGCTCTGGCTGGAATAAACTTCCACGAAATTTTAAGTTCGCTTAATTCTTTTGTGATTGCCTCGTTACTTTCGATTAAAAAGTTATTTACTGACTGGAGTTCCTTGTTTGCTCCCACAAAGTTTGTCGCATTATCGCTAAATAACTCGTTAATCATCCCTCTTCGTTAAATCATACTTCGCAAAGCTGCTAAAAATGCATCGGTTGTTAAATCGCCAACGATTTCTAAATGAATGGCCTTGGTGACCATGCATATGAACAATGCAATGTAAGCTTTAACCGATTTACTATTTCGACGCCGACTCTCTTTGACAAAAATGGGCCCCCCATAATCCTCCCTTAGATAACGTAATTCTTATACTATTTCTAATTGACTTAGCTTCCTCTATTGACGACGCTCCCGTTAATAGATCATCCATGTAAAAATCATTTTGTATGACCTTACATGTTTTGTTATCCTCACATTCGTATCCCAGCTGATTTAAACACCTAACCGCTAAATATGGCGCGCAGCACGTATCATAGGTTACCGTGTTTAATTCATATGCCTCAATTTTATTATTTGGAGCGAATCTCCATAGTATCCGCTGATAGGTCCAATCTTGTGGTCTAACCTTAATTTGTCAGTACATCTTTTGTATGTCCGCGGTGAAAACAATTTGATGAGTTCTAAATCTAGTCAAAATATCTACTAACTCATTTTGCAGAGTGGGGCCTTTATTCAGGCAATCGTTTAATGAGTGACCTGAACTAGATTTAGCACTTGCATCAAATACCACCCTTAATTTCGTTGTTAAATTGTTCTCTTTCATAATTCCATGATGTGGTAAAAAATATGAATCTAACAATTGTTGGTTATTTAAATTTACCCTTGTCATGTGACCTAACTTTAAATAGTCGTTCATAAAGTCATTGTACAACCGTTTAAATTGCGGTTCCCTATTCATGCGGTTTTCTAATGATATCAAACGTTTATACGCTACATTATATGATGTACCCAATTCCATTGTATCCTTTTTCCATGGCAAAGCAACTTCGAAACGTCCTTCTCTGTCCCTATTTAACGTTTTTTTAAAGAAATTTTCACATAAAATGTCTTCTGACGATCTAGTGCCCTTTTCCAAATCTACCGCTTTTTTAACTTGTGAATCTAGTATAGCCCACGATACTGTATTACATACTGAATTCGACTGACTGATTTGACCAACCCTTCCACTAATTACATACCCAAATTGAGTCTCTTGTAGTGCTAAATTCCCATTGTTTAAATAAATATTGTTATGATTGTTTGTAAACACCTTATGGTACAATTCTCTCCCTAGAATCAAGTCTATTTCATCGGGCGTATGGTATGTGGGATCGGCTAATAAAATATTTGTTGGAATATTTAGCTGTTTTGTGTCAACAAAATTTCCTGGAATGATATTATTTAACTCCTCTATTACCATTAAGTCCACTAATAAATAAAATGAGTTTATTCTTGAACACACTGTTGCTTTGATTGACTGATTAGTTACTACTGTATTCGCCCCTATTCCTGCTATAGCATTGGTTTGCGGCCGTGACTTTAGATTTAACCCTTTTGCACATTTCTTTGTTATTAAATTTACCGTTGATCCTGAATCTAATAACATTCTCGCTTTGTGACGCATTCCTGATGAATCAATTATATCAACTAAGCATGTTGTTAATAACACGGTGCTTTTGTTTCCCTGTGACTGTAATGCGCTCGCTTGAGCTACTTGTTGATCGATATGCAACAGTGAATTATGCCTTTTATTACAATTTTTACAAGTCTTGTTAGACTTGCACTCTAAATTTACATGACCTGGCAACAATTGGTACATAGGTTTTTCGTACGAACTAGCTCTAACCTTTTCTTAGCATTATGTTTTAAAAATGAATCGCATTGAAAGATAGCATGATCGCGCTTGCACATGAAACAAACAATTTCCTTTGAAAATTTAGGACCTGTTGTCCCTTTATTATCTACCCTTATCTTTGAGTCCTGCATTACCTCTAGCATTTGACATTTTTTAATTAAATATTTTTTAATCTTTTCAAAACTAGCTAGTTCGTCCTCTGCTAATTTACTTTCCCATTCCGCTCTCGCCATAGGCGGTAAACGACTAACAATTAAATATACTAATATATCATCCCAATATTGTACAGGACGGTCGATTGACGCTAATGCACGTACATGTTGTGAAGCAGCGTTTAAAACAATTCTTTAAGAATCTAAATCATTCTCCGCGATAACTGGTATATTAAATAATTCCTTAAGATGACTATTTACAATAATTCGCTTGTTTTGGAATGTATCTTTTAAAATTTCTAATGCAGCTGTATAATTATTTTCAGTTACTTCTAAGCCTCTAATTACTTCTACGGCATTGCCGCGAAGTGCGGAGTTTAAATATTGCAACTTCTGAGAATTTGATAACGTTTCATTACTATCAATTACGGAATAAAATGTGTCTTTGAATGACAACCACTCTTTACAATTTCCACTAAAGGTGGGTATTTTAATTTCAGGTAACTGATTATTTTGCGCAGTACAACTGCCCGAATCAGAGCTCCCGCGTTTCGGTTCCTGTGACGCAGGTACGCGACG
Source organism: Ontholestes murinus (assembly GCA_963969525.1). Classification (NCBI taxonomy): domain Eukaryota; kingdom Metazoa; phylum Arthropoda; class Insecta; order Coleoptera; family Staphylinidae; genus Ontholestes; species Ontholestes murinus. The sequence continues at coordinate 33,060,194 of OZ018395.1, read as the reverse complement.
AGCCAATGCATGATATTTACTTGTTAAATTTCTAATATTTACAAATTTATCGCTAAAATCGGGATCATATGCCCTTGCCTCAAGCTGTTTATATTCGCCTATATAATTGCTAATTTCGAATGAGTCACACTTGAGGTCTTCAATAATATCGTTAACGTCTGTTGCGTTATTAACAAATTGTTCTAGATTATTTAATTCTCGTTGAATATACGCACGCTTTTGTGACAATAATTCTAATTGTGACGAAAGTTCCGGAGAAATCTCAGCCATTTTGAAACACGATATAGATATGCAATAAAGGAAATCAATTGATGGGACTCACCGAAAGTCTGATTGATTTCGCTGGCTGCTGACTGCTGAACAACCCGGCGATGATGATGACGTTCCGCCTCCGCTAACTTTAATGACCTGCGCGGCTCCTTCCTCACTTGTTGTCTCGAAACCGGGGTCTTCGTCTTTGTAACTCGAACGGACTAGTCGTGAACCGTTCACACTATGATATGCACTGGCATTCAAAAACTTTTTGAATCGAAGGACCAAAAAATGTTGTGACTTTAATAACTTTTCGAAGGACCATTAGTGTAAAACATTAAAACTCGAGAATTGACCACATTAATATTTAATTGAACTTTAACGCAAATAGGTGGATCTCTAACTATACACACAGTGTAATAATAATAATATGTTGTTGCGAGAATATCTTGTAGAGTTCTGTTGCTTTTTTATTTCTCTCTCGGGGTGCTCGGTTTTCGTGGGGAAACTTCTTTTTCCTAGTTGAAGTAGGGGGTGCCACCCTTCTCATTGGTCCTTTCTTGATCTGAAGGAGTTGGTAACTTTGCCTGTTGCCGCTAATCTTCCCACGGTGTTTATCTGGCGGTCAATAGCAAAGACTGCACTTTTTTGGCGTGAAACGTTCTTATCGCCTAATTGCTCTTGCTCGAGCGCGCGGGCCGCTTGTTCGGTGCCTGGGTCCCACGGTCGGAAACTTTTATTTGTATTCGCGGCAACAATCACCCTCAGGGCTTTGGCGGCAAAAACCATGGCAAAACCTGAGGAGATCGAGGAGAAAGCAATGGAAGGCTGATTACACTGAATTGAAAAATTCACTATGTTTTAACCACAAATAATTATTGTAAAAATATTATTTTAGATTAGATTTATATAATTGTGCCTACACGTTATATAATATTTTTACAATAATTATTTGTGGTTAAAACATAGTGAATTTTTCAATTCAGTGTAAGTATGGATTACCACGTAGTAACGGTCGCAACCATTCTCTTTAGGAAGGCTGATTGTCAGCGGCTGATACATAGCGGGAGCCTCAAGGGATCGCCGCTGATCCATGGATGCGATGCCAACGCACACCCCATCATATGGAGGAGCACGGACATAAATCCAAGAGGTGGGAAATTATTATTTATTTATTTATTATTTGCTTTGTTTCTCTTCATAAGTTAATCAAAAATACATACCATTATAAATAATATAACTAAAATTTTAATTGAAGAGACCCGGGCGGAGTTCATTTCTTGAAAATGTTCTTCCACTCTGACCCATTTAGCCTATTCTCATGAAGAATCTTCGTTGAGGTTCTTCCGGCGGCCATCATTCAGCTTTTAAGCTCATTTCTTCTTTTTATAAATTACTATTTCCATTAAATTAATTGGTATTTCAATATGTAAAAATAATGTATATATTCTGTCAACATGACATTTAATATAATTAGATTTTACCCTAGAGAATGACATTGAAATAGCAAATAATGGAAGTGTACCCACGTTCGTAAACACGGCACGAAGCGAAGTAATTAACATTACACTTGCCTCTCGCAAAGCAAGTGAAATGGTAAAAGATTGGCATGTATCTGACAAACCATCACTCTCAGAGCATCGATATATACGATTCGATATCGAAGAAACATCGGAAATACAAAACAGAAACCCGATGAGAACTGACTGGGACCTATACAAAGAGGTACTAGCCAGCCTAATCGGGGACTGTCCAACCGTAGCGAGAACAACGCATAAGTTAGAGCTCATGGTGCAAAGCGTCACGGACTCCATCAGTACTGTGTTTGAAGCAAGCTGCCCAAGAACTACTAATCCTACTTCAACCAGGGTCCCCCGGTGGAACAAGGAACTTGATAGGGCAAAGGCACGTACCACGAGACTATTTAACAGAGTCAAGAGAAACCGTGATTGAACGCAGTATAAAACGGCCCTCTCGGCATATAACAATGCCATCAAAAAAAGCCAAAACTCTTGGCAAAAATTCTGTGGGGACATAGAAAGTGAACCCACAAGCTCGCGTCTACTCAAGACGCTAAGCAAAGATCACGCTGGGAACATCGGCTCACTGCAGATCAAAGATGGAAAGTACACGGACTCGGTAGAAGAGACTCTGCAAATACTCCTGAAGATGCAGACCGGGTTCCCTCAATACTTGACAATTCTGTTTCTGAGCACCTAGGCGAACCCATAACAGGAGCTCCAAAACGAGACTGGGAAACAGCGAAAACGATAATCAAACCAGGTGACGTTGAGTGGGGAATTAACATGTTCAAACCATTTAAATCACCAGGTTCTGACAAGATATATCCTGCCATGCTACAAAATGGGATAGCAACGCTGACGAAACCACTATATGATATCCTCAGAGCAAGCCTTGCCCTTTCATACGTCAAAAACAGGTGGCGGACTATAAAGGTGGTATATACACTTTGATCTTTACAGTTTTTTCTATCTGTTATAATAACCGAGATATATTGATTTGAAAAAATTGACACTTTTTACTTTTTTCAAAATATCTAGTTACCCTTGACTTTTTTAAAAACTTTGAAAGTGGAATTTTATTCGTCTCGTAAATCTACACTTCTTTCCCCATTTAACCATTTATCTATCTCTTATAGTTTCCGAGATCCCCATAGAGAACATCGAAAAAAACTCACCCTGTATACATAAGCCAGAGCGTGATTCATATGCCCAGGCTAAATCTTACAGACCGATCAGCTTGTCATCATGTATTCTAAAACTACTTGAAAACTAGTAGACAGGCACATAGGGAAGGAGTCTTAAAAGATTCACCACTACACCGTCATCAATATGCCTACCAAGCGGGAAAGTCATGCGAACTAGCAATCTACCAGCTAGTGAGCAGATGCGAAAGGACAATGCAAAAACATTGCGTTAGGGGCCTTTCTGGACATTGAAGGGGCGTTTGAAAACACAACTTTCAATTCCATAGCAACAGCAATGGAGAAAAGAGGGATTAACCCGCAGGTCCGACAATGGGTAAACAAGATGCTCAGAAACCGGACTGTAACAACTACCCTATACGGAAAAACAGCAGAAGCGTCAGTCAGTAGTCCCTTGCCGCTCCTGTGGTGCCTCGTCATGGACGACCTTCTGCTACTACTCGAAAGCCAGGACATATATGCACTAGGGTATGAAGATGACCTGACCATTCTAGTAAGCGGGAAGTTTGAGACCACAGTATCAAACTTGATGCAGAGGGCACTAAATACCGTAGAAAGATGCTGCAGGGATAAAGGGTTAACTGTAAACCCGGTCAAAACGGCGATCGTCCCCTTCACTAGGAGACGAAAAGCCGATGACATAAAATCACTACGTATGTATGAAAATGAAGTAAAATATGTAGGGATCATACTTAATACTAAATTAAACTTCAACTTCCACCTAGAGAGCATCAGCAAAGAGGCCATGAGAGGACTTTTTGCGACCAGAAAAATGGTAGGACGCACATGGGAACTGAGAGCCAGTATGACCAAATGGCTCTACACTGTGGTCATAAGACCTATAGTGATATACGCGGCACTTATTTGGGGCGAAAAGACCCAAACCAAAAGTGCAGCAGTAAAACTTGAAATAGTGCAAAGACAGGATGTGTGCTGATAACTGGGGCATTGAGGACAACGCCCACGGCAGCCATGGAATACATAATATCGCTACCACCACTACATCTGTTTGTTATGATGGAAGCTAGACAAGCAGCCTATAGTATGCACATAAATGGACACACTTTAAATGTGGGGGCTTCAAGACCCTCAACATTTAAAGTACTACAAGAAGAAGAGATCCTAAAAATGAGATCCGATTTCACATATTCAAAACAATCATACCACAGCGGAGTGAATGGACAAATGGAACATACCCGGGAACGAGTATAGGAACCATCTGGTACACAGACGGGGCCAAAAATACCAATGCCTCCATTTTCCAAGCCGAAATAGCCGCCATTGACTGGTGTGCTCATCACGTAATGGGATTGGGACTTAACAAAGGACTAGTTACCATTATGACAGATAGCCAGGCAGTCATAAAAACGCTATATTCGCCAATAGTGCCGTCCAGGCTGGTGATGACCTGCATAAACAGACTGGACGCACTGGTGTCTACAAGAAAAACACAGCTAGTATGGATACCCAAGAACCAAAAAATTATTGGACACGTGGGGGTCGACTTGCTAGCCAAACAAGGGGCAACGGACAAATTCGTAGGACCTGAACCCGCTTTCGGTATATTCCATGAAACAGGAAAGGAAATAATTCGACGCAAACTAGCTGAGGAGCACAAAAAAGCATGGCATAACCAGATCGGAATGAGGCATACGAGACTCTTTCTAAATAGTCCGGTACCTGACAGCATGCTAAAGTTGCCAAGACTGAGTAGACTGAAACGAAGAAAAATCACAGGACTAGTCACTATGCTTTCTGTAGAATAACTAAATAATATCCCCTGGCTGAAACTCATAGACTTCATAGAAGACACAGAAGTACACATAAGTAAAACATCAAGAGGCGCACAAAATGACCACGGAGACCGCAGTGCCACCTCATGAGAAGAAAAAAAATGTAGTTGCGTCTTATTTAAGTGATCGCCAACAAGTTCCCCCTGGCTGAAACTCATAGACTTCATAGAAGACACAGAAGTACACATAAGTAAAACATCAAGAGGCGCACAAAATGACCACGGAGACCGCAGTGCCACCTCATGAGAAGAAAAAAAATGTAGTTGCGTCTTATTTAAGTGATCGCCAACAAGTTGTTGAAGTTAATGGTATTTGCTCTGAACCATATTCACCTAAATAATTTTTCTTAGTTTGTCGTAATTTCGTTTGCGCACTAAAGTTACGTTTGTACATATCAATGTTATTTTATTTAGTTTATTTGTTTTTATAAATAATTCTCTGTTTATCGCCCCTGTAATTGGACCTTGGGTCTGTTGGGTATTGATTTTTTTACTTAGGCTTTCGCCATTCAGTCACGACGTATTGATAATTAAATAAATAAATATCAATATCTTTAAAATATGTTATTCAATTCGCTAAATGAAAGTTGCGACGATGTATAAAGGATAATTGTAATTATTAATTTCTTTTCTATAATGTAAAGGACTTAAAGGACTGTAATTTTTAATGTGTAAAGGGTTTACTAGAAGAAAATACTGTAATAACTGAAAGGTGGTCACTGCTAAATGTGACACAAAAGAAGAGAGATTAAAAATAATTAAATTATATTTGTCAATTATTTAACCCAACTGGATTAAAGTACTTGAACAACTAAAGTGAACCTAATTGTGAAGAAATACATTGAATATATGGGGAAAACCTAACGATAAAATATAGTTCTAAGACGAAAAGATACAAGCCCAGATAAAGAAGTAAAAGAAGGAAGTTTGCTAATAAGTTGAACATTCTCATAGAAAGAACATATAAACTAATGTATATGGTAACGTGGATATTTAAAATGTAACTCTTAAGCTTCAATAAAAATTTCAAACTGCTAATGACTACATATAGACTCCTAAAGATTTTCTATAGATTACAACCAACCTAACTTAAACAGCATTCTCTGAAAATTTGGTGGTAGAACTTGTTGCAATTATTTTGCATAAAATTTCGGTTAATGTCCGCTCGATTTGCATGTATATTACTATTTTATTCAATAAAGGGCCATTTCTAATTTTACAACTTAACTTACCCATAAATCTTATTAAGACAATTGTGAATTTTTAACAAGAATCTATCGCAAGATTAAAAAATCTTCCATAATATATATATATATATATATATATATATATATATATATATATATATATATATATATATATATATATTTAGTGCTCTATTACATACTTAAATGGATACAAGACCATAATAATTCAGAAAATAATTCTTGCATTAGTTAATTTTTAAATAATTTCATTTCAATCGGGTTGCACATAATATATTTAATTTGAGCATGGAAATTAGTACACATATATGAAGGAATTAATAGTGATTTTGATTTTAAAAATGACGTGACGATAAAGGTAGAAACACCATCCCTACCATCAGGTCGACTTTAGAAAATAGTGAAGTATCCTTTCAGTTTTCGACGACTTAATTCGCAAGTCAGATTTGTGACAATTAGTTTATATTAGTATATTTTTAATTTAGAAGCTTCTACATCGTTATACATGTTGAATAATCAATGAACTATTACTTTGTTATATATTAAAAAATGTTTAACAACGAGTTACATGAGAAACTAATTCAAGAAATATTACTTTGTACACTTCATTTTTATTGCGTTAACTATAGCTTCTGTAACTTGCGATTATCGAAACAAAAGTAACTTAAAGCTAAGAAATTCACAGATATTTATACAAACAGCATCGAAAATAGGAGAGTATATTAAATTTGCCCAAATGGCTGCTTGAGTCAGTATATTAAATTTTATATTTAACCATTTCTAATCAATTGCATAACTTCTTACCAATAGCGAAATCAATATTCCCAATAGTATTTGAAATCATGGTGTTTTGCTTAAGATCATAATAATTTAATAAATACAGGGTGTAAAATTTCTTATGACGACTCTGGAATAGGTGCCATTTCGAGATATTTTCTTTCAAGTGCGCAAGAGAAGTTGGTCTATTGACGTAAAATTTAGATTTGAGATAATCTCACAGGAAAAAGTCCATCTCACCTGGAGATCAATTTTCCAGAGAAAATTTTACTCAGACCGGCATTCTGGAGCTTGAATTTTGTACCAATTGATTTTATAGAGATGCGGCTTTAGGTATTTATGCATAGTACGGTATAATGACTATATAGACACATTTAAAGCACTTGCGCACTTCCGAATTAAAAACTTCAGATCGTCGCGGTCAGACTGGTTTCATTATCCACGTTCTCTGTCGTTCTTGATGATCTTGGTCGACTTTTTTGTTTTTTACAATATTGTACCAGTCTCTTTAAACTGCTTTGTCCATTTTTGAAAGTGGCGAAAACCTCTGCTGCGGTCGCCGAATCACATTTTTTGTAAAACTCAGCACGCACAACGAGCGATCTCAAATTCGTTGAGATCACGCAGGAAACTAAAGAAAAAGTTTCTTTTGAGACACCCTGTATAACTGTAAATTCTTATTCCTCTAACTCAATTACGCTAGCGTTCTCGCATTATAATATATTATATTAAATAGGAAAACCGCTATAATTCGATTAGATTTCTCAATGGTGCAATCTTTTAAACCATTTAATCCGATTAGATTCGATTATTAATACCAGGATGATATTAAATTTCCATTTCTCAAAAGCAATATACTAAAATTAGCTCTCGCCTCTACAGAAAAACATAATTATAATTAAAGCGCGGAATTCCGCAAATGCTTCTCTGTTAGCGAACGAATTACCATTAACGGTTTCCTGAAAGATTCGCGACGTAGTTAATTTTTTCCGTAATTGCAGCACCGGAATCGATTAACCGACGCAATAGCGCCCACCTTCCAGGTAGACAGGAGATTCCCTGAAAGCGTTTTTTTTTTTAGTTCTGGCCGCACGCGTCGCAAATAATATCAGTCATTAGTCCCGACTTGTCATTATGACTTGGGGAACTGTGTCACTAATTGGCCTTTCACAAAACCGACAAGTATCATTATATGTAGTATTTAGCCGCGAGAACGATAATGCTTTCATTGTTTTATATATTATCACTTTTTCAGTAATGTGAAATATTTCTAATGCGAAAAAGAAACATTAACTTTACATTTTTTCTAATGAAAAATTAAACTATTCAAAAATCATAATTTAAAATTTTCATTTAAAAAATTTTCCGAGAACTATTACTTGTTTGGTTCGAGAATATTTACGTATTTTAAACAGCGACAAAACCATTTTTTTATGTTAACTCATATTCATTAACTTCAATATCGTGTATTTTGAGCTATTTTATTTTAGTTGTATTGTAAAATAGAAAGTGATGTATGTTTCAGATATGATATATTTAATAACTAAATGTTATCCAAATGTTTAAAGGCTTAAAAGCATGATAAATATTTATTATTGATGTATATATATTAACGTGGTTGTAATTTTTGCTTTAATACGTTTCATCATGAGATCTCATAATTTTACAAAATTATGAGAATTGTAAGAAGAACAATAACAAAGTAAACTGTAAACTAGGATCAACTTCCTAAAACGTACTAAATAACTCTTAACGAAACAATCCGTTGGAAAAGGCAATAAAAAATATTGGATAATCCGTATTAAACAAAATCAATAGGTTTCATTTTAGATTTACTTCGAGTACTATAAATAGATTTTCTAAAGAATTCTACACCCCTGTTTCAATTTCTAGAAATGAATTATATACTCAATTATATCTCGAGTGGATTAAATCCAAGAAGTACAAATTCGTTTCGAGTATCTGTTTATATTTCCCATTTCGAGCAATTGTACCACCGCTGTAGGGGTCTCGTCTAATTAACGGTTATATGAACAGGAAGAGAGAAAAGAAATCATGTAAAGAAAAATACTTAAAAACAACAACATATAGAGTGATGGGAAATTGTGTGGAAACTAGTAAATATCTCTGGAATTATTAGAAATATTAATTTATATTATTGGTAAAAACCAAGCTCAAAAGAGCTACGTGAAGAGAAATTTCAATTAATAAAACACGTTAGAATTTACTTTCGTCACAATTTGTTTTGTATTTACTAGATTCGTGCACTACGTGCTCATAACAATAGCTATTCGAAATGTACATCTAGTAAATACAAAATAAATTCTAACGTGTTTTATTAATAGAAATTTCAAAATAAAATTTTGAAGGTGGATATTACAGTATATTTATTTATACTCGTTTTTATTTGAATAATTAATTGATAAGACTTCACTTCACTTATATATAAATAAAACTATTTAAATACTTTCAAATATATATTTTTTATTTGTGGAATATATATGAAAGTATTTAAATATTTTTGTTCAATCCTGCAGTAGAAAATAGAACTTTCATACGTTGTTTTGTTGTTAGAAAGTTACAGTTTACCTCACGCAAAATGGTTGCTATGGAGATTTAGTTTCGCCCACTCTTGTGTCACTTTCGCCCACTCTTATGTCACTTTCGCTCACGCTTTTATAAATACACATTATTATTATTATTATTATTATTACTTACTTGCTTATACACTTGTAAATGAAAATTGTCAATTCGAAATAGAATATTGGGCAAAGTTATTAAAAAGGCCATTAAAATAGGCAATTAAAACTTCATCCGTAATGATATTTAAATTGTGAATCCTAAGCCATTCTTCTTCGCTCATTGTAAAATAATATTATATTTTGTTACGGATGTTTGCCGAAACTTTATATATATTATTGAATATCAACTATTATTACAGACAAAAGTGGTACAAGTTATTTAGCGTCGCCGATTGTGTTGTTTATATGACGTAGACGATCGTGTTATATTGCCGCTTGTCTTTTTTTGTCGTCGCTCACAGCGGGACAGTAGATTATTTGAGTGCGGGCCGTGCACGGCGCATCGAGCAACGCCGACTGCCGTACACTAGATTTTAAAGCGGGCCGGGCACGGCACATCGCGCAAAGCCGCAATACATTTCTTTTATTTGAACCTACGTTTTAAAATGAATTTTCGGCAGGATTGAACAAAACGTAATACACCACTCGTGGAGTTACGAATTCGCTCACTTGTGTACCTTCGCACACTCGGCTGTCGCCTCGTGTGCAAATTGGTACACGCGTGAGCGAAACGCGTACTTTCTCCACTTGTAGTGTAATATACTATTGTTCAATCCTGCAGTAGAAAATAGAACTTTCATACGTTGTTTTGTTGTTAGAAAGTTACAGTTTACCTCACGCAAAATGGTTGCTATGGAGATTTACTTTCGCCCACTCTTGTGTCACTTTCGCCCACTCTTATGTCACTTTCGCTCACGCTTTTATAAATACACATTATTATTATTATTATTATTACTTACTTGCTTATACACTTGTAAATGAAAATTGTCACTTCGAAATAGAATATTGGGCAAAGTTATTAAAAAGGCCATTAAAATAGGCAATTAAAACTTCACCCGTAATGATATTGAAATTGTGAATCTTAATCCATTCTACTTCGCTCATTGTAAAATAATATTATATTTTGTTACGGATGTTTGCCGAAACTTTATACATATATATTATTGAATATCAACTATTATTACAGACAAAAGTAGTACAAGTTACTTAGCGTCGCCGATTGTGTTGTTTATATGACGTAGACGATCGTGTTATATTACCGCTTCTCTTTTTTTGTCGTCGCTCACAGCGGGGCACTAGATTATTTTAGTGCGGGCCGTGCACGGCGCATCGAGCAACGCCGACCGCCGTACACTAGATTTTAAAGCGGGCCGGGCACGGCACATCGCGCAAAGCCGCAATACATTTCTTTTATTTGAACCTACGTTTTAAAATGAATTTTCGGCAGGATTGAACAAAACGTAATACACCACTCGTGGAGTTACGAATTCGCTCACTTGTGTACCTTCGCACACTCGGCTGTCGCCTCGTGTGCAAATTGGTACACGCGTGAGCAAAACGCGTATTTTCTCCACTTGTAGTGTAATATACTATTCTTTATATAAAAGTTTTTAATTTTTAACTTTAATTTAAGATATTATTATTTTATTATTTTAAAATTAGTAATGAATTGTATATTAATTTAGTTTCGAATAAAGCATTTTATTGCAAGTACAAACATATCATTTTTATTTCAATACCAACCGAGATATAAACAAAAAAGAATCTAAAGAATTAAAAAAGCTAATGACAACTAGTAGTTTATAAAATAATAGCAAATTTGTAAGTCAAACAGGACACACTGTATCAACTCAATTTTTCGAACATTTTCGTGCATTTCGCCACAATCAAGACACCAACACTTTCTACAACTCGACACGTCTACGGGTTATATAAAATTTCTTTCAAGCATTATTTATGGTTAAAACATAGTTTATTTTTCGATTCAGTGTAAGTATAGATTACTACGTAGTAACCATTCTCTTTATTAAAGGAATAATTCATTTTTGCAAACCATTTATCAGATTCAAATCATTCTTTCGGCAAAGATTCAAAGGTTGTAAAATGGATATTCATATTTTCAAAATTATGTATTGAAAATAAGTATTATCTAAAAGACGAAGTTTTCCCCCAGCGTGAAATTATAAAGGCGTCCCAAATGAAAATTTATATTTCTTTACCTTCCTGCGTGAAGTCCGCGAATCTGAGGGACGTGGGGGAATGTCAGTCGATAGTCTGACTCTTGAGAATTTAATCGCCAAGGAGCGTGTGTTAAGAGCAGCCCGCGCATTGTGCATCAGATAGTTTTACAAAAATTATAATTTGGCAACTGCAACAAACAAAAACCAAAAACAGGTCGACCAAGATCGTCAAGAACGACAGAAAACGTGGTAGTGTTAACCAGTCTGTTCGTGACACTATATTATGCATACAGGCCTAAAGCTGCATCTCTATTCAATTGGTACAAGAATTAAAGCCCCAAGATTTCGACTAAATTGAAATTTTCCTTGGCAAATTAATCTCCAAGAAAGGTAACATAAATTGGCCTCCGCGCAGTTCTGATTTAACCCCCATGGACTTTTCCCTCGGGGTCATCTCAAATCAGTTTACGCCAAGAAACCAACTTCTCTGGCGCATTTTAAAGAAAATAATGATGAATTGGCAGCCATTACAGAATCTACCTGCTGAGCCGCCATAAAAAATTTAATGTTAGAATAAATAAGTGCCTTGACCACGAATAATTACATTTTGACTTGCTTGCTCTTATATCCATGATATTCACCTGTATATGTTGGTGTCCCAACAAGAGTGAATAATTTAAATTTGCCGCCATTTTGTTAATACGAGTTATACAGTAATTTTTTTACAGTTGTCACGTACAAACCACGTTATTTAAGAACATGAAATATTCAAACGAACAACGTTTAATTATTACATTACAAAAATGGTGAAAGTATTGCGAAAACAGTTCGCCAATTACGTCAAGTTTTCGGCCGCAATAATGCGTCAAATGAATCGACAGTGAGGCGTTCAATTAAAAAAATTGAGACCTAATTTACGCTGATGGATCAGAAGACCATTGCTCGTCGTAGTCCTTGACGGTCACTCGAAAATATAGCCACAGTTAGAGAATCTGAAGCCGAGAATCCAGGAAATACCATTCGGCATCATGGTCAAGAATTAAACATACCCAGAAGCACTATGCAACGAATTTTGGTAAAAGATCTGCATTTGCATGCGTACAAGGTTTAATTGGTGCAAGAAATCAATCCAAGGGACCTTGATCAGTGCCGTGGATTTGCTGATTGAGTGTTAGAACATCATTTTTTCAAATGAGGCACATTTTCATCTCGACGGAGACGTAATTAAGGAAAACTTTTGGATTTGGGGCGCTGAAAATTATTGTGTGATACTCGAAAATCAATGCATCTACCGCGTGTAACTGTTTGGTGCGCATTTTGAGCTGGCGGAGGGATTTGACCGTATTTCTTTGAAATTGCGACTAGAAATGCACTGATAAAGGTGTGCGGTTTCGCGAAATGTTAACGGAGTTTTTGTGGCCCGAATTGGATGTAATTGAAATTGAGACATGTTTTTCCAACAAGACGGTGCGACCTGCCCCACTGCACGTGAAACAATAGTATTACTGCAGATCAAGTTTCCAACCTGAGTCATTTCTCAATTAGCCGATCAACATTGGCCACCAAGATCGTGCGAAATAAAGCCGATGGACTTTTTTCTTTGGGGCTATGGAAAAGGTATGCGAATAAGCCTTAAAGAGGAAACACCGCGCGTTATTGGTAAAATACAGCCACATTTATGCGAAAACGTTATTCAAAATTTCAACAAAAAAATAACAATAAGGGTTGTTTATAGAAACAGATAATCTCCCAAAGAATTGTTTGATATAGTCAACAGTTTGGTATTGATAATGTTAACACTTAATAAACAAGTGAAGTAAGCATTAAACTGTGTGTTATTTTCATTTAGATTGCTCATAATTTCCTTGCAAATATTTTTTTAAATAGGTCACAGAAGAATGAGGTGCTTTGGGGACATTAGGGTAATCTTTTCAAGGGCAGTAACAACTATTATTGTTGGTCTAGGATAGTGGTTTAGAAAAACTCCAACGTGGTCTTTCTCATCCAACGATGATAGTGTACTCATTCTTCGTCACTGTCAATGACATTTACCCGTCTCCGGAAATATACTATTACATCTTCATCGGACTCGGAATCTAATAATGAATCACAGAAATTAATACGTTCAAACTAGTGTTGATTTGACAGCCTTGCTATTTTGTAACACGCAAATTTCTTTTGAATCACACATGTCTGTCGAGGTATTAGCCAGAGAAGTAGTTGTTTCAACAAGTGATTTGTTTTTTGTACTCTTAATAAGACTCAGTTGTTGTAGATTTTACGAAATATGTTCGTGTTTTTTCAAATTATTAATTATATTATTATTCAAATTTAGAGTCAAAGGAACTAATTGTAATATCTTAGCATGAATAAGTCATAAAATATTTTACTAGCCTATTGCCTATTGCGAAGGATTTATTACTCCATTAGATATAATAATTCAATGTCATTGCTGTTAGATCGGCTTATCGAAAACAAAAACAAAAAACATTTATTATTTTAAACACATTTAAATAATTAAACAAGCTTTAATTGTTGTTACTCTAAATGTAGAGATATTCCATTCTTACTATTAAATAGGTTAAAATGTTTTACCACGATTTATTTACTGCAAACTAAAAATAATGTTTAACTCAAAAGGTAAAATTCAACAATATGTATATTCTGAAATGAACGAAATTTATAAACTTGGTGGAAATTCAAACATTAATCGTCTCAACGATCAAATATCCTAATCTCGACATCTCAAGCAGAAGTAATTTTATAAATTATTTACCTATACAAATGTACGTTCTATGCCATTTGCAATAACTTATAATGAAGTAGAAAGTTGAGTCGTAAATTTGTGTATGTAAATACAGTAATGTAATGTAAATCGCATATACATATAAAAATAATGTTGCCAGAGAGTTATTGTAAATATTTAACTTGTGTTTAAATATAGATATTAGGTCTGTTTAGTCGATAATGAGTAATCCTGAAATTCTACTCATTAACGAGCAAACTGACCTAATATATACACCCTTTGTTCAACGCCATCTAAAATTGTTTCTAAAATTTTTTCGGAATTTTGAACATTTTTAGGCAATACATTTAACAAAATAGATGACACTCAAAAATCAGGAATATACTCAATAAATTGCAACCAATGCGACTAAATGTATATAGGACAAACGCAAAGAAATTTAAGAACACGATTTAAAGAACACATCTACCACATTAAAAATCGAGACCCTGAGAAATCAGCTGTCGCTTATTATTCAATTAACACAGGTCACGGATTTTCAATCAACAATACAAAATTATTAAAATTTTCATCATTTTAACTATTGATAAAGAACACTTCGTGTTTCGAAATGTACATCTAGTGAATAAAAACAATTTGTGAAGAAAGTGATAATACTTTCATTACAATTTACTACAATAAGCTTCATTCAACTTAAGAAAATATATATTTCAAGATTACATAACTATATTTTAGTTTTTTTTATTTGATTTAAGCTGCCTTGGCGACTGTCAATGATCACTTTAAAGCGCGATACGAAATCAAATTTGGTCAACCTTACATCTGACGGTGTTTGTAGCAACTCTAATTTAATTAGGTTCAGAATTTCTGAGTGTACCATGCCAGTTCAGTCTCATCACTCTTATTAAACCTTCTTTTCTGATTTGTTCGTGCAAAAGAAGTATGCCTGGTAAAGCTTCCATTGCTACAAGAGGGGTGGTGTCTCTGAAGGGATTAAAGCTTCTTTTGTGCCGTTGCTTGTTTAGTCTTGACCCACCATACTAGTGAGCCATATGTAATAATGGGTCTTACTACCACAATATACAGCCAAAATATAATAATAATAATAATAATATCTTTATTCGCATATAATAAAAAACAATAACAAAAAAGAAACGTTTAACAAAAATGAAATTCAACTTAGATTATGTGTAATATTATACACAAATTCTCACGAAATCTAATTTTGTTGTATAAATAAGGGGGATGTTTATTCATAATGATTTTATGATAAAGACATAAAGCTATATGGACCTGGTGCTTTGAAGGGTTTAAAGCGCCCAACTCCTTATTATATTCCGACAGTTACCTGTTTTCTTTGCACTGTTGAAATATTTTCTGTCTTATATCTTAAGGCGACCTAAATTCTTATTCCACCAGGAATCGTCTCTGGAAGATGTTCTCTTTAGCGGACAACTGGATTCATACGCCTTTAGAATACTATTTCTTCTTTGGTCTGGATGTTGAGGTAAAGATCGTTGGTTGCTATTAAACACTCTCTATAGAGGCTCTAGTCTGCGTTCGGTTTTTTTCCACTTGATTGTGTCTTTCTTTATAACCTCTGAGTCAATAACTATACACTGATGGTTCTACAAAGAGGGTTCTCACCACCTCTAATAATATCTAAATTGTTAGTAGGTAATAAATTTGGCTCGAATCTCCAATAAAGGGGATGCCGCTTTAGAGTGATGGAGATTCAATTGAATATCCCACTGGCACCAGCCCCTAAACTTTGTTTTCAGGGCTTTTTGCCTTTAAGGTTTTCCTTCTCTTGGTAGCTTCTCCGGGTGTTATCTCGAGTGGCACTAGTGCCTTTACCCGAGCTTCCATATCTTCGTGCCGCTCTTCATCCATTCATAGGCTGCACCACTCATTCTAGCCTTGCGATCTTTGGTACTTAGACCTTTAACGTCTTTGGACGTTGGAGAGTTGTCCACTCTATATTTACGATTTTAATGCATGCACGTCACACGAGTAGCTAGGGAAAGATAAACCTAATAATTCTAATGAAACTGGGGGTGGCCTGGTACCCAGAGTCCGCATAGATCAGACTAAGCTTTCACTTAGTCATTCATCTGTTTGTTTTTTTGTAGTTTCCTTTACACATTGATCCGGGCGGTAATACCAAGATCATCTAGACTTGTCCCTAACGATACATGACCACTGGCAGCGGTATGTCCGATATGTCAGAAAAATTAGAAAGAGAAACTTTCAAAAAGTAAAGCAATAAAAAAATATAAAAGAGGATCTAAAAATTCCTTAAGAAACAATTAATAACTGTCAAAAGCGTAGAAACTGGAGAAAAAAATTGAGGTAGTTTTGCATACTAACAAAATAATACGTACCATATTATTATTATACCAAAAACAATTTAAAAATTTCTTGTAAAGGGCACAGCCAATGGACGAATAGACAGAAAACAGGTACAAGCATATGATTACGTAAAAATAATTTTGTCATAAATATAAGTAGCGGTAAGTTTTTCATTTTATGTGATGATACATTGTGATAGACATAGGTACTATAAAAATTTTAATTAAATACGTGGGAAAGCCGTAAATGATATTAAATATTATTAAAGGATAGAAAAGCTTTTTAAATAAACTAATCTTTCTAGAATTTTAAAAGTTTATCAAGGTGCCCCAATAAACATATATGTTATTTTTTATTTTATGGTACATACTTTATTGTCAATTAATAACCATCAAAAATGTGTTATATTAAGATAATTATCAATAATTAATTTCAGTTAGATCGAATTAAGCGCTCAGTTGTTATAAATAAAGTAAATAATAATTTTTTGAACCATTTCTCCACATTAACGGGATAGTCTATATATAAAAAAATAACTAAAACGTCTTTTCTACTTTTACTTTCTGAGTATTTCTCTTCGCGTAATTTGTTTCCATTTTTTAACACATCGTCTCTGTACTATTTAGGATTTAAAATCAGCATGGTTCCTGAAACAACGTTTCTATTGTTACTTTTAAAATCTGCATGGTTCATTAACCACTGACTCTTTAAACCAGTTGCATGTGTGTATAAAACCTATGAAGACAGAAATTTCCTATTATCCAGTTTACACACTAGCGAAATTCCAAAACACCATCGACACGTTTCACATGAACCGTAAAAGGTGATTAACGAGTATTCCAATAAAATTGTCAGAATTACACGGCGACAACTCAATTATCCGCTTTCAGAATGTCATCTAGGTGGTTTTCGCGGCCGCCTCACGTCGCACGTTACTTACGTGACATCACGTCCAAATGCAAATTTTCCCAGGAAAATGATCCGTTTTCAGAGTCGAATTCGCACAAGCGGTACGTGCGACGGGTCCTGATCGGTTTAGACAGTTTGTCGCAAATGCCGGACAACTGTTCTTCCAGGTACTCGAGGGAATAAAGAGTACAAAGTCGCCACTTTTGTATCGCCTTACAAGTAAACTTACTAACTAATAAAATAAAATAAATAGCCCCGCAAATGGCAGAAGGAAGGAAATCGTTCTCGCCGGGATTCCACTTAGATATTCTAGAAAATAAAATTTTCACATTCTTTCATCTCGCTGTATTTAATGCCATATCTTCTATTTCATTATGAAGAGGGATCTCACTATATGTTAATGCCCTCATTGTACCGGTTTCAAATTCTGCGTGCTCATCGCAGACGGAGAACGGCCAGACGGGCCCTGATTAATGGCCCATATTCGGGGAAAACTGTCCGGGCAATGATACCAGTTCCGGGAACTGAAAGCACCCCCAAAGTACATTAAAACCTTCCACGGACCGAAACACGGACCGAAACACTGTCATTTAAGATACACCCGAATTGATTAAATTTTAACAGAAACCATCTGCACCAAGTATAGCCTCTATTATAATATGTGTGGAAATTTACTGATTAAATATATTTACAATCGAAACAATATTGTAAAAGAAATACAAATCAAACAACAAGAAACTAAAAATAAATTTCTATAATGCTGACGAAATAAAATCTAAATTAAAAGAATTAATGCATGTAATTTATGTGATTATAATATTATAGTTCTTGTAGTCATATTCCTGACGGATATGGTAGTAATATATAAAATACCTCTGATATAATATTCTATAAAACAATAATTTGTATGTAGAAAATAGGTTATTATTTATTATAATATAACTCAAACACAAAAAAATTAAACACTAAAATATAACTATTTAGTTTTTGAGTTTACGTGAAGTGATTAATTACAACAAATAATAACCCTGTCACTCATTGCTTCACTTATTTACTTATTACTTCAGAGTTTTAAAAACTATTTTATTTAGACGACACGACGACGAACTGCTGGTGTATCTTGAAGGGTTAGTCTGCGAAGCTTTATCCTAAAGTCAGTTAAGTTTTGTTTATAATAATAATAATAAATTTATTCATGTAAAAATACACAATTTCCACATCAATAAACAAGGATCCACAGAAGATATAATCTTGTGCGTGCATATACAATTTAAAATACCGCATTTAAGTATAATTAAAATAATAAAAGAAAAATATTAAAAAATACAATATCAATTATAATATACAATACTTTTGAACAGCAACAATTATTTAAATATAAATAGTACGAAAACAAAAGCATCACAAGTACAGTTAAATTAACAGTAATCGATAGATAATTTATTATGTTTAAGTATTTATAATAGTCCTTTAAAGGTATCACAATTTGGGTCGTTGGAACTAGATACATTAAAATTTTTACTAAAAAAGTACTAAAACGGTGCAATAAATAATATTTTGGTGTTTTCTGTAAAAACGAGAAGACTTAACATTTAAGATATAAATACCATTCGATAGGTAATTAAAACGTGCATTTGCTGATAAATTAATAAATATAGCGTTCCATTTAAATAAATGAAGTTATAACCATTTAAAGTTCTCATTTGTTTAATTCCAATTTTTTTACACCCGGTATAAGATGTCAAATTTATTATACTTGGAAAATAAAATATGATCTATTGTTACATTTCAGTGTAAATTTGGTATGCATAACTTAATTACTTTTTAAGTATTTGAAACATGAAAATTAGGTTAAATTTTTACAAAATTCAAATTATTTCAAAAACCTTAAGTTTTAAGTAATAAAAACCTTATTAAAACACACTTATTTTGATCGAAGGATCCAAAAATGCAATAAAATACAGGGTGTTTCATTAAAAAAAAACACAACTTTGATACTTTTAGGGTTTTTGGGACACCCTGTATATTATGAAAGTAATTTTAAAAAGTAGCCCTAATAGACCCCCATATATCCCCAAAGTGAAACTTTTTGAAAGTCATGTATTATGGCCACAATATTCCGTGCCGTATAGCGTGAATAACCCTGTATAGTTTAAGTTCATTTTTAAATTTTTGTTCCGTTTTGACACTTTTAATATAGTTGGGTATTGCATTAAAAACCTTAGGAAGGATATAATCGAGCGATCTTTAGGTAACTGTCAATTTCATTTTAGGAACTACCCAGTCATCTTTTCTTCTGGTATTGTATTGATGGGTATTCTTAATAATGTTTATAATTAATTAACGCACACAACATCTCGAACTTGAGTCTTGTATATGCAGTTCAACATAGAATTAGGGCCTCTAATTATAAAGTTAAGTTAGTGATTTGTGAAAAAGAGGAAACAATTCTGGAAGTGAAATGTTTGGATTGTTCGGCTTCTGAAGGAGGATGTAAACACGCACTTGCATTTTTAATGTGGGCACATCGTAAAAGTACCCAGCCAGCACCAACTGAAATTGAATGCTACTGGAAAAAAAACCAAAATTAACAGGTGCTGCAAATGAAACTGTTACGACAGAAAATTTTGGTGTTGTACTAAATCGTATATAACCGACCAGCAGATGAAACATTTTTTTTGAAGAAACGATTAAAAGTGGGAGAGAATTAAAATGTTCGGCACAAATTTTAAATTATTTTGATGACACAGAAACTGGAGTTGAACCTAATAATTTAAGTATGCATTTATTATTGCATCGTTTCATAAATACTCAGGCAAGGAATTTTTAAAATTTTGCGAGACTGCAATTAATGAGCAATCCTGTAAAAATGCTGCAAATGCAACAATTGAACAAAGTTCAAATAAACTGTGGTTTGAACTTCGTTATGGAAGGATTACAGCTTCCGCAGCATTCTGTAAAACTAGTGATGGTGTTTTAGTGAAAAGTGTAATTGGTGTTTCCAAAATGTTTCAGACAAAGGCAATGAAGCGAGGATTATATTTGGAAAATAATATTCGAAAACAAGTGGGAAAACAATTAAATACTAAAATAATAATGTGCGGATTAATATTAAATAACCAGCATCCAGAATTTGGTGCTTCACCCGATGGTATATCAAATAATGCAGTGTTTGAAATTAAATGTCCATCGTCTTTAAAAACTGTAACTGATTATTTGTTAAAAAACGGTCACATATCTCCTAAATGCAAAGCACAATTACATTTACAAATGTTAATGTTAAATTTCAAAGTTGGTTATTTATGCGTTGCAGATCCTTCATTCGAAACCAACAACAAAATAACAATAATTAAAATTAATTACGATGAAAATTATTTCATGGGTATATTAGGAAAGGCAAAGATATTTTGAGAAGCAATGATTTTTCTAGATTATTAGAAACTGTTTTATAATTTTTAATTTTACTTTATTAAATGTATTAAAATTAACAATAAACATATTTATAATTCTATTATTTTTTATTGTAAATTTACTAAACCACATGCAATAATCACCATGTAGTCTAGATATTTTATAAGTTTATTATTTACACAAGCATGAGGTTTTAATATCTTGTATTTCCGTACTCTTCTGATAACCCTTTCTACATAAATACGTAATGATGCAATTCTCTTGGTTTCCAACATCTCTGCTTTAGAACTCTTTACACCTGCTTTTACAGATGGCGGTCTGATTAAAATGCAATTTTTCTGATGTAATATTGCATCGATTTGTTTAAAAGCACGATCTGCCATCACTGAACACTGAACAATTTGTTTTTTTTTTTGTTTCTAAGTAATCCGATCTTTTAACGGCTGTAACATCAGTTGTACGCCCTCCAAAACCTTTTGAAATAAAGTTAATAAAACCACTCGGTGTAATCGATATTAAGTATTTAAAAGTATTTGCCTTTTTATATTCTGACCAAGTAGCTGCTTGCTTTATGGGATCATTAGGCTTTTCAATTTCTATTTCAAAACAGTCAATTTGAACATTATAATAATTTGCACGAAATGCTAATGGCAGAAGTTGTTTAATTTTTTGTCTTTCTGGCCAAAAAATATATGCATTCATACAAAAACTAATTTGGGGGACTGTGTTCCGAAAGGATTTTGCAGCTTGACTGTGAGAAATTCCGAAATCATCAGCTATTTCATCTGAAGGGAGTTTACTTCTAATTTTTCTTAAAGTTATGTAAATGTCTTGTAGCTGCCGTTTTGTAGTTTTTACTAATAATAAAATTATAAAATAACAGTCAGTTGGTATTCCTAAATAAATTCTACACTTTTTTATATAAATACAAACTACGTTCAAAACAAATCGAACTAATTCTATTTTTAATCAAGTCACGACTAGGGCTCGATGATAAACTACTGCACTGACAATATTCAGAAACACTTGTAATGCTAGAAGAAGATCCACTTTTTAATAAAGGAGACATGCTTGTACTTGTAAATTTCTTTATCGGTTTTATTTTAATAGTTGAGCAAGCTACACTTGTTACCTTCTTTAAATCACCGACATTGTCTGTTTGAATATATCGATTTTTAAAGTTTATTGGTCTAGTTTGAATACCAATTGTAGAACACATTATATCTGTTTGACAACTTTTCTCACATACCGACGCACTAATATCAGGTGTTTCTTGGATATCATTATGCGGTGAAGAAACTTTAATTGACACATCTTCACTTATTTGATTATCCTGAGTCTTTTCTTGCTCTTAAATGGAATCCTGAAATTCTGCATTTTTTAATAATTGTCCAACCATTTCCGCCCTCTTGCTTGAGCCTTTTCTTTGTGGTAGTGGCAAAGATCGTTTTCTGTCAGCCTGACATTGGAAGATATGTGGAACAATATTTTCCTTCATTTTTATATATCCATCAACCAACTTCAATTTTATGTAGTTATCCATGTCTTCTTCTAACTATACATACTGAATTAATGTTTATTATGCACAGTTTCAAAAAGCAGAGCTAAATTTATCATCAAATAAAATTAACTGTAATAGCAAATTAATTAATTTGATTCTAAATTTAGCACCACTCAGTCAGTTCGTAACCGATTTAATACTTACATTTAAATGATCCTCACAAACGAAACCATTTGATTTGTTTGAGATATCTTTATTATTTCGCCTCATTGCTTTTAACCACATTTTTCTTCTTTTAAGCTGTTTATTATTTGCTGCATTTGGTAACGTTATAAATATTTTGTTCGGTATAAATAATAAACACTTTGTAACTTTGTTTGTATAACAATTTATTTACTGCTGACTATAGTATCGACATCTCAGCGTGCCATTATCAAAACATACAATGATTAAAACTACAATTACAGGGATATATATATATATATATATATATATATATATATATATATATATATATATATATATTATGGAAACAAAATTTAACAAACAGCTGTGAAAATTGGAGTGTACATCAGGTCAACCTGGTCGTTAATTAGGGGTATTCCCGGATTAGCGCGAGCCTTATGAATTTCGATTGATTCTAGGAGGTCCATTTTTCGACCCTTTTCTACGTAATGAATTATGGATAGTACATCCTCGCCAAAAGAATGATTCTCCTCGATTATATGCTTCGCAAACGTTGATTTTTCAATTTGTTTTAGGCGAACAGAGCGCAGATGTTCTTTTAATCTGATACTAAAATTCCAACCAGATTGTCCTATGTACACACCTTGACATTGTTGACATGTTAATTTATAAGTACCGGATTTGCTAAAATTACCTACTGAGGTTTTCGGATTGAAAATTAAATTACTGATTTTTGAACTGGGTTTTAATGCTGCTGTGTGTTTTTTTAAATATTCTTAATTTTAAGGCTAGCATTTCCAAAAAAGGTTAAAGGTATATATTTTTTGTTTTCTGGTGGTAAGTCACCTCCAAATAGGATTTTCCTGATTTTTCCCAGTTCGTGTTTCTTTAATTAAAAAAAAAATAAAAAAGACCTTGATTGGCATCTATAAACATATCCATATATACAAAATAATAACAATTCAAAAACTAAATATTTATTACATCCTTCTTCTCCTCTCCCTCTCCCACCCAAATGTCATCACAATCTTTACGCCAGCCCCGTCCTCTCGCATCCACTCCTCTATCCGTCTACTCCCATTCATCCATTCCTCCCGTATCTCCTTACACTTCTCCGCTAGATGACTCCATGTATCTCTCCCACTCCCAGACAGCACACACCTACCATACTCTTCTCCCATCCATATCTTTCTTCCTCTCTCCTCCGAGCCACACCTAGCCCTAGCCATTGCTACCTACTCTCAATACACCTTTGACGCTCCTGCTTTTCTACTTCTTCCCATTTTACCTTCATCCAAGCTGCCACATTCACCCCTTTTTCCAACCACTCATTTACCAAACTTTCAGATACTCCTGCTCTTTCATACATTTTTCTCCTCTCTATTCTCCAACCACTCTCTCCTACTCCCACACACGTTCTCCACACTTCTTTTACCAACCTTTCCCCCCCCAATCCTATCACTTTCATCTCATACCTAGTCACTCTTTCCATTGCGTCTCCATGCATACACGTTCTGTTCGTTTCCTGAAGCAGAATGTAGCTGGGCGTTGATCTTTCCACCGCCAACATCTGCTTCAGGAATGTCACCTGCTCTCTCTCAATACACTCATATGCTTTCATACCCCATGCCTCCACACCATACATTAAAATAGGTTTTATACATGCATCCCACAGTTTGCACGCCATCTGAAAATTCCCCTTCAGCCACTGTCCCCACTTCTCCTTCACCACATACCACGCTTTCCTCGCCTTCATTTGGACCCATCTGGCGTGCTCCCTGTACCCCCCACACCACCTAAACACAAAACCCAAATATTTAAACTCTTTCACTCTCTCGATCACTTCTCCCTTCCATGTTAATTCTTTCATTCTTCCTTCTCTTCCTCTATTCCTAAATCTCATCCACTTCGTTTTTCCTACATTCACACACAAACCTCG
Organism: Ontholestes murinus; assembly: GCA_963969525.1. Classification (NCBI taxonomy): domain Eukaryota; kingdom Metazoa; phylum Arthropoda; class Insecta; order Coleoptera; family Staphylinidae; genus Ontholestes; species Ontholestes murinus. Next base: position 33,035,637 of record OZ018395.1, on the reverse strand, counting down.
CTTATCCATATACCTTTCAACCCTTTGCAACATCTCATTCATTTCTCCCCAATCCTTCGCCAGCAACACCACATCATCCGCATACGCCAACATCCACACCTTCATTTTCCCTATTACAATCCCACCCGCTTGCCCGTTTCTCAGGACCTCTTCTAGTTCACTCATATATATATTGAAGAGCAACGGGCTAACCGGACATCCCTGTCTCACCCCCATCCATACTCTAAACTTTTCCGATACCCTTCCATCTACCATTGCTCTCCCCCACGTTTCTTCATACATTCCTCTCACCCATTTCACTGTTACCTTGCTCACACCTTTCCTCTCCAAGCACTCCATCAACTTTTCTCTCGGCACTGAATCATACGCTGCTTTCAGATCCAGAAATACCGCATACACACTTTTCTTTTCCTCTAACACTCTCTCAACTATTCTCGCTAGCGTAAAGATTTGATCTCTCGTTCTCCTCCCTTTTCGAAACCCTCCCTGCGATTCCGGCAACAAACCCTTTTCTTCCACTTCCTATTCTAGCCGGTTCTTCACTATAGTCATGGCAATCTTGTACCCGATACAAATAATGGTTATACCTCTATAATTACTGGCGTCCTTCTTATCTCCACTTTTGTGTATCGGGCACATTACCCCCACACGCCATGTTTCCGGAATCTTCTTTTCTCCCCTCCATATCTGATTCAGCAGCTGCCCAAATCTTCTTTTTCCCTCAGCTCCAATCCGCGTCCACATTTCGGCTTTCAGTCCATCCAGCCCAGCCGCTTTTCCTCCTTTCACCTCTTGAAAACCCTTTTCCACTTCCTCCTCTGTAAACTCCTCCCCACCCCCATCGGTTCCCCGCAGTTTTCCAAACATTTATTTTTCCAGTTTCTTTAATAATGTATCCATTATTTATTGCTATGTTCTTTATTAAGGAAATTTCGTTTTTTCTTGCAATGTCCGATAAGGGCAAACTCAATTCTCTGTGAATCATTGAATTGAATGCAGCCATTTTATGCTTTTGAGGATGTCTGGAATGGTTAGGGATAAGGGTGTCAGTAAAGGATGGTTTTCTATAAATATCAAATAAGAGATTGGTGTTAGTCTTAGTAATGGATAAATCTAAATATTTTATATTGTTATTGGTTTCTGACTCTACAGTGAATTTAATTTTAGAGTGCAGGTTATTAATAAAATCTAAGAAGTGGGTTAGTTGCCTATCACTTCTTACAAAGCAAGCCAAGGGACCGCGGTGGCCTAGTGGGTAGAGTGCCTGCTCACGGGCCACACGGTTGTGGGTTCAAATCCCAGCCGGGCGGTGGATTTTTCTAAGGAAGAATTCTCCGTCCGGATCCATGGATGTTCGTGTATGTCCCTCATTGGTATCACAACAGGCCTATCTAGGCCTAAGTGTGCACCTCTTCGCGGTGCACGAAGAGGTGCTGCCACACCAACCTAACCTAAGCCAAGATATCATCAACGTAACGATACCACATTTTAATGTGTTTTTTGCCTAAAGGGGAATTTAAAATACTGTTGGTTAAATTATTCATGAATATTTCGGCTAACAGTGGGCTCAATGGTGAACCCATTGCTAAGCCTTCTGTTTGCTTATAAAACTTATTTTCAAAGGAAAAATAATTATTATCAAGAATTAGTTGTATTACGTTTAAAAATTCGGACTTTACGGTTATGTTAACATTATTTTTGTCAAAAGATTCTTCAATTAATTTAATGCAATCATGTGGAGGGATATTTGCAAACATGATCGTTACGTCAAATGATACCAGTCTGTAATCAGGTTCTAATTTAAATGATGTTAAATTGTTTGTTAGTTCAATAGAATTTTTAATTGCGCGAGGGTCTTTAAAATTTGTTAATTCTTTATACAATGAGTTTAAATGAGAGGAAATATTGTGGGCTGGAGAGTTAGTGAATGAAACGACGGGACGGATAGGTTCTTCTTCCTTGTGTATTTTAACTAACCCGTAAAAACTAGGGGAGATTGGATTCATTGGAAATAGGTGAAATTGATTACTATCAGAGAAAATAAATTGACTATTTTTAACAGAAGATTTTAGCAATTTTGTGAAATTGGGGCTAGGGTCTTTATTCAAATCAATGATCTCAGAATTATTTAAGAATGTGTTTATCTTTGAGATGTAAGAATATTTCTCTAGGATAACTACTGAATTGCCCTTATCGGCTTTAGTTATGGTTAAGTTGTTGTTTTTTATTTTTTGTTTAATGGATTTTACTGTGTTATGATCTTTTGTATTACTAATAATATAAATTAATAATATAACAATTACAATAAAATAAATCAATCTATTAGCGTACATATCAGTACTATGTAGGATATTATTGTATAATCTAACCATTGTTGTCAATGGAGAAAAAAAGGAAATGTAGTTCAACTTCGTACACTCTGAAATATTTGAGTATTTCCACATAAATCACAAAATAAATGATTTGGATCAACAATAATTGCATCAATCATTTTATACAAATCAATTAATGTTTCTACAAACCTTCGAAGTTTGTACATAAAATAAGGTTCATAGGTCACTAATTCATTTGGATAATAAGAGAATAAGTACAAATACCTTAAAAATATTTTTTTGCACTTTCTCATTTAGGTCTGAATATTGATGAGATGGTGGCGACCAAATGATTAATCCATATTCCAATTTACTACGAACGTACGCAAAATATAATTGTACTTGCATTAGTAAAACGCTGACATTTACGCCAAATATTTCGGAAGAAATATTAGTGGTAATGTCATTAATAAAACAACTAAAAATGAGAGGACCAAGATTTGAGCCTTGAGGGACCCCGCTAGAAGCAATATATTTCTGCGACTGGAAACACACGTATTGAATATGGTTTGGACAAATATAAGCTGAATAACTGAATAAGATTTGAGTGACATCCAAAATCTTCGAGTTTAATAATTTTATGAGTTATAGAATCAAAATCTTTTATAAAGTCAGTTAAAATAACACCAACTTAGGTTATTTTATCCAGTACATGTTATATATATTCTGTAAAAGACGCTAAGCCATGCTGTTTTGTGGTTATTAAATTATAAATAAAATAATTTAGCTGCTTCGTAGAGACTATCTCTATTTAGCTAAATTATTTAGGATAAATATAGGCCTGTTAGAAGTCCTATATCTCCCGATTTGAAAATTGGTGTTATGCGAACAATTTTCCACAGATCGGGAAAGTTGCCAGTACTGATTATAAGATTAAACAGGTATTTTAATGGTTTGACTAAACATGATATACAGTCTCTAACGATAAAAGCTGGTACTTTATCGGATCCAACTGTATAGTTATTTTTGATAGTCTTTGTTGCGTTTATAATATCTTTATCAGATATAATATTTAAATTAAAAGTATTACATAATGTGTTGTAAAATGGAAAAACAGCTTTATTGTGTAAATCGCGAAACACTAATGAAAAATATTTAGCGAAGCCATCAACAATATCCCTGGGATTATTCAACTAAATTAAACAAGAGATCATCCATCATACAATAATGTACCTGGAATTCTTAATTCTAATTTGTTTGGATCAGCTCTAATTGATTTTTCGACTTTACCAATATATGTTTCATAATCTCCAGCCACTACACGGCGTATTTCTTTTCGAACAATGGTAAATTTTAGCATATAGAAGTTGTTTTTATTTCTATAGAAAAGTTTGCGATGATGATATTTTATTTTAATTAACCTAATGGCAAATTTGCTGAACCAAAAGGGGTAACGTTTAACAAGATTAGTGTGTTTTTTAGGAACACATTTATCAAACATGGAGTATATTTTATTATAGAATAAAGAACATGCTTCATTTGGGTTATTACACGATAAAACAACTGGCCAATCACATTTAGTAAACAATGCGTAAAGTTTTGGAAAATCTGCTTTCTTAAAGTAAAAAATGTCTATTTCATTATTACTAGGAAAGTAATTTAAGTGATTCAAATGATGTGACTCTAAACTTAGACTAAAACCAAGAGGTGGATGATGTAAATCTTGTTTAACAAAACCAACCACTATGTACTTCACTACATTTAATACTTTTACTGACACTAAATCTAATAGGCGCAAATCACTATTCAATATACCATTATGTTGAATAAGATTATTTAATAAAATGTATTAGTTCATTTTACAGAAAGAAATACGTTCAAACTAGTGTTGCTTTGATAGTTGTACTATTTGTAACACGCAAATTAATTTGTATTATTCAATGTCTGTCGAAGTATTAGCTAGAGAAGTAGTTGTTTCAAATTAATTTGTTTTGTAGTCTTAGTAAGACTCATTGTTGTAGATTCACGAAATGTTTTCGTATTTTTAAATTTATTATAAGATTATTTGTTTCTCCTTTAACAAAATTATTTAATTCTTGTACATATCTATTTGTTACAACACCTGAATCGAAATATTATTTCGCAGAAGAAACATTAAAATCACCTGTAAGTACAACGTTATCATATAAGTCAATATAATTATCAATTAATTTAAATAATCGGCAGAAAGAATCAATAGTTTGTGCCGGTGGCATATAGACGCATATAAAACAGATTTTAATATTATTTATAACAATGTTTATGCACACTAATTCAGCGGAAGGCACGCTAGATAAGTCCACGTTAATTCGACTGCAAGGATATGTACCACCAAGAGCAATTAACACTCCGCCACCTTTTCTTCCAGTGCGATCTTGCCTGAAGACGACGAATTATCAGGAAATAATTCAGAGTTAAGAATGTCTTTGCGTAACCAAGTTTCACATAACATTATTATTTTATAATCGCATGAAGATACATTGAGCAAAAATTCACACGACTTTGGCAATCGTCCACTTTTCCAGATTTAATAAAAAATACATTAATAACTACAAAAATTTAGATCACAGGGCGGAATTCACTATGTGTTCTCCCACTCTGACTCCTTCTTCTGCTTCAGATGACGGAATTCTCTGTCAACGAAGTATTTTTGCTATAGAAGCAATATTTTTTGGCCATTGCTGACTTTTTTGTGTTCATTTTATATGGAGCTATTTTTATGAAACTAGATTGTCACATTTTAACGTATTAAGGCATTAGCTTATTATCTGACTTCAAAACGTAATTTGTATTCGGTACTATGGTCTAGTAATCTAATTTAATTTTTGTGGGTATTGAATTTAAGTAATAAAGTTTAAAATTTATTTCAAAAATCATTGAGATCAATATGAAATGCAGGATCATCATTCCTTTTATTAAGTAATTAACTTTAGATATGAATTAAACATATAATATGTTACCTAACCTTACATCGAGAGGTAATTGGTTTTTGTAGAATCACGAAAGAGTTTGTAGAATTCCCAGAAATTCGGATGGTTTAATAATTTTGGGATGTATTGCGTGTAATTTGCAACAAATGATTGAATTTTCAATAGTTTGTCATATATTTTGGATTGTACGACATTATCGATTGATTAAAGATGTCTTTTGTAAATAGTACATGTTGATGATCGATGTCTCCCTTTAAAATTACATGCAATTGCAATCTTTTTCATCAATTTCGACTTGGTGGAAGTCAGAAGCTAAGTGTTGTAAATTATTAATAAAGACTTAATCTTAAACTTATCAAGAAGTTCATCGATTGTTTTCTACAATAGATTACTACGCGCCATTTGCGCTGACCAGAAGCATCTATTTTTTTAGAAACTACTCAAATGGGTGAAGACCAGGGACTATATGAAGGGCGAATTATATTTGTTTGTGGATCTGCGGGTACCTATGGTATATGATTTAGTATACACCGGAATTTTATCATTTGTGATCATACAGTGCTTAATTTCATTTGTAAAAGTTAACCCTGTGTTGTTTATATGGCAAATATCTGAATATTTCTTAATTAAATTAATTATTTGTCGTCGTTCTTCATTGTTCATCTGGATCTGGATCTGGATTGAGTTTGCCAAGGGTGATCAAATCATTGACCAGAGCACTTAAGCCTTACTAGGCCCGTTGTGCCCCCTTGACTGGGACAGCCCTGCGTTGATCTATCACTCATTTAGCCACCCAAGGTGGCGAGCAAAGGACAGCACAACGCTTGGAGGGTTATCCCTTATGTTGGCCATGTTCGGCCAGAGCTCCCCTAGCATGGACTCTCTAAGGTGGGCGAGAGTCGAGCAGGTGGTTAACACATGTTCCACCGTCTCGTCCTCTTCTTCACATGCTCTACATATGGGGGTTTCCACCAGTCCCATAGTAAACAACACACCTCTTAGCTGACAGTGACCCGTAAGGATACCTGTGATAAGACGCAGATTTCCCCGGGATAGTCGCAAATAATATTCAGCTGTTTTCAGATTGAGTGAGCGTATTTCTTCCATGGCCTGTCTCCAGCCTGAGGTGTTGTCCCAACGTTGTTTTAGCATCTTGAGAGTATTCTGTTTGAGGATGTCAGTGAGGCATTTCGGTGTTAGTGCGATCGGGGGCCCGTCCGTGGAATCACTGAGAACCGATCCAGCTCGCGCCAACTCGTCTGCCTTGCTGTTGCCTTCTTCATTATTGTGTCCCTTGACCCAGCGCAGCTCAATACTGTTTGATTGTGCTGCTTGTTTAAGGGTGTTGTGACATTCTTTTACTAGTGTTGAGGTGATCTTGTGACCACTCACTGCTAGTATTGCTGCCCTACTGTCTGTAAGGATTTGGATGTTCCTATCACGGATGTCACGGTGTAGGATTACTTTCGCCCCATGGATGATGCCCAACGATCTCTGCTTGCAGAGTAGTTGTGTGCTTCTCTAGGGGTATAGCTAATGAGAGGTCTATTTGTTGCGAGTAAATTCCCGCCCCGGATCCTCTTTTGGTTTTAGAACCATCGGTGTAAATTCGGAGGGTTTCCCCACCCTCTACACTCCCCGTTCCTCTTTTTATCAATACACTATAGACATTGAAGACGTAGCAGGGTGGCAAGTTGTCTGTCTTCCTTCCAAGGAAGGGTGTCTTCTTGACAGCCTCCTCTAAAAGGTGACAGTTTCTACCAGCCCTGCCTCCTTTGTACCAGAGTCCAACTGAGTATAAGTCGAGAGGTGGAAAGCAGAGCATTGCTTCCATTGCTGCAGTGGGTGTTGTTCGCATTGCTCCGGTCGTGCTGAGGCATGCTATTCTTTGCAACTCAGTAAGCTGCTTTGCTGAGGTTTTCTGTCTGGCTCTGGGCCACCAAACCAGTGCTCCATAGATTAACATTGGTCTTACTACCGCTATGTACAGCCAAAGTGCTATCTTGGGAAGTAGCCCCCATATCTGCCCCACAACCCTCCGGCATTGCTAGAGGGAGACGCATGCTTTTTTACATTTCATTTTGAGATGTGGTTCCCACGTCAGCTTGCCGTCGAGGATCACTCCCAGGTATTTGACTTCCGACGACAATGTCAACTGGTTGTTGAGAAGCTTAGAAAGCTTTAGCTTACCTAGTTTCCTTTTCTTTGTGAAGAGGACCATTTCAGTCTTTGACGGGTTTATGGTCAGAGATTGGTCGTTACACCAGTGTTCAATTATTTTAAAGGCTTCCTGCATCAGGCTGCACAGGCTGCATAGCACCGTCTCAAATCTGCCTGTTAGCAGGATGGTTATGTCATCTGCATATCCTATGCTGTGGAAGCCATTGTCGTTAAGTCGCCGCAGTAGGCTGTCAAGAACTATGTTCCACAGAAGTGGTGAGAGTACTCCACCCTGTGGGCAGCTTCTATGTCAATGAACACGCCCAAGGTGGACATTTTGTTGTCCAGACATCTTTCGATTCGGTCTACAACAGTGTGCAGAGCCGACTCCGTTGATCTCCCCTGAATGTATGCATGTTGGTTAGCGTGGATCGGATTCGTAATCAAAGCCGTCTCGCGAATTCATCTTTAGCACAATTTCTCTAACGTTTTCAGGAGAAATGACGTTAGACTAATTGGGCGGTGTGATTTGGCTAGTGTATAATCTATACGACCAGGTTTCGGTATGAAGATAACTTTTACTTCTCTCCATGCTAGAGGGATGTATCTGAACGCAATACATGCCCTGAATATTCTGGCTAGGTGGACATATTCCAAACCCCGTTGGAGGAGGGCCGGGAATATACCGTCCAAGCCTGGCGCTTTAAATGGTGAGAAGCTTTTAATTGCCCAGGTTATACGTGTCCCTTCCGTGAGGTGATCTGCCACCTACCAATCCTCCTTGGAGGGGTTTGAGGGTATGGGTTCTGACCAACCTCCATCGGAGGTGTTCGTACATCCTGGGAAATGGTTGTTGATGAGAATCTCAGCTGCTTCTGAGAGGTTAGAAGAGTAACTTCCATCCTCTCGTTTTAGGTAACCTGGTTGTCGTGAGGGATCCTTGGAAAGGATCTTTTTGAGCCTTGCAGCTGCCGAGGTGGTTTCAACCTCCTCACAAAAAGACCCCCAGGCTGCCCTTTATTTTTGCCTTATTAGTTTTTTGTAGTCTTGTTGGATGTTTTTATAGACCATCCAGTCCGACTGTTGTTTAGAATTATTTGCTTTATTAAAGGATTTTCTTGCAGCTTTTCTGAGAAGGTCGAGTATTTACATAGGCTTCAATGTCTTCAACTGTATTAAGTTGGCCGGTAGCTTCGCAAGTTCGCAGACTCCGCGAGAGGTTGTCTATGTAGGCATTCCTGTCCGTTAGTCTTGGGTTGCGAAGGTAACTTGTTTTCTTACCGGTTGTATGTGTTAGTGTATATTTGATCCACCTATGATCTGACATTGAAACCGACGGTGATACATACCAGTCGTGGATTTTATTTGAGATACCGCTAGTCGCCAATGTAATGTCTATTACAGTTTGGCTCCGAGTTGTCACGAACGTGGGTTCAGAGCCTCGGTTTAGTATTTCTAAATTGTTACAAATGATAAATTCATGTAGTGACTTACCTCTGTTGTTGGTGTCCACGCTGCCCCACATGATATGGTGTGCGTTGGCGTCGCACTGTGATGTTACTGGTGGAAAACTGTGGCATAAGATAGGATGTTATGTGCTTAGGTATGTAAATACATGATCTAGGCTTATTATTTGTGGGATGGATTTAACAATCCATGGTTCTTGGATGACGGCTATTGTGTCCTGCATAGTGTCGAGGTGGCGGCAAAGGGTTGCCACGGCCGCCCTACAATGATGCAAGTTACACTGTATCACCTTTACGGTTGTGAAGGCTCCTCTGGGATGGAGGTGGCGCACTCCTGGCTTCCGCCCGGTGTGCCTCTATCCTCTGTTTCCATCGGGACCTCCACCCGAGATGTTTCTATTGTGGCTGAATTAGCCAGTTTTATGGGGAGAGTGGAGAATTTATAGCTAATCCTCAATCCCTTTTCTTTGATGAACTGGGCATCTTTTTTTCCTACCCGGAAGACAAGTAGGTGACCCAAGGGTTCCTTCTTCTCTTCAACGTAGAAGATGCACCAGCTCTTTATTTCCATTGCGGCGTTTTGTGCCGCCAACCGCCTCTTTACCAGGTCTATGTTTTCCGGTTGCCCCGGAATCCACAGACGAGCTTTCGTCAGCGTTGGCAGCTGGTCGACCTGGACGACAGTCAGTTTGGCCCTTTCCTACAGTGGTGGTAGGCGGGGAACTACGTCCTTGAGCCATTTCAGGGCGGGCTCATTATCGCAGGTGATACGTAGTATCTCCCCTGAGTGTGCCCATTCCTGAAATGTAGGGATGTGGTCTGAGGAGTTGAGCAATTTGTCCAGCTCCTCAAGCATTACTTTTTCGACCATTGCTACCTGTTCCTTTGTGATTTTGCCCAAGGGGTTGTTTTGGTCTATAATGGCTACTTGGAAGTGCCTAGAGGCAGCCTCCTTGTAGCTGGTCCCGTCGCTCCTTATTCTCGAGTGAGGCGCATTTTTCCCGGAGGATCTCCCGTCTGTCTTTTTTGCCACCTTCCTGGGCTGACCGGGTGGTGGCTCAGAGGTAGCGGATCGATTCCCCTTTTTCTGTGCGCTACCAGTCAGCAGCATCCCTTTGTCTTTGGGCATTGGGTTGCCAGCCTGTCCTGGGGGGGCGCACTTCTTTACCGGAAGGGGTCTTGGGGGCTTTAGCTGTCTTTGCAGCAGCCAATGCCTCCCTGGCCTTCCTTCTGCGCTTTAGCTCGGCTCCACAAATGCGATTCCTTTTTGGGGGTTGCTTCTGTGGGCCGGCTTCTTTTGTGCTGACGGGTGGATCAGTTGATCCGCCCGCAGCCACTATTTGTTGCGGGGAATCCAGGGACTCACCCACATTAGTTGTCTTTTTCGTAGTAGCAGGTTGATCTTGCGACCTGCCTGCTACTACCGTTGTTTTGTTTATTTTGTTGTTGTCCATGCTAGTGGATAGTACTTCATCCCTTTGGGCCCCACCCGCCACGGAGCCCGCACTGGGGACGTCGATAATCGATCGCCAGGGCTACCAAGGGGATATAGTCACCTGGGACGGGTTGCACTCGAACGGGTGCCTGGCACATGTGCTGGGTCCGTTGAGCATCCCTCCGCCCCCAGGGGCTCACCCCGTCGTAAGTCTGACCTTACAACGCAGCCGATTGATCGGAGTGGGTTAGTTCCAACCGCCCGTTTAGGGAGAACTCAGGGCCACAGTATAGTGTTGCCGCCGTACGTGACGCATCACGATTGCGACTCAGCCACCAGGTTCCCTTTGTCCTGCCTTACGGGTCTCCACGCACGGCACAAACACGCGGGTAGCCTTCTACAGGTCCTTGAGAGGGTTCTACAGGTCCTTGAGAGGTCATTATTCATGTGCGCTGAACGATTGAGAGACAAGTCAAATTTAATTTTATTAGATTATCAATAGCTAACGGTTTTAAAATATTTTAAAATGTTTATTGTTAGGGTTAATAACAGTACATACAGCTGCTATTTTTACATTTGGGGCACACTGTGGTGTCTCAATATTTGAACCATAATTTGTATATGGAATTATTATATCGCCATTTTTGACGTTTTTAATGTAATGTTCAACAAGTTTAAGTACATGAAGTGCATAAAAGTGCCTGAAACAGTAATAGTAATTCTGTTTCAGGCACTATTATGCACTTCATGTACTTAAACTTGTTGAAGTAATAATTGCTTATTTCGCATCCCGGTGCATTCAAAAGTTTCAAATTATCTATTCACAGTAACTTGTCGAATTCCGAGTGGAATTCCAAAATATGGAATATTAAATTTTTAGAAGATTCGGTACTGAATAAATGACTTCAATTTATTTTTGTGCTATAATTTCCTTGTGTAGAACTGTTAATGGTATATAATTATAATTATTTAATTACATTAAATGGACTCTAAATAATTTGTTTTTTAAAGAATATAGTTGCTATTTCCGGATTTACAAAAGTCCCAATATCAATGAATATTTTAAGTTTATTTTTAGGTTGTATAATATGGGGAATATAGTTTTCATGATTTTTTACACCTAAGAATTCCAATTTTTCTATAGGTATAATTTAAATTTCGATTATTATTTGGATTGATCATCGAGGCAGACATTCTTGCCTCCGATTGAAATTTGAATTGTAATTTTCGCTTGATAATTATTATAAGACGCCTTGAATGTGGGCGGCTGATAAGTGTGCAGAGGAGTTTGTGGAGCATTGTTTTGATTAACACGGCAAAGATTTTTATCGGACTTTCGCAAAGAGAATTCATGCTGAAAATCGTTCGTAAACAATAAGCGGTCTGCCGGGTTTTTGGCCCTCATTGACTACCGTAAGGTTCCTTTAAACCTTTTATGAAAACACGTAAAGCATTATCATTAAAAATTCGATTAAGTGAAATCTTTTTAAGTTGTGATCAATATGATTTGTCGCGTAAGAAATTTGTAAATGTAATAAATGATTTAGTGTGTTATTAAAAAAGGGAGAATCGTAAATCAATTGTTTCAGATTTGTAATTTCAGCATTTAAGCTGATATGATCGCATTTATCGTCCCATGTACGGACTAATGAAATATTTTTACTTTTAATCTTTGATAAAATCGAAGACGTTAAATATTCCTTTGGATAACACAAGGTTTTCGCAAATTTCTATGAATCTAGCAAGCATCTCGGGATTCCCGTAGAAATCAGGAATCATGGTTTCAATTATTGAGCAACTTTGTGTGAATTTTAACGTAATTTATCAATTTCTGCGCGATGCAGTAATGTTATTGTTTGATTGAACAGCTAGTTTACCTGACCATTTAATTATGCGACGCATAAAATGTTTACCAACTCTGAATAATAAATGCACTTACATGAATAAAATCCACCCCGTGAAGATTGCTGTGGTTTCTCTGGAGTGGACGAATGGGCACGACCCTAGGTTTGGTTTCCTGAAGTTTGAGGAGCAGCGTCTTTGAGGTCCAAGTTGTGGATTTTCGGGTTGGCAAATTTGTATTTGTATATTTGCTCAGGGGCACTTCAACCATCCGACTGCGCTAGTTTTTTCGTGGACTTCAGACTTTTTAAAAACTATTTTATTTAGACGACACGCCTGTACAGAACTAAACTAACTGAACAATAATTACTATACTGGATTAAATGAAAATAATTTTTAAGTTTTTATACCACTATTTATTGTATAATATACACAAACAAAGTTTACAATATATTATCAATTTTGACACAACTATAGTTTCGACCTTTGCAGGTCATTATCAAGTGTTGAATGGAGAAGAATACAGGGTGTTAACAATTTATAGGGGAGGTATGAATTTTTAATGAACCTAATTCATACCTCCCCTATAAATTGTTAACACCCTGTATTCTTCTCCATTCAACACTTGATAATGACCTGCAAAGGTCGAAACTATAGTTGTGTCAAAATTGATAATATATTGTAAACTTTGTTTGTGTATATTATACAATAAATAGTGGTATAAAAACTTAAAAATTATTTTCATTTAACCTTTTTTAAAATGAACTACCACATAGTAACGGTCGCTACCATCATTTTCACTATACTGGATATTTATAACATAACTCTTACAAACTAAACAAAATAAATAATAAGCTAAGCATATATATAATTGAGGCACAATAAGGCAAGAATATTCATATGAATTGAAACAAAGCCTTATTTATATAACAATACACTAATTGTTCATAATCAAACGGAGCATTATTATGGGCGGCAGGTAACTTACATTTCGAAACACAAGGCGCTTATTATAAATAACAAACTGAATTCTTACAACTATTGTCGCGGTGTATATAATTAAAGGATTACATTCCCTACGGAGTTCTCTTTGGGTAACAAATCTAAAAATTGATTAACTAAAGGGCTAAGATCAAAATTTATTTTTGTACTTTTCAATATATTCTAGCCTATTTCATCTACGATGAATTGACTGTTTTAAAAGTTTAATATTGTTCACCGAAAAAGTTTATCCTGTTTCTAGTGTGTGATGTGTGACAGGTGATTTGTGAAGATTTGTAAATTCCATATTGCAAAGGTTTTATATTTGTGTTGACATAAAAGAATGAGACATTCAGATTTAAATCAGTAGTGACCAAGTGATCGTGCCCATTGTGAATTGAATAAATAGTAATATCTACACCATTATTGGCAAATAGTAATACCGCAAGAATTCTTCCACCTCCATTCTTCTAACTTTTTCTTATTTATCCCATTCCCCATTATCCTAACCTCTTTGTTTATCCACTTATCGTGAGACGTTCTTACTATTAATTCACCCTGACCATTCACTCCTCTCCCATACTCCCCCATTCTTGCATTAAAATCTCCCCTCACAACATATCTCGTTCCTTTGTTGCCTTTGTCATCTAGCATTTTGCACACTTTGGCCCAGTTCTTATTAATATATAATACCCCTACTTCAGATTGTTTTCTTTTGGTGGCACAGTATAAGTGAGAGGTCCGTCGTGTGCTCCATGGAAATATGGACAACCTTTGGGTGGGCTAGGCCACCGATTTATAATGGATATAGTGGAATATAGGTTTGAGTGCTTGAAACCGGGCGACAGCCTGAAGAACTGTTACAATGCGAGAGTCACGGCGGACGTCGAGAAAAGGGAACACTTTGACGATGGCGAATCCATCAGCAGATGAAGGCGTACGCGATCCTTAACCTTTTCGCTACGGCGGTTGAGTTCGCCGTAGCGTCACTTCGGAGCGGGACCTTCCACCGAAAGTGTGCACATTGCAACTTATTTAATGTGAATAAAAATCTTATTAGCAATTGAAAAATGTGAAGAAATAACATATAATATATGATCATTAATAATTTCGAAAAGTTAAGTCGCTATTTTACCGGCATGTCGATCATATGAATGTCGGATATATCCGTCGTTCGGGACGAAAGGGTTAAACGCACCATCAACCATACTGCAGGATGGACCATGTGGTCGCATCATGAAAAATTCCGCAATGGTCATGACTATTGAAGACCCTGCCAGCCAGACTTACATTACCGTCCTGGTTATAAAGAAGATCCGTGATGCTACTGTGTTGCACCATTTGTGCAATTAATTAAATGGCTTATTTGTGAAAAGAGGATGGTATTTGTGGAAGCGGCCGTTATGGAGGAAACCCTCCTGGAGCAATGCATTCTCGGCCACCAAATACAAGCTGATGACATTCAGAGACGGCAAGGTTGATCTCACCGACAAAATAGATTTCATCATTAATAATTAAATAATAAAAAGTGAAGAAAGGAATATAACTGTGTTTTTAATTAAGTGATATTTAACCTGCACATACTCAAGTAACTACATTAAGAGTGGGTGAATTGGAATGGGAGGGGGAGGAGATTGAGAAGGTAAAGAAATTTAAATATTTACGCTTCATATTTAAATACACATGTGATTACGTTATGCACACCAAATGGGTACAGTGAAAGCCATAAAAGCATGGGGCATGGTGAGGAAGAAATGGGGAAAATGGTTTACAGGAAACTATCAATTGGTGTGCAAGCTGTGAGTTGTGTTTACGAAGCCCATTTTGCGATATGGCGTAGAAACATGGGGAATAAGGAAGTATGAATACATTGAGAGAGAGAGAGAGAACAGTTGTTTCTGAAGCAGATTCTGGGGGTTGAAATATCAACGCCTGGGTTCATTCTTCTCCAGAAACAAATAGAATAAGTGTGGATGGGAAGGCAATGGAGAAAGTAGTGAAGTATGAGATGAAATTGTGTGGATTTAATAACGAGAGATTGGTGAAAGAGGTTTGGAAAACTTGCGTGGGAACAAGCTTGAGTAAGTGGAGGATGGAAGGCAGAAAGATGTATGAAAGGACAGGGGTATCCGAAAATATTGTGAATTAATGATTGGAGAATGGAGTAAATGTGCAGGCATGGATGAAAGAGAAGTGGAAGGAGGTTGAGATGTAGGAGAGGCAAGGATATATCGGGAAAAAATTTAAACAATCCAAGGTATGAACGCTGGCAGGTGTACGGGAGGGTGCCAGGGTACTTGACTAATACGTACAAATTAAATAATTGACGTTAGTTTTATTCTTTGCTGTTTGGAATATTGAGTTTTACATTTTTGTTTAATTTTTAAAATGTTTAGAATTAAGTTCTCAGGTAAGTCATTATTTTGTGCTATTATAAAGATACGATTTAATTCAATTTTAAAATGTTGTGTTTCATGGGGGGGAGGATTTTATATGAACGTCTGTATGAGTAGGTTTATGGAAGATATTTAATTGAATTCATATTTATTAGTTGGATGGGAAATGGTTAAATCTCGGAATATTATGCACATATCGATACCAGTAATGCATTTTTTTAAAGGTGAATGTTTGAAAATTTAGAATTCTAATTCATTCATAAATATTTCAGCTGAAAGCCCTTATCCCATTGCTAAACCTTCAGGTGGATTTTAAAAATTATTATTGTAGAGAAAGTAATTTTAATGAACTGAAAGTAATTTTGTTTTAAGCATTCCTTGAGGAGGGTTATTATTTCTTCGACAATTTCTGGATTAGTTTATAATGGAGTTTCAACAAATATCAGCCTAATCAATCCGATATTTTAAAATAATAGTAATTCAGAATTTTTAATCATCGGAAATTAAATTTTACCTGACTTGAATTGGATAAATGTTTTCTTTGGCGAACAACTTAATATTAGAGCTAATAATAATAATAATAATACATTATTTATTTCAAAGTGTTATTACAATTAATATACAAGTTGAAATTGTGTCGTATACCTTAATTCTAGGTATACTTATCCTAAATTACGGCGGAAGGACCACGAGGTCGATAGCCAAACACAACAACTACTACTATATACTAATATCATTTTGGAAACTTTTAGTTTCTAAACAGTACAGGTTGCTTTTTTCTACCATTTAAGATGGTTCAATGATGTATGATTGTTGACAATTTGGAATGGTTACAAAATTTCCTACTGCCTACCTCCATTTGAGAACACTTTATATTATAGCGAATTATGGTATGATTTTAAAAACTGTAATTACTCAGATATTAATAACTTTTTTTGTAATGTTGATTGGGGAACGTTTTTCATATTGATGAAAAAGTAAAAAAAGCAATTAATGTTTCTTCGTTCAAATTAAGGAAATCGCTTTAATAAAACCTTGGCCAAAATTACTACTGAAAAAAATAACGCAAGCCAAGTTCAAACGTTGAACTCACTTTGTTCCTACTTTTTGTCAATAATGTTTGCAATTGCTTCCATTATGCTACATGTTTATTATTTGCAGATGACTTAAACTTGGATAATTTACAAGACTGGTGTGACTACAATGAACTCCTGTTAACTATCGGAAAATGTAAAGTTATTACCTTTCGTAGACATTCTTGCTTATTTTAATTTACGTATAATATCGTCAACACAGACTTAGAAATTATAATTTATTAATTGTACTCGGAACTTCGGGGTTTATTTTGATACGAAGCCTTTATTCAGAGATACCATAAAATTTATCTGTAAAAAGCTCTTAAGTAAATGGGTTTTTTACTGAGACACTGAAGAAATTTAGGCTGCAATATATTAAAAACTTTATATTATAGCTTTGTCGGTTTTAACGTTAAATATGCGTCTATTATTTGGCCAACATATAGTAAACGTTACAGAAAAGGAAGAAGAAATTAAGTTCATTTGTCGCGTTTATATTAAATTTAACTAATAATGGTTATAACTCAGTTGGCTCTATAAGTATTTAAAGTCTTAATTTGCAAAGAATAAAATCTAACTTATACTTCTTATTTCAAATGATCTCTGGAATAATAACTAGTGACGTATTAGAATATAACGATTTTTATGCTTAATCGTTCATTGAAGACTAAAAAATGTATAGATTAAAAGGAATAATAGGTAATAATAACCGAAATAATCCTATACAAATAATTATGAATTATGCTTATTTGCTAAACTGTAATTTTGATTTTGACATCTTTGATGACAATTCTTGAAAATTTAAATCTTCTTTGAATACTGTCAATATAGATGGATTAAGATAAGATGATTTATTATGTCTAATATATAATTATATTATAGTTCAACCTTTTATTACATTTACTTGTAGTCCATTATCTAATTAATTTTCATTTTTATTTATAAGTTATTCCTGGATTCATGTATGTTGAGTTTATAGTCATAGAAAAGTTTTATTGTGACTCTCGATGTACCTAACTACTACTAAGCAATTGGCAAAGCCGATTAATTTATACGTCAATTAATATAGTAGTATATTTCCTAAATCACCAATAATTCAACAGTTATCTTCAAGCACCTAATGCGATTTCTTCTGTAATATGGTTCAACACAAAGTTCTATCTTTTGATATGCGTAAATGAAATCAGTTGTACAGTAAGCGGGTTAAGCTCGAATAAGTTGTCGACAATGAACAGAAGGTCTGAAGAATTCGGCAATGACCAGAAGGTATTATTAAGCTGAAGAAATTAGAATGACCAGAAGGTCTTAAGATATACCAACAATACAATTACAAATATTTTATTGATGCTTTATGTTGAGGCGCTCGGTGTGGCGATTGACAACAACAAAACAAAACAAAATCAAAAGCAACACCAATACTCGAAAACTGTTTATTTAATAAAATACAAAATGTTCACCCCGGTACTCATGCTTTGATTTTTATACAAGTGTAACGATAGGTCATTGTTTTAGTGGGAGAAAAAATATTATGTTCATATAGTACTACCCCCTGAGTTGTGGCGCCAATTATAAACTAGATGCACCGACAGTGATTGGGTACCCAACTTTCCTCCTCAATTGATATTGGTGCATGGTTGGAAAATTATATAGTAATGAAATAAGAAGTCTCATGGTAAGAGTGGTGTATAGCAGACATCCAATTAGTGCGGTACGTCCTTCAAGGCTCCTCATCTTCGTTGCTTGATATGCGTTTGATGATGGGTTGCAATTTTCCATGTCGAACTTTTTCAAAAGGTTCCTTATGTAGGTTGGTTGGCTCATAAACAGTTCTTCAGAAGTTCTCTGGATTTTAAAGAACATGTGAAGTTTCCCCAAGTCCTTCATGTCGAATCTTTTCTTCAGTGCGTTCTTGAAATCATCTATGTGGGCTCGTTTCCAGCAATGATGAGATCATCTAGGTACAGAAGAAGGTATAGTCTCGACTCCTTGGTATGGCAGATGTAAAGGCAATTGTAAGCGTTCAATTCCCTGGGGGACTGCTTTAGTCCGTATAGCGTTTTATTTAGCATGCTGACAAATCCTTCCTTGTGCTCATACCCAGACGGCGGTTTCATATAGATCTCATCTCTGAGATTGCCACGTAGGAAAGCTCTTTGACAGCGAGTTGATACGCGAAGAGGTCTTTATTAACGATTGACAAGAGGGTACGGAGAGTCGTCAGCCTAGCCACGGAAGATTAGGTTTCGTGGTAGTCGTAACCCTCTCGTTGCGCACATCCTTTTGCCACTAAATGCGCCTTGTTCTTGTCGATGTGGCCATCAATGTCGCGTTCAATTTTGAAGACCCACCTAGAGTTGATTATCTTCTTTCCAATGGTCGCTGTTATCATTTCCCTTGTTCGATTGTTGGCCATGGCGTTGAGTTCTTCCTAAACTGCATCCATCTATTTCGTCGAAGTTTTGTTTGTCCTCAAACCATCCAGGTACCTTATCTACAAAAGATTCTTTGAAGCAGGCAATAGTGGCATAATCATCTAGGTGCTACTTAGGGGAGTCTCTTGTTCGAAGTGATCCAACATATTTTCAAAGGTGTCTTCTGGAGATTCCTTCTGCAATTGGCATCCTTTGGATTCCTCTTCTTCGGGTGAGTTGTCCATTGCTTTCTCCTCTGATTTTTCTTCGATTTCGCCCGGCTCACATTCGTAGATCCAGTCGTCGCTATAGTTCCCTCGAAACTAAATTTCGACTTTTCGAAGATAACGTCGTTCCCATTTATTAGCTTTCGCTTTTCCGGAATCCAAAGTACATATTCGTTTGGATAATATTTAGAAGGTGGGATAAATGAAATAACATTTCCAACTTTTTATGATGGATATGAACGTGATAATATGGAAATCAAATAAGATGTTTGAAATATAAATCGACAATTAATTCCAATGAGTTATGCTTAAAAAAGAAATTGATATAGATGGTTCAGCATAAAAATATATTTGTTGTTAACATTTAAACGGTTCGAAGCAATAAATAATCAACAAACCATGATAAAATAGCAAATAAAACGTATTTCAAGAAAAAGAAAATGGTCTAAAATATATGCTATAAGAATTTTGTAAGATTAGTAGACGTCAAACAACATATCTTACTAATACGAACAGTTTCTTAAGTTCGACTGGGTATGAAATAGTGCGTTGATTTATTTTAAACTATATACAGATTGTCTCGTTTTGTGGGAAAATGGTTAAGTCGGATTTATTTTATTTGAAACAATTAAACACTTAGCATATTAAGCGTTATCATAATAACAGGGTGTATAAAAAGTCTCCGCGGTTTTTTCGTACATATTTAAACAAACATTTTTGTGTTGAAAATCAATTTTAATTACATGAATATTTATCATTATTATCTTTGACCTTTTGCCATTTATCTGGTAATTTTATAATTACATTGGTGTAAAACTCCTGTGGTTTATCGGCGAAAAATTTGGCCAAGTGATTTTCAGCGGCGCTTCGGCCGGCCAATTTATTATCATCAAGGGAGTTTTGCAGAGATCGAAACAGATGATAGTCAGATAGTGCAAGGGCCGGGCTGTACGGTGGATGCATCAAAACTTCCCAACCAAGTTCCGTCAATTTGTTCCGAGTCATCAAAGATGTGTGTGGCCGTGCATTTTCATGATGGAAGATGGGCCAATTGGCCAATTCTGGTCTCTTTTCTTTGATTGCTTCGTTCAAACGGTCGAGTTATACACAGTACATGACCGAATTGATAGTTTCGCTAGGTTACAACAGCGAATAATAGACAATTCCCTTCCAGTCCCACCAAACATTCAAAAGTAACTTTGTTTATCTTTGACCACGATCTCTTGCGTTAGATGTTTTCGTATTTCACCCATTTTTCATCACCAGTAATTCGTTTAAAAAATGAGTCGATTTCGTTTCGTTTGTAACTGATGGTTATTCGGTAAATTAAATTTCTCCCCGTTAATTCATGTGGTATCCAAACATCGAGCTTCTTTTTGTAGCCTGCTCTTTTCAAATGATTCCAAACTGCCATTTGGTCCATGTTTAGTTCCTCCGCTATTTCGCGACACCTTGAGTGTACTAGTCGGCCAGAGCGAGGTGCATCTTTAATATCAAAATTTCCAGAACGGAATCTAACAAACCACTTTTGGATCCTTCTTTCACTAACAGCATTTACATGTTTTAAGTTATTATTGCCATCATTGATTGACAAAAAGCATAAAAAACAGCAGTACCACATCTTGAAAAGTAAAATATTTCTTTATTGGTGCACCTTATAAAAACTCGAGTTCATTTCAAACTTATTTGCCTTTCAAAAATATTGACACAGTATATGGTTTCAAAATTGTTTTTATTTCTACGTCAATGTTTCACCACACTGGCTTCCTCATCTACCTGACGAAGCCACTGTGGCCCAATGTTTTCTTACCTATCCAATCCCCTTACATCTATACATCTATTTAATATCTCCCACCCCTCTTCCATCTCCCAGTTCTTCACCTTTCCACCCTCGTTGTTTATCCACTTATTCTGAGAACTTCTTTTAATCATTGTACCGTCATCGCTAACCATACCAGTTTCTTTAAAAAATACAATACTCCCACATTTATCCAGTGCACTGGTATTTAACCCATGGCAGACCTCCTCCACCGTCCATGAACTCCCGGACATTTGGTTCCATTCATCTCTCAATAATATACACAACACCTACGAAATTGGACAGAACAATTTGATATCTTCCGTAAACCAACACACTTTTAATTACCTCGACTCATTCCTGTGCACCAATGAAATACAAATTAGCAGTCTTCAATAGCCTCATTATTCGAGCATTTTATATTCCTTTGTCCGCAGAAAAAAGTAAAAGGAGTTCAACTTCATTACTAATACTTATTAGTAAATATGCGTTTAAATATAAACTGAAGATTGCAACTTGCCTTACATCAGTTAACCATAACAAGGATAAAAAAATCGTCAAATTAATTTATTCCCTAAAAACTGAATCACAAATTATATATTGGATTGATGAGGCTTTTACTTGGTGAAATTCCATTATATAGGTGATAAATAAAACACTTGGGTTTTGAGAATTTACACAATTTAATGTCGATGCACTGCGACAATTGTTTCGCCACACAGTGGCTTCATCAGGCAGATGATAAATGGATTTAATGAACTACAATTATTACTTAAATACTAAACTGTGTAGGAGGGGGTGGGGTGTGTACAATTGTGAATATTTAACTAAAATAACGTTTTACAAATTTAAAAGTGGGGAATTATTGACATCTATTTGATCATTTAGTAACAGACCGCGTTTATTGAATTTATTAATTTCTAATTGTTCGAGATAGTTTAGTTTCTTACTTTTATCACACGTATGCAAAATTTTAAAATTTTTATTAAAATTATGATTATTATCAAGTAAGTGGTTGGCGTATGTAGACGTTGTTTTTTTGTTGGAAAAGCTTTTCTCGTGTTCGGAAACTCGTTCTTCAAAGCTGCGGCCTGTTTGTCCAACATATACCATGGGGCAATCACTACATTCTAGCAAGTAGACTCCTGATTTCTTATTTGTATCTATTTTGTCTTTGGAATTGTTAATGTATTTATGTAATGTATTATTAGTCTTAAAAGCAACCGAAATATTATATGAATTCAATTCGTTTTTTATTGTAACGGAAGGGGTGCCAATGTAAGTTAATGAGCAATAATTTGTTTCTAATTTATTATTATTTGAAGGAAAAATTAAATTTGTTATTTTTTGTTTTTGTTTTTTATTTAAAATGTTCATTATTAAGTTTTTGGGGAAGCCATTATTGTGAGCGATGGTTAAGGAAATTAATTGTTTTGTCAACCTCAACCTCTAATGTAAATTTGATGTTATTGTGCATATCATTAAGATATGCTAGGAATACATTTAACTGCCTAGATGTACCTTTAAAGCAAACTAAGATATCGTCAACATATCTAACCCAATATAAACATTTATTAAAAAGAGGAAGTTTGCTAATTTTATTTTCTAAATTATCAAGGAAAATTTCTGCAAGTAATGGACTTAAGGGGTTTCCCATTGCTAAACCGTTTGGCTGATTATAGAATAAATTATCGAATTGTAGGTAATTTTGTTTTAAACATAAATCTAATAAACTTAAAATTTCGGCTGAGATTATAGGATTGACCCCCCTTGCTGCGAACAGCTCTCTTACGAGGCCGATTACCTCCTGTGGTGGCACACTCGTAAATAAGCTGGTTACATCAAAGGATGCCAATAGACTATTATTAGGGACGTTAATCTTGGAAATTTTGTAAATTTATTCTATAATCAGCCAAACGGTTTAGCAATGGGAAACCCCTTAAGTCCATTACTTGCAGAAATTATCCTTGATAATTTAGAAAATAAAATTAGCAAACTTCCTCTTTTTAATAAATGTTTATATTGGGTTAGATATGTTGACGATATCTTAGTTTGCTTTAAAGGTACATCTAGGCAGTTAAATGTATTCTTAGCATATCTTAATGATATGCACAATAACATCAAATTTACATTAGAGGTTGAGGTTGACAAAACAATTAATTTCCTAGACCTTTCCATCTCTCATAAAACTAATAAACTTGAATTTAATATCTTCCACAAACCCACTCACACTGATACTACCATTCATTTCAAATCCTTTTATCCTATGCCCCATAAATTAGCAGCATTTAACTCATATATCCATAGACTCCTCAGCATCCCTTTGTCACAAGCAAATTTTGATATTGAACTAAACAGAATTTTAACCATCGCTCACAATAATGGCTTCCCCAAAAACTTAATAATGAACATTTTAAATAAAAAACAAAAACAAAAAATAACAAATTTAATTTTTCCTTCAAATAATAATAAATTAGAAACAAATTATTGCTCATTAACTTACATTGGCACCCTTTCCGTTACAATAAAAAACGAATTGAATTCACATAATATTTCGGTTGCTTTTAAGACTAATAATACATTACATAAATACATTAACAATTCCAAAGACAAAATAGATAAAAATAAGAAATCAGGAGTCTACTTGCTAGAATGTAGTGATTGCCCCATGGTATATGTTGGACAAACAGGCCGCAGCTTTGAAGAACGAGTTTCCGAACACGAGAAAAGATTTTCCAACAAAAAAACAACGTCTACATACGCCAACCACTTACTTGATAGAAATCATAATTTTAATAAAAAATTTAAAATTTTGCATACGTGTGATAAAAGTAAGAAACTAAACTATCTCGAACAATTAGAAATTAATAAATTCAATAAACGCGGTCTGTTACTAAATGATCAAATAGATGTCAATAATTCCCCACTTTTAAATTTGTAAAACGTTATTTTAGTTAAATATTCACAATTGTACACACCCCACGCCCTCCTACACAGTTTAGTATTTAAGTAATAATTGTAGTTCATTAAATCCATTTATCATCGCCTGATGAAGCCACTGTGTGGCGAAACAATTGTCGCAGTGCATCGACATTAAATTGTGTAAATTCTCAAAACCCAAGTGTTTTATTTATCACCTATACAAATTATATAAAAACTTAGGTTGTAACTCCTACCTATTATTCAAATTTAAAATTAAAACAACTATTGGGAACCACCGTTACTAAAACAAATGAACAAGAACTTTCGATCAACTGTGACAAAATATACGCAGACCAAACACAACGTAGTTTACAACTTATGCAACGACAAAAGTAGTTTAACAGTGAATATACAGCACAATGTTCCTTGCTTCCCCTTCATTATTCTGGCCGGTTCTCACCTCGCTGCGACTCTCACTCTTGACCTAGCATCCGTTGACGATGGAAAAGAAGTGTGAATTGCGTTCAGTGATTACATTTCTGTGGTTTAATGGGTCACCTTCTATTGAAATCCATCGCCAATTAACCGATATGTAATGAGAAAAGTGTAAAACATGTGCGGAAGTGGTGCAGAGAGTTCGCAGGAGGTCGTACAAACGTACACGACTAGGCTGGCCGCGGGCGTCCATCCGTTTCGGATGAGACAGTGACGAAAGTTGAGAAACTTGTGCTTGAGGATCGGCGTGTGACTGTGCGAGAGATTGCCGAACTGATAGGGCACGATCTAAGACCGTGGACAAGATTTTGACGGATATTTTGAAGTACCGCAAGGTGTGTGACAGGTAGGTGCGGCGGATGCTAATCTCATCGCCAAATTCGGGTGGGAAATCCTCAACGATCCTCCATACAGCCCTGATTTTGCTCCCAGTGACTACCATTTGTTCCCCAACTTGAACCAACACTTGACGTGAACGAAATTCTCAAGCGACGAAGAGCTGAAGGCAGCTTCGATATCTTCTTGAGCGAGTTGACGGGAGAGTGGTACGAAGCGGGTATGAAAAAGCTCCCGGAGCGATTTCAAAAGTGCATTGATCGTATCGGGGACTACGTAGAAAAATAGCTAAAAATCCAAGCTTTCGGAATCTGTACTTTGCTTTGCAATAAAATGATGTTTACTATGAGAAAAAAAAAATGGAGACCTCAATTTACGGGCAACCATCGTATTGCAAAAACAGCCAAACAATTATGATAATAGTAGTCAAGATTTGTAAAACAAACAAAGGAAATTAAATAAATTCCACGGTCCTAAAACCTTTACTTTTCTTTATATTTTTTTGTTGTATTTATTCGTTGTCCCTTTAAATATTTTACACAATCTGGCAAACACCCTATATTTTGAATGAGGAACAATTCCACAGAAATATTAAAAAGTAATTTCGCGCTAACCGTATTATAGCAACAATAATATGGAATAACAAAAAAGAGAGGCTGGGTTTTACTCGGAATAAATTATTAAAACTGTTTCGAGCAAAATTAATACTATAAGTTGTGAAAACAATAATTTCATATTACGCATATTATAAATACTTACATATTAAAAATACAATAATAATTTCATTATTTCATTTTGTGTTACCAAGGTAAATAATAAAACGCTATTATTTGTCCTTAAAATATTACTCTCGAATATAAACACACAACTTTACTCATTGAATATCCGATGTTATTTTATTATTACCTATACACTTTCCGGTAGCGCTATTACCCCAGCATGCAATAATAACTGCGAAATTTCAAGATTTCATAACATCATCAGTACGACTTCTCTTCCAGCGGAATAATCATGGAATTCGTATGGATTGCATCCGTGAACTGAACAATGGAAGCGAACAATTTGTGGAATCAAAATAATGAGTTCGATTTGCGGAAGAGATCCGGCTTTATAGTTCTACCAGGAAAATGTAAGTATGTAATTTAATTGTAAATTGAGAAGGAACGCAACACACAAGGCGCGATTCAAACTAACATTTAATTCTGGCAATTATGTTTCTGTTACATATTATTATTATATTATTTCAAAGAATAAACAGTTTGTTAATTTCCTAAAATAATGCAGTTTCAAAATAATGAAATTATATAATTTCATTGAAATTATCTATTAAATTACTTATTTATCTAATAGTTAATTATAGTTAAAAGATAGCTTTTAACAGGCGATGAATTCAATATTAATAGAAATTTGATTAAACATTTTAACAATTAAGAAAGGTGTAAAATAATTTTCACTTTAAAATACATTTCTAATACTTTAAAACACAAGTAGACTAATAGTTTGAAAGTAACCAACAAAATTGTTTTATCATAAAAATCAGTAAAGAGTATAATACAGGGAGTCCCAAAACAAAGTTTTTATTTCTATAGCTTCCTTTGCGACCGCAACGAATCCGAGGAGCGCTGGGGTTGTTCAAATTGAAATTCAAATTTATTCAACCCAAATAGATTTAGATATGATCACAATTTATTATTTTTTTTTTTGACTTCTTATTAGCTAAGTTGTTGCGTCCAATGGTCAACATTTTAAGTACAAGAACTTGTTTCATGCTTTCCTATTTGTTTTTTTTTTCCTTTTAAATCTATTTGAACTTACTTGTTTTTTTTTTCTTTTTAAATCTATTTGAACTTAATTATAAATGTGAGTAAAACATTTCACGTACTCAAACAACCCAAGTAATTACAAATATTTATAATTATAACTAAAAAAATTAACTCAATTTTTTTACACTGTAAATCTGAAAATATAATATCTAGAAGGAAATGTAAGAAAATAAAATAAAATAAAAAACATTTGCCAAACTTATAACAATTTGTAGTGAGAGGATTAATCGGTGGGGTGTTATTGCATTATTGGTGCTATGGTATCTTTGTTATTTTGTATAAAAGATTTTATTTCATTTATCTTCTAATCGTCTTCTTATTTTGTATCTCCATTATCTGTTTTAATACTATATTGTATAGTTTAATTGCCATATAACTAAAGTGATGTTAAGTTTTTTTGTTAGCACAAAATGGGTTTTCTATTTTTCTGTTAGTTTTAAATGTTGTTTCATGATGGTGATGTGGATGGTTTTTGTAGATGTTATGTCTGTGTTTATATGAGCGTTTGTAATGTACAAAGCTGTCTGGTATTGAAGGTGGTGTTATTATATAGGAGCTCTGTTGGGTATAATTTATCTGTTTTATCTATATATATAGGTTTAAGGTTAAGTAGGGTCCTAGTGAGGTGTGTTAGTTTCTCGCAAACTGCGACCTGACCTGAGTGCTTGCGTCTTCTGTCCTCTTCCCATTTTTTGCACCACCTCTCTTCTGTGCGCCATGGGGAGTCCGCAAAGGACTCCTATAAGAGTGGCATTTTCACCTCTTTTTGCGAGTTCATCTGCGACTTCGTTGCCTTTAATATCCCCGTGCCCTGGGACCTACATGAGGGTCGACGAGTGGTTCTTCGCCAGTTACGAGAGGGATCTTCGAAATTCCCAGATAGTCCGTGAGCCGTGACTATATGCAGGCATTATCTCTCGCTCATATCAATTGCAATTGCTTCCGCTTGCAGAATCGTGGGTGTCGTACCCAAAGCCATAAAGCTCCTGTGATTTTGGTTAGGGCCATAAATGCCTATTCGACTACTTCTGTTGTTCTTGGCACCATCGGTATACCAGGCTGATATTCAAACTCTCATCAAAACGGTTTTGGGGTCCTCAATCGGCATCTTAAACGGTGTTAGTGGCCACTAGATGGAGCGGTGTGAGGCCAATGATTGCCTCCATTCCCGCGGTTGTGGTCGTTTACATGGCCCCTGTGATGCTTAGACATGCTAAAAGTTGAAGCCTACTCAGCTTCTTTTGAGTGTCTAGTTTTTGGGTCTTTGGCCACCACACAAGGGCAGCATAGGAGACAATGGGTACCGCCGCCGTTCTAGCCAATACGTGATCTTGAGCTTTAATCCCCAGGTTTTTCCCAATAGCCGTTGACAGGCCCAGAGGGTTCTCTCATAAGTGAGTCACTCTTTATGTGCTTATCGATTATTTTCTTCATAGTCTTTTAGGAGAAATGAGGTTAGGCTGATAGGTCGATATGATTTAGGTTTATCTAGAGGCCTATTGCCCAGTTTAGCTATATATAAATACCACTTTTGCATAGCTTGCTTTGTATATCTCCCTGAGTCCTGGAGCAATTCTCTCCAAGCCGCGCTGCAGTATCGGGGGGAAGATACCGTCCATTCCTGGGGATTTATATGGCTTGAAGCTGTTTATGGCCCAAGTAATTTTGCTGAGCGTGAATATTTTCCCCGCTAAGCAGCGGCTGTTTCAATTGAAGAAGTGATCCACTGGGTCGGTACTAGCTGCAATTGTGTTTTGAGTCACTACTATTGATCCCGCAAAGTGAGTACCTAAGAGTAGCTCTAAACTTTCCTGTTGATCCTTGGTGTGATGCCGTCAGTTCGTTTTAAGATGCCACCCGCATTGGTATGATCCTTTGGAGATAGGCTCTACAAAATCTTTGTAGGATCTTTTGGCCACCTTCTGTGAGATCTTATTTTGCAAATTGTAAAATTTAATTATTAATATTCTTAATTTATTTTCTACATTGTTTGCTGAAAGATCTCATTTTAGGTGTTTGTCTATAAATATGCCCAGGTATTTTATGTGTGGTATTTCCTTAATTATCAATGTATCCTTTATTTTTATTTCTATATAGTTTGGTATATTTCTGTTTGTTGGTGTGAATGGGATGTATTTTAATAATAAAAATGTATTCACGTTCTTTGCGTTGTAGAAAATTAAGTAATAATTAGAAAAAACACGAAAACATTTCGTAAATCTACAATAAATGAGTCTTATTAACACTACAAAACAAATCACTTATTGAAACAACTCATTCTCTGGCCAATACCTTGACAGACATTGAATAATACAAAAGTAATTTGCGTAATTTAATAGGAAGACTATCAAAGCAACACTAGTTTGAACGTATTTATTTTTGATTATGTTAATAAAAGGATTAATTAAGCACTTGGTTATGTTTTACTGTTTTTATATTTCTCCGACTAGTTTAGACCGTTGGTCATTCTCAATGAGATATGTACAATATTTAGAAAGTTTACACATGTTTACAACATACAATACAAAAAGTGTTGTTTCGCCAGGATCATTCTCCGTGTCCGTGTGTTAGATGAATTTCGCTTTGAATTGCCTTCCCACCCACTGTAATCTTTAGATTTGGTCCTCAGCGATGACTGACTTTTTGCAAACATGAAAAAATGCTCCAGGGAAAGAAATTTGGCTCAAATGAGGAAGTGATTATCGAAGCTGAGGCTTATTTTTAGAACAAAGATACATCGTTTTACATAAAGAACATCGAAAAGTTAGAGGAGTGTTGGAATGAATTTATCGCTCTTGAAGGAGAGTGTGTTAATGAATAAGGTGGACTTTCTAAAACAAAATATTTTTTTCTTCGTTAGACTGGACTTATTGAGTGATGTGTTATATGACTTATTATTTTGTTTTTTGCATGAGGTGCTTTTATGTTGCAACTCCTCTAGGTATGTGTGAATAAATTTTTCTGTGACTGACTTAAGATCATCATCATTTGTTACATGCATCCAATTATGTTTCTTGGGTTATTTTTCAAATTTATGATTATTTGTTTTGATGTATTTTTTGTCATCATTATTTCACTTTTTCCTGATTCCGCATTATAAACGTCATGTAATAGTTAGTTATTGACATTTCTACGATT
Source organism: Ontholestes murinus (assembly GCA_963969525.1). Taxonomy (NCBI): domain Eukaryota; kingdom Metazoa; phylum Arthropoda; class Insecta; order Coleoptera; family Staphylinidae; genus Ontholestes; species Ontholestes murinus. The sequence goes on along the minus strand of OZ018395.1, from coordinate 33,005,850 downwards.
ATTGTAAGCAAAAAGCAGGAGTTGTTGTTGTCGGTAATCCTTGTTGGTTTATTTATTGCTGATGTGTATCCTTGGCTTGCCAAAATGTCTTGTATAAGGATGTGTATTCATTATTTGTGTCACAAAGGTCAATGTTAATGTCTCCTGCTAATATTGATATTTTGTTACTACTTTGATGTTGGATGAGGGCTAAGATATAATGCTTATCAATGGTGATCTGAATATAGCCAGGATTTGAAATAGTTTAGTTTGTTTTATATTAATTTCGGTGACTGTTAAGTTTCTTTTTTCGAGAGTCATTGTCGTTATGCTTTGTACGTTAAATTCGTTTTTATGTAGATTACTACTACATCATTTTGATTTATATTTCAGTTGTTATAGTATGTTTTATAACCATCTATCTCGAAGTTTTTTATCAATGGGATATTCCAACTTTCTGTTAAGTTGAGCAGATCAATATTTTCGGGTTGAGAATTTGGAGAGCTACCAAAAACTGCTTTAATGTCCAAAAATGTATTTAGGTACAATGTTTTATTTGGTTATAATGATGAGTATCTCTATGCCTGGTATAATGCTATATAATGCTTTTTCCATTCATCATTTCGAAAAAATATTAAATTGGCTTTTCCATTCTTATAATATGGATAAAATAGCCTTGAAGTTACTATAATTTAAATAATAGTACATAATTTAGTCATTCACACCATTGGCGTGATTTTTTAATCATTTTACTTTTCTTACAAAAGGATATCCACATTTCACATAAATCACAAGTTATTATTCGTCAGATTGAGTCGTATGTTCGCAAAAAATACATTTCATTTTCAAATTTACCCAAACAATGGTATATGTCGGTTTTGATAAAATATGCATCTTTTTACTCAGCTTTTAAGTTTCTTCTTCTATTTTAGTGGCTAAAATTATACAGTTTTTTTTACAGTCATAGTTGTATAAAGGTGTGTCTAGTACGTTAATAGTAGACATGTAAGGGATTAGATAGATAAATCTTTTTGATAGTCAGAATCTGCAAAATGTAAAATTTCGGTATTTTTGAAAAGAAAGTGATAAACAATTTTTGTAGAGTTTAAAGATGCATCGTTTATTCTGTTGAATAAATATTGAATACAAACTTCAGAATAGTACTACATCATCTCCATACTGAAATATGAGGCTGTAGAGAGTATAGAAAATGTAAAGTAATGGACTAATTATGAAACCTTGCAAAAGAACAGCAACAAGAATTTTGGGTTACTGTGGCAGGTATTTTTTTAAGGATAATAACCATGATTGATGAATGATGAGATTGTTTTAACTATATTAGATGAGAGTCCCATTTACATCAGTTTCTGTATTAAAGGCAATAAAAATGTCAATGAACAGGAAAACATTAAAACGATTATTCAGAAGTGATATTTTGAGAGATTATGTTAAACATGCGTCAGGCTTAGAGAAACTCTTGTCTAAAGTGACTGGAAACAAAAAAATTAAAAGTAACGATGCAGTAGGCACCAAATCTCAGCCAAACTAAATATCATCTGCCTTTAATGCCAATCTTGTCGGTTGTATTTGTAGCGTAAATTGGATTTGGTTTCACAAAGGGCAACCCAAAAGATGTGAATGTGGCTATTGGTTCAACTTACTACATAAAGCACGGTTGTAAAAACATGAGTCAAGTGAAACATAGTGAATTTTTCAATTCAGTGTGAGTCAAGTAGGTTTTTAAAATAATAAACTTGTTTATAAGATATTACCTAGGTAAATAAATGCTTGACTATTGCCAGAAACTTTGCAGTTTTTCTGCTGGTTAAACAATTTTTTTAACAAACAATTGCCTTTTTAGCTTTTATAAAGTTTACAAAATACTTATTATTTCCTTTTTCTGAAGAAAAATGGAGAAAGATGTGTCAATATGTATAAGGGGAATTCTTATCTTGAGAATATTCAATACAATAAATGAGGTAATGAGGTATGAGGGGTTGAATAGAAGGAAGATTATCTCAGTAATAACAGAGAAGTAATCTCTACCAAATGAGTCGTCAAGAAAATAAGAAAAAAGGAGGAGGCAATCGATAAGTCAATTATGCTGGGAGGCAAAAGAGACTGTGTAGATTGATAAAAAGTAATGACGAGGACCATTAAATTATCTATAAATGTAAGGGGGAACCTATTGATAAGAGATAGTTCGGAGATAAAAGTGAACATGAAAACTACCATACAAACGTATAATAATATAATAAGGGAGTTTAATAGAAATAAATTCAAAAAAAGGGAATAGAAGTGACAACAAGAGTAGTTACTCCACCCTTACCATCAGGTCGACTTTTTAAAATAGTGAAGCATCTTCAAGTTTTATACGAATGGACTCTTTAAACAAGGTTTACTTTTAAACAGATTATATTTGATTTATATAAATAATAAATATTAATCATTCAATAGACTTGCTTATTTGAACCATAGCTTCTAATGTTCCATCACTTTTAAGAATATTGGAAGAAGTGGGAGAGGTGTTCTAAACAGAATATCAACTGGATAGCTTCCAGTCTATATTTCTATAAATTTATAAATCCAGTAACCTATAAAAATGATTTAACTGTATACAGCAAATATTGTATTGTATAATAAATAAATAACCGGTACACTGCACGATTGAGATAGAATAATTAATTACACTGTAGACTGATGGTGGTAATCCTTTAAAGAAAAAAGTTATCTACACAAACAAAATGAGAGTGAACGATATTTTAAATTTATAATTCGTTTCTATAACATTGTTAATAATTTATATTTATTTTTTACTACATTTTATAAAATAAGATTTTAAGTGTTTGTTTATTTAGTTTTTGCAACTTTCATGACATCTTACAACTATTATCTGCACTATTTTTAAAAGATATCTGTTTTACCAACCTACTAGTAGAAATCTGTAGCACACATTTTGCAGAATAGAGATTTCCCATTAAAGTTTACAACCAAACTACAAATAATCCAAGCAGATCTAACCTTGTATTTATTGACAGTGACGTTTCAAATTACGTCATGTTTGCTTAAGTTCGGTGTGTATTCTAATGAAAGCGAGTTTACGAGCCAAATGTTGGCGGACGGCGGGGAACGTGACCAAAATACACCTGACGTCACCGTTTCACACCCGTGCACCAACGAAAATAAAAAATAACGTCGTCGGCGTCGTTTCGCAACGGACGCCTAAACAGTTTTTAGTGCGCGAGTACCGTTCAGCGAGTGATGCTACACTCCGTTTCCGTTTTTCTGGAACAGTTGCGACAGTGCGCTTTTGGGCGATACCCCACACGGCGTCGTTTCCAAAAATAGTCTATTTATAAAAGAGCGTTGTCGGGGTGTATCCCCTACACACAACATGGAGCTAAGGTCAAGCAGGTCCAGGTCCCGGACGCCCTTCTTAAACAAGAGTTTTGAAGAGGAGGAAATTCATCCAGAATCTGGCAGGATTACAAGAGTCACCCGATCCACTTATAAGTAAACAAAACAAATTTACCATGTGTGGAAATGTTAATTTTGGAATTACAGATCACACGAATCGTATTCTGGTGAAATTACACAATCCTCGCAACAGAATATGCGACATAGGAAAAGCGGGAAACAAATCCGCTACAGGACATCAGATTATTCTTCAGAAGATGGAGATAATGAAGTCTCATCTACACACATTGAGAACACCAAAAATACAAAGATAGAACAATCCAGGCAGTCAAATGGAAATGGATTGTCAGCATTAAAAATTTATAGGGATGCCAGACAATATTGGAAGTGAGTAAATATTTATAACAAGATAATTTTAGAAGGCTAAACTTACTTAACCTATTTCACCGTGCGTGCAGAATATATTCATGCTACTTTCACCAGGCTCACATTTTTTAATTAATGCAATTCCTATTAATTATAGAACTCTCTCATTACTGTTCTAATTGCGATCAGTGCTAGTTGTTAGATACATTTATTTCCATCCAAATGTCAATGTCATATGTATTTTTAAAACGTGTCCTCTAAACTCCAAAGGTATGCAAATAAGCTGTTATCTGTTTTTATTTCTTGTGAAAAAAGTTTTATCTTTTGTGCATTCCATGAGTATTTCTGGACAGCTTAGATGCCATTCTGTTCCTTTAGAGTTATTTATAAAATTTAATTTAGGTACTGTATATTCGTTTTAGTTTTCATGATTGAAATGCAGCCCAGAAATTTTAATTAGAAATGGTGATTTTATATTTAACTTAAAGTATTTTTGTGAAAAAAAGGTCTTTTAATATATGACAATTGCCCTCATGAGAGTACTTATTATTTATAAACATTTGTTGTTTTTTTATGGTATAATAATAAAAAGGCTAACTAAAAAATCTTTACACAGTGTTTATGCCTGTATTATTATACTTCTGATTGGAATTCACAATACTTCAAATTTCGTATTTACTTACATCTTTCTATCAATAAGAGTAATAAAGAGATTAATTATTAATTAATAATTATTTGTGGTTAAAACATAGTAACATTTTTAAATTTTAAGCATTTATTTTGTTTTTCAGTCGTTATCCAAAAACTGATTATACATATTCAAGGCATTCAAAGGACCGTGTAGAGATAGCACCTGGTGTAATTAATATGCCGAATATGTCAAGACGGTCAATTCATGAAATGTGCGATACGGATGTATGCAATAAGGAGACGAACACAGAGTCGATTCTTGAAAGCAGAACTGAACACGTAAAATTACGTCCAAGGGCATTGTTTCATGAGAACAATAATATCCATTTAAATTACAAATCTCAGTACATGGTGGAACACAGTCGTTCTGTTTTTACTAGAGTCTTCACTTACATTGCAAACATATTTTCAGTTATGTTTATGTATTTTTATGGGTCAACAGAGAAACAAGAAGGCTGGCTGTATGGATTCAGCAGATTTCTACATAAGGTGTCAAGCAGGATTATGTTGTTAGATACATGGCTTTTGCGAGGACAAGAATCTTTCAATAAGACACGGGCTTTGTTAGCATTGTGTTTTATCCCTTTATTTTTATTAGGGGGTAAGTATTCTTTAAAACATTGTTTAATAATAAGTAGGTTAACATATTAAAATAGAAACTGTATATGTATAATTTTTTTATATTTTGTTCTGTAAATTGTAAAAATTCCATTTAATATGAAATTGCAATTTTAAACACACATGTTCATATTTAATTGATAACCATAACTTTTAATATTCTGTTCATAGCTATAGAGGTGCTCTTTTTATCTCTAGCAATTCAAAACAGTTGGTTATAAAGAATAGGGTTACTTCAAAATTAATTAGTTATGATTCACGTTTAGATAAAAACTGAATATAATTCAAAATTATAATTTAAAAATATGAGAGGCACACAAAAATAATAAATATTTTAATTCTAAATACTCAAACTTTTTATAAAACAGTTTTTAAATCCTACATTTTTAAATCTCACAATATTTTGTCTATGTTTAATTCTGTTATTATTTATTTTTCATTATCTATCATTATTTATTTGTTAATTTTATTTTATTTATACTTTATAAATTTTCATTTATGTGCTAAAATTCTATTCATATTTCTCAGTCAATATAATCTTAATTTCTACTTATAACTTTATGGTTTGAATAGTGTGTCTGCACCTACAATATATGAAATTTTTTATTGGACTATATATTAAAAATTAGAACACTTGAGGTTTCTATTTTACCGTAAATAATATATTAGCTTATTTAATTATCGAGTGTGCTTGTGTTATTCAAACTAAACACATGCTTGTTTGCAGGAGTGCATTTCCTGCTGGCCAGCGGTGTGTCTCTTGCCCCTCCCTGCCACCCTCACTGCGCAAGTGTTGCCTCCACTTACTATAATGCACTCATAGAGACAGCCGGGGATATTTTCCGTGCCTACATGCCTATTTAACTCTCTCTCTCTTTCTCACGCAATAACGCATTTCTCTAACCGTTGCATTTACTGCAGACATTTCAGTTTTGCCCGTGTGTTATTATTAGACGTGTGTTTTAAAATAGTCTAGCCTTTGAAATAGCTTTTAATGAGTCACACTTTTATTTGTCTACATAACTAACCAGTTGTCTTAGTTTTAACTACAAATATTTGGTAGTAGATTATACATCTATACATATTGAGTATTTTTATAATGTTCACCATTAGTATCTTATATATGTTAGGTACAATTTGAGAAAAGTTTTAATGAATAACAATAATATTAATGAAGTGTAATAATGACATAGATTGTTGAATAAAACTCTTTGTTTTGTTTTAAACAAGCGATTTATTCAACAATCTAATTAATACAAAATTGTTTAACCACAGGATAAGTGAAAAATTATTGAATCGTATAATAATGACATAATTTGATAACCCAAGAAATAGGGTTATATTACTAAGTTTTTCTAAAACTAGATAAAAACTATTTAGTTTTATTCTTTTAGATTTAAAAAAAAAATGAATAACAAATATACTGCATATGTATATTATATCATTTTAGATTGTCGTACTTTTTCTCTTACAGTTTATAATGTTTATTATTATTTATAAGTTAAAAATCCCAATGGTGTAGACTATAAAAAACGATCAATGTAGCTTCTTCAATTAACAATTTGATCACCAAAATGAGTGAATTGTATCGCTAGTATATTTAGGAGCAATGCATTTATTTTTCCAATCTTAACAATTTAAAAAATATTATTAATAATATATGAACAAAGATGGTGGTAAGGAGAGGCAAGCAAGCCGGCTTAAAGGCATCTTTTAAAAAAAATTGAAACTTGTCTTTAAGTAAAAGCTAGAATTACAGTGAGGTTCGATTGCAGGGCTGTGGTCAGTGACAGCGCTGAGCCACTACATCGTTACTGGGAACTCCACACACACTCCAATTTTACCTGTGCACAAATTTCATGAAAGTACAAATACCGCCGTGGAAAATGTCATTAGAATACAATTGGATAATCCCTCGAATTCTAAAATAACTCAGAACCAACTTGAAAATATAGCTCAGACCCTTAAGACAAACTTGAATCTTGATCTCTCAATAGAACATATAATAGCTTTAATGCTGCAAGATACAGATTTACAAGTTGAGGAGAAGATGAGCCAGGATGATATAGGAAAATTAATAGCTGCTGCAGTTAACTTGCAAAGTAATGATAATTCCCAATTAAATGAATTACGAGATGAGGTAGAAAAATTGAAAACGCACTTCACTACTGTTACTGGGGAAATTCGACGTGAAAACTTGGCAAATTCCTTCAGACTCACTCAGGAGATGAGGAGATGTTGTCGTAGATCGTTTATTGAAATTGAAAGGCACGTGTCGTTAATTTTAAATGCTTTACTAGAAAAGCCAATGTATAAAGACCAAGTCCTAGCATGGTTAAATACAGTATTTGTGGCAAAACAAGATTTAGAAAATCGATTGACAGCTACTACATCTAATTTTGATGCATTAATACAAAGTAACTCTAAAAAATTAATGGATGATATAACAGCTAAAATAAAACTAGAGATTAGTAATAGGTTAAAAGATGATGTAATAGAGAGTGATTTGCCTGATGATAATCACATCAAAAAGATTGTTATGGGTGTACTAGCTAAGTATGATGCTGATAAAACTGGATTGGTTGATTACGCTTTAGAATCGGGAGGAGGGGAGATCTTATCGACACGTTGCACTGAACAATATCAAAAAACTACAGCTGTTTTATCCATTCTAGGCGTTCCAATATGGTACCCCTCAAATACACCGCGCGTTGTTATCACTCAAGGTATAGTCCCGGCCGAATGCTGGGCCTTTCAAAATTTCCCTGGCTACTTAGTAATCCGACTGTCAGCAAATATTACTATTGAAGCTTTTTCATATGAACATGTCAGTAGAAAACTAGTCCCGAATGGACGGGTGGAGTCGGCGCCCAAAAACTTTTCAGTGCATGGATTAAGAGAACCTAATGATAAAGACCCAGTATTAATAGGAGAGTACATGTATGATAGCGAAGGCGAACCACTACAGTTCTTTTCCGCACAAAACACTGGCCTAGTTTTCGACATGGTGGAACTGCGTATAGTCTCTAACCATGGACATTTGGATTATACATGTTTGTATCGGTTCCGAGTGCATGGAAACCTCTACAAGGAACCTACGTGAGATTTGACAACACAATCAAAATAAAGTACCTGAGTAAACTAGTTGTGTTCCAAGCGAGATAAAGTCAAGTGACTGAAAGCTGCACAGGTACATGAGCGTACTTATTTGCCTTAATTTTAATACGCTATAAAGCGAATTTGACTGTGATCAACATACTTTTAACTTTGTACAAATCTCCGTAGGTTAAAGCTCTTTCTTAATAGTAAGCCTTTAGCCGGTTTTAAGGCTCGATTGATAAAATGGATATTTATAATTATTAGATTGTATATAACGCAATAAGGTTTTTCATATTTTGCACGATTATTTATTTGTTTTCTTTTGGATTTTCTATTAAATAATAAACATATATTTGTATATTTAAATTATTTTGTTTTAATTTACACCTAAAATATCTATTTGTGGGTGAACGGTGAGTATAAATTTTATAATAAATTTCATTTAAATGAGAATAAAGATTATTATTATTATTAAGTTTAAAAGTTGGACATTAAAATTTTTAATTGAAAATGGAATTGTTATTAGCCAATATGCTGCAAGTTTATGTTGAATAAGATGAAATGATTTGTGATGGATGGTGGTATCTATGTGTCGGCTTATGAAAGATATTCAATTCATGCTTAATATCTGGGTGTGAAATTGTTAGATCAAGGAAATTGATGAATTGCACAAAAATTGCCATTGCGAAAACTTTGAAATAAAATTTATTATATAATAAATATTTTTTTTCCATTTATTAGTTTATTCAATAGAAATAATTTAATTCAAATTAGTGTTGCTTTGATAGTTGTACTATTTATAATAACACGCAAATTACTTTTGTATCATTCAATGTCTGTCGAGGTATTAGCCAGAGAAGTAGTTGTTTCAACAAGTAATTTGTTTTGCAATCTGAGTAAGACTCATTGTTGTAGAATCACGAAATATTTCCTTATTTTTAATTTATTATTTAATTTAACCCTGTCTTTCAGAACGTAGTAAAGATAAATCTGATAAAACGACGAACTCGGGCGTATATTTGTTCAAATGTGGGGATTGTCCTAAGGTATATATTGGAAAAAATGGACGCAGCTTCCCAGACGGTATTCAAGATTATAAAAAATGCTTTCAATTCCAGAAAACTGCCTTAACCTACACATTTATGCATCATTTTATTAAATACTAGCACAACTTTAATGATAATTTAAAACTTCTGCACGTTTGTAATAAAAGCCGAAAGCTAAATTTGTTAGAAGAATTTGAAATAAATAAATATAATAAAAAAAGGTATTATATTAAATGATCAAATAGAAGTTAATATTTTCTCTTTAATTAATATGCAATTATTCTAACAATTTTGTACCTTTATACAATACCCCCTATAACTCTAATAGTATATAAGCTTTTACCTATATTTGGTAAATTAGTATTTGTCTAATCGAAAAACGATATAATTCACTCTTGTGATTCGCGGGTTTTAATACCTCAAAACTGTAGCCAACCAAATTCATATACTATTTATAAATGTCAATTGTAACTTGCGAGGTAATACCAACTATTATATTCAAAATTAGTTTCAATAAATCGTTTGTCTATGGTTATCACTTAAAAACCAAGTTGTCAGAATCTGTCATTTTGGTCTTCGTGGAACTTAGGAACTGCATCCCATAGTTTGCAAACATGGTCTTATCTGAATTGGATCAAAATTTGGGCGAAGAGGTAATCTTGGAGCCTCCAAAAATCGACACCTGTAAGCCAATAACACTGGAAAGTATCCTTTTCATTTAGCATAACCTACTTTATAATCACCAGATGTTTTTCAATTCTTTTCCTTAATTTCAATCTAGTTTTGAAGTTAATTAAAGATAGCCATCAGCAACATGGTTTGCGCCATGGTGACTATCAAAGGTACAGGGGCTACTGCTCTAGACGCATTGGTCGGCTGAGAAAAGTGTTAAAGATCCCACAAGGCGATCGAAGGCATTTTAAAAAGAGGGATGTTACTGAGAGTCATGTTTTAAACCCCAAAGCAGATGAAAGGTACTTACAATTACCACTGATGCTGGCCGAAAGATGTTGGGCGTTTGCCATGCAGCTGCGTCAGGAATCTAATACTGAATTGAGAAAAAAGTTCCATTTCATACAGAAATTGAGGAAAGCTTGTGCTTATTCTTTGCAATTGGAGGAACTGTGTAAGGTAGGAATTCAAATACTTGAATAAAGCTAAATTATATATTCGCATACATGTATAACAAAGTAGAAGCCTCAAGAATCAACAATATTAAATGTCAATAGTTTTAGAAAATCAATTACACTACATTTCTATCAGGTCAGTCCAAAAGTTCATTTTAATAAATGATATATTTTCCTCCACTATCTACAATTTCTTGCCATATTTCAGGTAGCTTCTTAATTCCATTGCTGTAGAAAGACTTGTTTTGATGCAAAAAATGTTGAAAGTTCATTTCCTACATCTTATTCAGAGTAAAAATTTTTGTAGGGCACGAAATAAGTGAAAACCACTTGGGTCAATATCAGGGGAGTAAGCAGGATGAGGCAAAAGCCCCCAATTAAATTCACTAATTCTTTGCAGTGTTGTTCGAGCCTTATGCAGACGAGCATTGTCATGTTGAAACAACACTTGATATTCAAGGGCTCTTTTTAATCAACTCTAAGTTTAAATGACAAAGTGGTTCACTGTATACATCTGCATTAATGGTTTGATTTGGTTTTAACAGTTCATAATAAATTACACCATACATATCCCACCACCTACTTAAAAGTATCTTCTTAAAAAAAGAGTCCTTTTTCTTATGACGTTATGATAAATAATCCATTTTTTGTCACCTGTTACCAAACGGTCTTGAATGGCTCTCTTTCAAAGCGCGATAAAAGAGAAGTGCAGATGTTTATACGCTGCTAATATCCGTCCGATCTTTACGAAAATTGGTGTCAAACTGACTAATACATTAGTTGAACGACTACAAGTTTTAACCGGTTTAAAATCTTTGTGACCTGGTAGTGAGTCACAGCGAATCCCGTGCATGCTATTAATGCGCACGAACTTTTGGACTGACCTGATATAATAAAAATTGCACATAAATCAGTTTTCATTTTATCCATTAGAAATGAACAACACTTTTGTTCAACCTATCAAAATTAAATGTTTAATTTTGGAGGCACATTACTTTGTTTTACCACTTTATTTAAAATTACATGTTTTGACTAACAGCTAGCTGTTCGTGTCTCCTTCATTATATTAAAGTTAATTAAATTGAACTAAAAAAATCATGATATGCCCATCATAGTACTTTCCCTATATTTTTCTCGAAAACCGTATGTTTATGCAAAAAGGTCATTCTTAATAATTTGTCCACTTTAAAATTCTCTACAATTACTAATTATATAATTTTAATCTAACTCTTATGGTTATTAATAAAAGACTAAAAATGTCAAAAATTTTCATTCTCTTTAACTCTTGTTTGAAAAGTTTCATAATATTTTTTATATTTTGAAAAATATCTGAAAAAAATGTCTTGAGTAAAACCTTAAGTTTAATATTTTATCTTTAAAGGATCATTCGTTTTTGAGCTACAGCGCCCACCAACAGACATACACACAGACACAATAACTTTTTTCAGAAATTAGAATGGTCTTTCCTTTATAGAAAAAGTAAACATTAATTTTCATCAAAATAAGTTAAATTAAGGCACAGTGTTATACTTACACTGATTAGTTATTTATTTTGATAAAATTTAATGTTAATAAAACAAGATGTTTATTTTTATTAAGTAATAATAATCTGTATTTCTTAATAGAAAGAATACTATTAACAAATTTTGTTTGCAGAACTAAATATGTATGTTATAAAATTAATTTCAGCTTAAAGATGACAAAGAAATGAAGTAAAAAAAACTGAATAAAACCCTTACTATGTTTTTAACCACTATAATTTAAATTTTTATAATTTTATAGTGGTTAAAAACCTAGTAAGTGTTTTATTCAGTTTTCAATCATTATGATTAAGAAAGGTAGTAACTAGTTCTTTCTTAATCATAATATTAGATCCAAAACATTATATTATCTTGATTAAAACACTTGGTTTTGTTTCACTATTATTTATTTACTCTCTGACTACTTTCAACTACTCCTCATTCTCAAGGAAATATGTATTTACTATTAGTGGTATTTATATCTTATATAAATATAAAGTTTTTATACAAGTTATTACATGTACACTAAGATAATAACTAAAATAACCAAGGTGGGAAAAATTTCATATTTCTCTTATATTTTAAATTCATAGATATTGAATGTTTTGTGTTTACTAATAATATGTTTTTTTGTGGTGAGTATATTTGATCAAAACTTGATCTCTAATTTTTACAAATATTTATCAATTTACTTAGGGGAGAGCAACATTTTGACAAATTGACCATACTCTTGAAATTATTATGTCATTTTTAAAACCTTTAGCTAACATTACATTGCTTTTCTTTATTTAAATCTTGTTTGCATTATTTTATAGATATTCATAAAAGATATGTTATGTTTTTTTTAACTTAAATAGGGGCTTTAAAGATCATATGTTCATGTAGAAACATGGGCTCCTATTTTTTGTATAAATAACTATTGTGTTTCTTTAAAAACACATTAAGTGTATAAATATAGGGTTCATTTAAGAATGTATTGCAATTAACCAAGTTATTTATAAAACACTGAAAAGCTTTTGTTGAATTTTACTTTTTAGCTAGAACGTTGCGATGCGAGAACTAAACTTGAATCACAAGCTTATGTTGCATGGATGCATGGTACTCTTCACTTTGAGCTACAAATGTGGTCCACTGCTGCTGAAAACCTGAAAAAAGCACAAGTAATTTATGAAAAACTAGCTTCGACTCTATCTGAAGAGGAACAGCTTCCTTATAAGCAACGCGTTGACGAAATAAGTCCAAGCCTTCGCTATTGTGCTTATAATATTGGTGATGATAAGGCCATAAATTTGCTAGAACTCCGCTCTCAGGGAATTTTAGAAAACTTTGATACCCTAGTGAGCCAATCCAAGGAAAAAGTGGCGGCCGTCTTATACGAAGTAACATGGTTCGGTGTTAAAATACCGATTAGAAACGATCGTGTTAAACTATTCCTAGTTTCCATTGAGAAACTGGACGATTCTATCAACAATGCAGAAAATAACCAGGCTAAAATTAAAATCCTTGAAGATATGTTTATAGATTTACGTGATGTAATCGCCGAAGTTCGAAAGGGTGTCAATGAGAATAAGGAGCAGTTGGTGTTGTCCTATTTGTTATCTATTCGAATTGAGAGGACTGTACAAAGGAACCTTCTCCTTATTCGCCAAACCAAGAAGCCGCAGGACGTTTGCCGTTTGTTAGATATCATAATTCAACAAATAACTGAGCTGATGCAGTTTGAGAATTTACAAGACAACAATGAGGCGCAGAATTATTACGGAAATGAGCTGCACGCATACCGGACATTAAGGACTTTCTATATGGGGAAAACGCACGCGTTGTTTAGGCGATCCAAGGAGGCTACAGTTACTTTCGAGATTTGCGAAGAGAAGGCTAAAGACATTAAAGTGGATAAATTTCCTACTATTTTAAAAGGTAGGAAAAAATAGTATATATATATATATATATATATATATATATATATATATATATATATATACCGTGTGTCCCGTTTGAAGACGCATCATAGGGAATTCCCATGTAAAATTTTCAATTGCAGTTTGTATCTCTATTATTGAACGAAAATTATCAAAATAAAATTGGAATGATTCCTTTATCTATTAAGATTATTTTGGAGGTTTTATTTTTGTTTCATCTTTACTTTTAGTCAAAATATACCTTAAAATGTGTAAGCAAATATTTGATAATAAGATCCTCATAATAGTAGTTGCTGTGAAAAGTCATTGCTTGTCATCTAAATTCTATAACCCACAAATAAATAATTAAATTTTAAATGTGTGCTTACAACACAGAAGGAAAATTTCAGTGCTTTGAAAAGTTAGTGTATAACATCTAAAATTACAGATGGCGAGTTCAAAGGCACAAATTCATTATTCTTGTTGAAACGAGTTAACTCAAAGGTACAATTTCCCGAAACAGAATAAAACACTTTTTAGTATTTCTCATTTATTTTCTACAAAATTTCAAAACCACATCCAGTTAAATTATAATTATTATACTATTCCAAATTTAGAAAGAATGTTTTTGTAAAGAATAAACATAAAATAAATACTTTAATTTGCTTTCAATAAAAATAAAACATACATTAAGTTTTTGTGGATATTCACTTCTTGATGTTACAATATGAAGAATGTTTTGAGGCCATTGACGATTATTTTGTTCGTTATTATTAGACACCAAATAGAAAGTACATTCATCTGTAAAGCACACATTATTTGGAAATCTCTTATTCTCGTTACACTTTTCCACAATAATTTAACAAAATTTAGATCTTGAATCAGGATCCAATGCTTAGTTCTTTATGATTTGTCTTTTATGGGGTCGGTAAATATAAGCTTACACTTTTTGTTAGATGTAATGTTATCCTTGCAACACATTTGTTACAGTTTCTTTAGATTTCCTTCCTTTATTCCTAACAATATGTTCGTCGTTTATACAACCATTATCCTGGACAGGTTTCAAAATTTATACTAAATAAGTCGCAAATGTCTGCCAAAACTCAATTTAATGATCTTAACTTTTTCTTTTGTGGTGTAAGCACTTATTTTGAATTAAATTATGTGTTTGTGGCTTAATAAATTTAGATGACAAACACTGACATTTCATAGCAACTACTATTTTGAGGATTTTTTTATCGAATATTTCTTCACACTTCTTAAGCTATATTTCGCTTAAAACTAAAGATAAAACAAAAATAAAACCTCCAAAATAATCTTAATAGATAAAGGAATCTTTCTAATTTTATTTTGATAATTTTCGTTCAATAATAGAGATACAAACTGCAATTGAAAATTTTACATGGGAATTCCCTATGATGCGTCTTCAAACGGGACACACGGTATATACATATTGTTCTATAAACATACATAGATAATAATTTATGAAATATGAAAAGATACATATATAGTTATTATATAATATTTCAACACCCGTCTTCCATTACTCCACTCTCATCTTCCCTCTCTCCCATCCCAGTCTCCTAAGCCACTCCATCACCCTCCTGTACCCTTCCACCCACTCCTCACTCAACCCCCTCGCACTCCTCCGCCAGATGACTCCACGTACCCCTCCCATTCTTACACAACAAGCACTCCCCGTAACTCTCCCATTTATCTCTTTCTCCCTGCCTTTCATCCGACCCACACCTTGGTTTCTTCCATGCACCTATCATACCCTATACCTTTCCTCTTTCTCCATTTTTTTCTTCTTATACACTCAATCCACCACATTCACCCCTTTCCCAAGGTGATCAAAGATACAACTTAAAGAAGTATTAAAAATTGCTTTTTATTTGCTTTGCAAAAAAGTACCGCAGATGTAAACAAAAATATTAATTAGTAAAATATTTTTTATTAAATTATTCAAATGAAATATTAAAATATCTAGTGCAGTTGTTAATGATAATAATTAATATTGAGAGTAATAAATCTCTATGAGCATTACTGCACTAATGTTTTACATAATAATGTAAAAACTCCAGCTAACAGTTAAAACAACTACTCCCCGTACTAAAGCACCGCCAGGCATTGAATGACATAACTGTTAGCTGTCGTTACATGTCTCAAATAATATTCAGCACGATGTAACAATTTTTGTGGTGTTATCAAATTCATTCTCGTGGCGGCCTTTCAACAGGAAGGACGCACGTAATTACGACATAGCTGCACTGAAGAGCTGTGATACAGCGAAACACGTGTCTGCAGATTGTCTTATATAACACTTTTCGAGACGCGGTTAAGAAACGATAACACCACAAAATTGTTACATAGTGCTAAATATAATTTTAGACATGTAACGACAGCTAACAGTTATATCATTCAATGCCTGGCGGTGCTTTAGTACGGGGAGTAGTTGTTTTAACTGTTAGCTAGAGTTTTTACATTATTATGTAAAACATTAGTGCAGTAATGCTCATAGAGATTTATTACTCTCAATATTAATTATTATTAAATTATTGTTTACAGAAATGGTATCAGATTTGCGCAAGACATCACAAGCGGAAAAAACGATTTCACACGCTAACGTGATCCTGCAAAAGTACGACGACGAAGCTGGACCGGTTCCCCAAAAGGCCTACAAGAGCAAGAAACCTCTTATTGAGCGTTTGGATGAGTTTAGAGAGGATCCTCAGTTGGTTTCCAAAAATCCGAATGTCCTTCCCATACCATCACCAATGTCACCAGTTCTACCAAAGCCACTGTTTTATGATCTGGCTTTGAACTATGTGCAGATGCCTGAGGAGATCCATGAAAGAGTTGAGGGCCAGAAAAAGGATCAAAAACAAGGTGCAGGAATTTCTGGTTTTGTCAAAGGTTTATGGGGATGGGGCAGCAAGAAATGAGGAATTTTCAGAAATTTTACTTTTGTTTCATTTTTATAAATAAAATTTTATTTTATATTGTATTGAAATATATGTTTTTTGGTTCGAGGTAGATGGTCTATTTTAATGTAAACGGCTTAAGTGAAAATACAATTTATAAACACGCATATACCGTGTGACCCATTTTAATTAATCTTAATATTTGAATTGTCCAAAAAATGTTTAATTCATTTTATATTAAGATTTTTAAATTGAAATGTGACACTACAAAAATAAAAGCTGATTATTTATAATGGGTCACATGACCTGATCCCATTTGAATGTTTAATGTTTTTCAATAAAAATATAATTTAAGAAATTATCCTAAATTAAAGACAGTGAAGAATGTTCCAAATAATTACAAATTGAACCCTGTATTATTATTGTTGTCTTATAAATTTGATGAAATATTCATTGGCTTTTTCAAAGGATTAATGAATAAGTACAGAATAAATAAATAAAGAATGCTATAAGAATAAGGTCAAAAAGTTATTGTCTTTGTTGGTGTGAATTTTTTTTTGAAAATTAAAAAGCATTAAAAAAACTGCAGCTTAACGTTTTTCCAAGTAAGACTAAAATCATAAGAATAGTTGCAATCATTACTATGTAGTAATTAATGATACACTTACTATGTTTCTACAACTAAAAATTATATAATAGTAAAATTGTCAAGCAATTGCAAACATTAACAAAACAAAATAATCACAGCAAGGAAATATATAAATTTAATACTTACAGAAAATGAGGTTAATTAACACTCTTGTCGATTTCCAGAATTTCGACATCAAGGAACAATTGTATTCTAGCTATGTCATAACGTGACATTAATACTAGTTAAAAGTTATTAAATAATCGAATGGAATAAGTCAATAAATAAAACAATTTAAAATAAGTGTAATAACCAATTGCTAACAAAGAAATGGTTTAATAAATTTACAGCACTATTTTAACAACAAACCAATTGTTACAGAACACTTAAAAACTATTAATATTGAACAACAAACATAGACATTAAATAATATGAGCTTGGAAGCGGTAAAAGGTATTGTTTATCCGTATCAAATTTCACAGACAAAAAAAGTCTGGAATTAGTCATTCCCGATAGCGAGTATGCCGCTGCGGGTCGCGCAGACAAATGTAAATTCGTGTCATCTTATGTGCGGGCATATGCGGTGACATATGCGGTAGCAAGTGCGCGCACGTCAGATGACATGTGCGTTCGCACTTTCGCGAAACTCGCAACACTGGGTAAGTATATATTTATGTTGAAGTTGATGTGTGCGTGTCGCGCTCTGGCAGTTTATTATTATTGAGTGGGTATTTCTTGCTCTATGTGCACCAAACTCGATAGTCGGTTCATAGTGTGTATCAATATAGAGGAGGAAAGTTTGTGCAAAGATTGAACAGCTGTGGCCGGTGATATAGTGTGGCGGAGCGGATTTCTACATCCAACGTTATCACTGGCATCCGTAGTCATCCGGTGACGGGGCTTTGGCCCGGACGTTCCCGTCCGAGGGTGAGTTATTCAATGCGCCTCTACCACAGGGTGACGGCGAGCATGGGAAATAAGGGAAAACAGAAATATAGAAAAGAAGTGGAGGAGTGAGAGAGGAGAGAGGTGGAATGGGCGAGGAGGACGCCGTTTGAGAGGAGTGGGATGACGAGGAGGTCTCCACAACAACAAGGGCTGCAGGAAAATGCTGACAAGAGAAAGGTGGGTGAGACATCCTTTGAGGAAGAGGAGAGCAAAAGGAGAGAGAGGGGGAGATAGAGGATACGGCAGTGAGATGGTGGAGGCAGTGTTGAGGGAGATAAGAAAGGAGAGGGAGATGTGGAATGGAGAGATGGAGAAAGTGGAGGAGAGGTGGAGAAAGCGGAGGAGAGATGGAAAGCGCAGATCGAGATGTGGAAAGAGCAGATGGAGAAAACGAGGGAAATGTGGAGGGAGGAATTAAGGGGATGGAAGGAAGCTTGGGGGCAGAAAAGGGATATGTTGAAAGGGAGAATATGTAAATTAGAAGAGGAAATTGAAAGGAAAGAGAAAAGGGAGAGGCGGAATAATATAATTATCAGAGGGAGAGACAGCAAAGAGGTGGAGAAATTTGTGAAGTAGATGATGAGATATAGGTGAAGGAAAGAAAAAAACGGTGGCCAAGCTAGGGGGAGGGATGATGAAGTGAAAGTAATGACCAATAAGAAACTAATTAAGAGAACAGGACAGAGAATATTTATTGATGACGACCTGACGGAAAAGGAGAGAAGGATACAGAAAGATATAAGAGAAAGGGCGAGGAGGGAGTGGGATAAGGGAAGATCAGCAAGGGTGGGGTATCAGAAATTGACAATTGAGGGGAAAGTGTTTAAGTGGAATAAGGCAAAAGAAGAGCTCGAGAAAGAGGCAAAAAAAAACGAGTAGAGGCAGAGAGGATGGAAGGAGGGGGTGAGAGGAGGGGGACAGTAGGATAACATTAGGCATCTGGAACGTGGCGGGGATAAAGGAGATGATTAGAGGTGGGAGGTGGGATGAGGAATTAAAGAGGTGGAGAAGGTAATAGTAGGACTGGTGGAGACGTGGGTGGAGAGACAAGAAAGGCAAGGCTGCATAGAGAGGAGTGAGTACAATGAGGGATATGGGAGATGGCAGATGCATGGAAGAAAGCCGAAATATTTAGAGGAGAGCGGAATGGGAAGAGAGGATAAAGTGACAATGGCAAGGGCAAGGTGTGGGTTAGATGAAAGAGGGAGAACGTGGTGGATGGGAGAGAGTTATGGGAAGTGCGTTTTGTGTAAGAATGGAAGGGATATTTGGAGGCATTTGGCGGAGGAATGCGAGGGGGTGAGTGAAGAGTGGGTGGAAGGGTGCAGCAGGGTAACGGACTGGCTGAATGAGGATGGGGCCAGGGTAAATGTGCTGAGGAAAATAGGGTGGGAGAGAGGTAGGAGAAGAGTGGAGTGAAACAAGATATGGAAGGATTATATTTTTTGTTTATCTGTAGAATATAGTTTAGTAGATTGTGTATATTTAAGGATGCCAAACAAAGGTTTCTTCATTTCATTTTGTTCCAACCCTTTAATATCAGTTCTTCGATTCATGGGATATGGTTCCTTATTGATGTAATACATCTCCAGAAAAAATCAATTGCTTGTGCGTTGACCAGCCATGTCCAATTGACCAAGTACAATATTAACTATGGGTCGATGGAAGTATTAGACACAGAAAGACACCTAAAAATTGATTGTTTATGGAGTGGAATATGGTTCCTTATTGATGTGATAGATATCAATAAGGAACCATATTCCATGAATCAAAGAACTGATATTAAAGAGAGCGAAAAAAGTGTCAAACTAGTATTATATTCAAATATTAACATTTTCACGTACTCTCAGTATTAAACATGTTTTAGATAACTTTTGAAAATTTCTAAGATCAAAACTTTAATTATCATAATTAAATCAGTAATTAATATTTTCTTTCTGTTTAACAAACTTTTAATGTTTATTCTTTCTATTTTTTTTTCTACTTGTTAAATCATTTTGAATGATTCCTGTGTGTTATAAAATAAATACTATTTTTTTTCTATAGTTCTGGTAATATAGTATTTGAATCTAAATTATCTGCTCAAATGCTTGAGATACATTATTCCACGTGCAAAAATTTAAATGGTCATATTTTCATTCTTCTCTAAGGATGCCAAAGGGCAGTAATCCTAAATTGAGCACTTTGAGTGCTGGTTCTCTACTTAGTAGAAAGTGATTCTTGATCTTTAATTTTCAGATATGGACTGCCTTTGGTGGGGTCTTGGTCTTGATTTTCCAAATATGGACTTGTTTTTGTCGAGGTCTTGATATTAATTTTTTGGATATGGAGCATTAATCTGGGTATACACTAGTGATTAAAGTCCTCAGAACTTAATTAGAAAAAACACGAAAATATTTCGTAAAATCTACAACAAATGAGTCTTATTAAGACTTTTGAAACAACTACTTCTCTAGCTAATACTTTGACAGACATTGAATAATACAAAATTATTATCAAATTTTATTATCCTCAGAACTTACTTAACACTGGAATCAATCCTATTTCAATTATGCTGATTATCTTTTCTCATGGAAGCATTAATTTTTTTAAAACTATTTTTTTCTGCTAATTATTATAAATTGTTACTAACTATAACAGAATAAAGATTTAATGGAGATTGATACAGAGTAAATTTAAAGAGTAAATCAATTAGAATTAATGTGAAGCATGTATTAATTAAATTAAAAATATATTCAGCAGGTAATGAAAGTTGTAGAATAGTGTTATGCACAAAATGTAATTTTGTTACAAGAATATTTTATTGTGTTTGGTAAGCCCAGATCACAGATATGGAACATATTAACCACTGGCTATATAATCTTAAACAGCATTTACAGACTATGTATGCAGGAGTATTTTTGAAATAACAGTGGAATTTCTTCATCATTAAAAAAAAACAACAAAAAATAATTAAAGACATGTATTAATTATGATAAATCATACCTATACATACATAATAAAATATTAAAACTATTTATATATTAATTCTACATAAGTATATATTATCTATATTATTTATAACAATTTTTAAATTCCTTTGTTTTTATTCATTTTAATAATGCGCTGACGCGTAGGCGTATTAAATCTCGTGGGCGTTGAAAACATCCCCTAAAGTATCTCATGACCTTTATTATCAATTAAATGCACCACCCACATTTAGCGCGTCTGGCCCCCGCAAAGTGTACGCAGAACCATGCCCGACAGAATGCAAAACAGTTATGATGTCCTTCGACGACATCAGTCGTGCTTGCAAATTCGTCGACCGCGGAACTTAGGTTAGGTACATAATAACATATGCCAGTATTATAATAATTCCTCGAAATATGTATAAAAAATTGTTTTTGATTTTTACATTCGCACATACTGTTTTCACTGCCGATTTCTCGGAATTAAAGGTAAGTGCAGATCGTCACATCCATAGGACTTCATTTGTTCAAATAAGTTCCTAATTGAACATGTAAATAACTTGTCTATTATTAATGCAAGCAAACATATGTTAAATAGTCCATAAAATTGCTTATAGGAAACACCAAGTTGTATTTAGTTTTGTAAATTAAATAATATCCGTCATATAAATAATTTTCTTTATAAGTAAGAAAAATATGTTTGTTCATGTTTTTGTTCCTTTGTTTAATCGACACCTATACATAATTGCTTTTAAAATTTACATTATATCAACATTAAGTTTTTAAATGGTATATACCAAGAGGTAAAATCTTCACATTTATATTATCAACTGAGATAATATTAATAAATAAGTAAATGTCTTTATTATTTAGTTATTAACAATATATATAAACAAATAAAAAAACTGTATATGATAATTTGTATATTCTACAGCGTAGACACAAACTGCAAAATTTAAATGAACAACAAATCACTTACTTGGCTGGCTTATCAAACCCTGGATATACTGACACTGTGCTGGATAATATATTAATTCCGAGGGTGGTAGGTACACAAAACCATGATAAAGTGCACGATTACATAATTGGCCAGCTTAAACAACTCGGATACACTGTGGAAATCGATGCTTTCGAGGAGCAAACTCCAAATATGGGCCAGTTGAAATTTAGAAACATACTGGGAACTCTAAATCCAAATGCTGAGAGGTACCTGGTGCTCTCCTGCCACTATGACAGCAAGTACTTTAAGGATGAAGTATTTGTGGGTACGTAGTGTATTCAAGTTATATCAAGAATCATATATTATATATTACATAAGTAATTGTTTTAAATAATATTTGAAATATCATAATTATTAAATGAGCAAGAAAAGTTATACTACGTCAAAGCATATTTATTTACATAATCAAACTTTAGAAATTGTAATTTTTAATATTTCTGTGCTCATTATAAATTATTTATTTATTTTAAAATGTTAATATTGCATTTAAGAAAAACTCAAAATATACAAAAAAATATTACAAAAATTTAGCTTGCAGGACTTGCAGGTGGAGTTCACTATGTGTACTTCCATTCACACCCCTTTTCTGCTTCAAGTGATGGAATTTTCATTCGGCAATATTTTAGCCATTACAGGCATACACGTTGTCCCCTGAAATTTTGAATACGGGCAATTGAATGCATTACCTGTTGCTTAGCTACCACGCTTGTAATAAAATAGGGAATCAAAATGAAACATATTTACATGATATTTTAATATTACTATTCTTACAATCACAATTCTGACGTAACGAATAACAAATAACTACAATGTTCATCTTATTAAATGTTCGAAAACATCTCCTTGTTGAGCCAAGCGATATCCCAAACGATCATAAAATTCCCATTTTGAAGCTATGTAAGTCAAATTGACATTCATTTACAGCAACAACCATGGCAACCAATAATAATAATCGATATGCAATATAAACACATTACTCATATTCAAAATTTCTGGGGACAACGTGTATGTATGTTCATTTTATATGGAGCTATTTTAATGAAATATTTTTTTTTTTTACAAATTCCTAAATAATTAGTTAAATATTCCTCATAATTCAATACTCTCTTGTAAAGTAATTAATATGTAAGATGTAGTAGTAGTGGTGTTTGGCTATTGACCACGTGGTCCTTTCTCCATGTGATTTGTGTATTTGTGTGTGTAAATGAGCTTGTTACTTTAAAGATCGTCCCCCGACACTCTAAAGCACCATTAATTGTATCCCAATGGTGAATGTTACCGGAATGCGCTACCACCCGCGTGTTACAACTATGTATTAAGGCTAAAATTTAATTTCACAGGGGCAACAGACTCGGCAGTTCCGTGTGCGATGATGCTCAATCTGGCTAAAGTGATGCAAAAGGAACTTGAACAGTCAAAAAGTAACAATGATGTTAGTTTACTTTTGGTCTTTTTGGATGGTGAGGAGGCTTTCTTAAGGTGGGCTCCAGACGATTCAATTTATGGAGCTAGACACTTGGCTCAAAAATGGGAAAAACATGTTTCAAACGCTCGTTCTGGACAAAGTGTAAATTTACTGCAGCGCATTGATGCCTTTGTTTTATTGGACTTGTTGGGAACACCTAATCCGACTTTCTTCAGTTACTTCCCTAACACAGAAAGGCTGTAAGTTGAAGTTAATTAATTAATTAATTAATAATTATGGTTAGTTTATCTGTTAAGCGTAATGATTAAAATATAGCTGCAATTATATTTATTTATTTATTGTAATTAACTGACAAGCCATTTAACAGGATTATACAAATATAAACACAAGTACATTAATAAATATATATTAATAATATGATTCATTTCTATAAATTAAAAGACTAATTATTATTTTTTGTTTACTTCAAAAAATAAGATATGAGGTGGAAGCAAATTTTTAAACAGTATATGTAGAGGAAGATCGATTAATAAATATTCTCTTCCTTTTTTTATCATTTAAAAGAAGATATATTAAAATTCTATAACTAGTATCCTTAAATACTATTAATGACATATTATAATGTGTTGATTATGAGAAGATTTTCAATGACCCAATGGAACTCATTATATTTATATGCACACAACGCCATATTATAGTGAAAGTTGTCACAAATACCTCAAATTTTCGAAATAAAGTGTACAAATAGGAATTACAGTAAACATCCAGCAATTCTTTTAAAAATATAAGGCTTTTTATAGAAATCAAAACTTTATTTTACAATAAATAGGGTTGTTTGAGTACGTGAAAATTTTGATATGAGTAAAACACAGTTTGGCACTGTTTTAGCAAAAAAAATGCCAAACTGTGTTTTACTAATTTTATTTTACAATATTAACAACACAATTTATACAATTATTCATATTAAAATTAGGGGTTATAAATTGCCAATTGATCAGAATAGCAATTTTATACTTATTAAATTATTAAAACTAGTGTTAACAAGGTCTTAACTGTTCATAAAGTAGTGTATGCATTTGGCGTAACTTTTATGGTTTCTAAGCATCGCCAATGATTGGGTTTTGCTACATAATAAATTTAAAAATCTCACTGAACTTTCAAACTTTTTGTGAATCTGTTTAATTACTTTGGTAATTTTGCAAGGTTAAAATTTAAAAACTGAACTATAAATAATTATATAATAGAAATTAACTATTTGTTTGTTCATAAAGAATTCTTAAGATTGAAGGTATAATATGACATTACTTGAATATTAATTATTTCTGGAGTTGATTATTTGCACTTCAAGTATTTTTATTTCAAAAGAGTAAT
The DNA here is from genome assembly GCA_963969525.1 of Ontholestes murinus. Taxonomy (NCBI): domain Eukaryota; kingdom Metazoa; phylum Arthropoda; class Insecta; order Coleoptera; family Staphylinidae; genus Ontholestes; species Ontholestes murinus. The sequence continues at coordinate 32,980,845 of OZ018395.1, read as the reverse complement.
TTGTAAAAATAATTTCATGAGCTCGTGATTGATTAATTATTAACGCCTGATAAATTCGACGGATGTCGAAGCATACGCGTGATTGTGCGAGGGCAAATTATCTGTTACCGCTGTTGTTCCGCAAACCGATGCTGTAAATATATAAATTTAAATTAACTTTGTACGTCAGCGAGTGACGTAACTTTAAGGACTAATGAACTTCTATTATCAATGGAATTAATTATCGTGTACATTTAGTAATTTGAGCAGTTTGAGGAATAATGCATGAGTGCATAATCCAAAAATACACTTTTGTAGAAATTATGTTTCGACAAAATAAAATCTTTGTTTGTTTTAGATATGTTAGACTGGCTAATGCCGAAGATAGATTATCGGAACAAAAATTATTAAAACACTCAAGAAAATCTCAAAGGTACTTCAGGAGAAGATCTACTCCTTCCTATGTAGAAGATGACCATATTCCATTTTTAATTAGAGGTAAGTTGATTTTTTGAGATTATTAATTTATATAAATTTGATAATTGAATAATTAGGAAATAGTGTAACAAAATTATTTTTAAATAATAATAATCCACAGATTATTAAATAGTACTTATTTTAGATGCCCAGTTTTATTTTTACATTCTTTTAAAAACAAAGTAATGAAAAATTAATATTCTTTGATTATCTGAGAAGTTTATTCCACAAACTACTTTTACAAAATATATTTATTAAAACTAACTTCAAATAGTTTATTAGGATTAATATCAATTAGTTAACATTTTTGGTATTTTAGAATAATAATTAATTCAATGTTATTCTCTTTTATATGAATTAGGTGTACCAATTTTGCATATCATCCCGAAGCAGTTTCCTAAGGTGTGGCATAAACCAGAGGATAACCGTGATGCCATTGATATGGAGACCGTGGAGGACCTCAATAAAATCCTACGAGTTTTTGTCGCTGAATACCTACATGCACCTGTGCAATAGTAAATATGTTTTTACCTAATATAGGTGATACAATTTCACCTAAATATTATTTTTAATAGGATGATGATCATGGGGTTGGGATCTGACTACAAGACAACTAATATGATGATATTAATATGTTACAATTACATTCTTATTTTTGGTATGTTTAAAAATTACTCTTTAAATAAATTTTGTATGTTATTAATATTATTTATTTAATAAATTGAATCAATTCTTTTTTTGGTTTTAAATTATGTTTAAAAGGTTTCATATTTTCATTTTTGTAGTCATCATAATCATTATTTTTAATATTTCAAAAACTAACATTTATTCTAGTTACAATTATTTCTACTAAATTTTAATATAGTGTATCGATAATATAATTATTTTCATGGAGTAATGCACATGTGGAATTGTAAATTTAGTCAATTGAATTTTACAAAAATGAATTGAATTCTATAAAAAATAAATTATATTTTCATTGCAATTATAATAATTATTAGCACATTTATCTATATTTGTTTATTAACCAAATTTATATTTAAAATACTCATTTTTTCAATGATTTTAAACATAAAAACATACCAAATACTTGGGTGGGATGTTGATTATTTATTATGTGTGATATGTACATTATAAATTTTAACATGTGATACATTTTTTGAGCATTTGAATGTGTTTGTTATTTTGCCCTTGTAATATCTATTCTGTCTAATTTAACCATTATAATTATGGATTTATTCAAACACCATGCTGGTTCATAGTAATACTGTGTGTTTCGCAATGGATTATGACCTTAGAGTATTTGATATTTCAGTTTGCTCTACATATTTAAATACAAAGGCCTGCCAGCTGAATTGCACTTGTTTTGAAAATTAAATTATGTTTTGTAGGATATTGAATGTATACAAGAGAAAGCCACACGGAATGTCAAATTATTATGTCATTACTTTCACAAATCATTGTTATTTGTACATGAGTGTTGAAAACTACTAGGATTCAATTTTAAAAATAATATTTACACAAACTATTAAGTTTTATTGACCCAGTTTACTTTAACACTATTATTATTGGTTCATTTTGATAAACAATATCTAGTATTAAACATATCCGATTTACAAAGTCAATATTAATTTGTATTATGCTTTATAATGATAAAATATAGAATTTAATAATCAAATAAAATTAAAGATAAATATCTGAAATATCTTTTAATCCAGATTAATAAATTTACTGCAATTTTCTACTTTTGTGATCGTTTTTGGAAAAACTACATAATTTAAAAAAATATACAAACTTGTAAATTTACAAAATTAGATTCTCAACTAGGGTAATATAGTTTAATAATAATAATAATTTGTAATAAGAATACACATGTTTGTACTTCCACATACAGGATGAGTTTTTTTTAAATGTTCTCTAAGGGGATCTCGGAAACCAAAAGCGACAGAGAAATGGTTAAATGGGGAAAGAAGTGTAGTTTTAAGAGACGAATAAAATTGTACTTTTAAGGTGTTCAAAAAAGTCAAGGGTAACTAGATATTTTGAAACAAATAGAAGAAAGAAAGAAACAAATAAAAAGTGTCAATTTTTTCAAAAAAATATATTTTGGTTATTAAGACAGATAGAAAAACTGTAAAGGATAAAGTTATAGATAATTTTATGCAGATTAATAAAATATATTCAGAAAATAATAGTAGTTTCTGAGACACGATACAAACTTACATTTTTTTAAATTGAAATTATAGTAGGCTATGGCCTCATTCGATACATTAATCTTTTTAAAGAAGTCGATAAAGACGCCGAAGTTTCTGAATTTTCTGCATAAGATGATATATTAAAAAAATTTTACTTCTCCATGAGTTCTCCACACACACTTCAGCTATATTGCTGGATTTCCACCACTCTAAACTTTTTTGTAAAATGTCCACCTGCATTAGATAATAATGTCATCTAAAACAATGTCCTGTAAATAAATAATAAATAAGTTTCTATTTTTGAGGGAAATTTCCCAAAAGTCTGCCTTGTTACTTTTCCAAATTTCATTTCCAAAAAAAACCTTTTAGATTCAATGTTGTGATGATTATAGTATTGTTTTAGGTTTTTTATCCAATTTCATTGTACTTACAAATGTATAGGAAGAAGCCTAAAAAAATATGTAATTTAAGATATTATATATTTTGTTTTGATAATTCAGAAAAATAAACATGGAGTACTACTTCAGTTTTGTAATTTGTGGTGTTTTTCTCTGGAATCACACTGTCGGTAGCTTTTTCTGCAGCTTCTTGCAGTTCTGGTGAAGTACATTTAAATTCATATGGATTGGACCTATTATGTATTTGTAAAAATATACGATAATAATTAAAAATGTTGCAACTAACAAAATAATTACCTATCTGTCCGTTTCAACAAACTTGTCATGTTTCTGATTTCACACAAATAAATTATCAAATCATGATAAAAAAATTAATACTTCTTTAATTATTTTTTTTAATGTATATAGATGGTGCATAAAATTGTATACAAACCTTGAGAGAACTGGTAACAGAGAATTGTCCCGCTCAGTATGTGAAATAATGGTTTCGTGAAATAATGGTTTCAATCTAATAAATGGTTTGCAAAAAAATATTCTTTTTGTGTTCAAATTATTTCTTATGTTTGTTTAATCTAATCTTAAAGTTACAACCAGATTGCTTTTACAGTGAGAACAAATTAGTTTATAAATTACAGATTTATTTATTACATCAATTTGAGACATTTAAAAAACTTCAACAGCAGATTTTATTATCTATTTCTGTATGGGTTCTTTTATTGTAATATGACAATGCCTTCCAATAATTTGATATCATACAATATAAAATTATTGCCAATGCAAAAAAACCACAATATTCTTAATTCAGAATATCTAAAGTATTGTATGTAACACTATTATTTGTAAATAATGACAACAAGAAAAAATATAGACAATTTTATAATTTTATGAATTTACTATTCCTTTTTTAAATGTTAACTTCGTTAAAATATATTTTTATGTTTGTCTATATGTATTTCACTAATAATTTAAATGCCTAATAACATTAAATACATTTAATAAGAAAATTGCTTTATAATAACTTTACTTTATTAGCTTGATCATAAATCTAAACTTAGTTTTTACAGTGATACCACTATGTAAATATTAAATGTAATTAATAATTTAAGTAATATTCTTTAACTTTAGTCAATTTAACTCTGGGATGACAAAATTTTGTTTTCAGCCTCAAGACTGATGTGGACCAAAGTAAAGCATTACCTCATGAAGATGAGTTATAAGGAGGCAGTGAATGCATAAAAAAAACGAAGTATTAGTTTAAGTTTAGTGATTTTTGTTATTGTTAATTAGAATTTTATAAGTAAGTACAATATATATTTAAACACATTTTAAAAGGCTTGTTTTTTGAAGCACCTGCATGTTTAGTGTATATCATATTAATTGAATGTTGAATCCTTTATATCTAAATTAAACTAAATTTATCAGAATATATTGCACTTTAAATATAGAGAGTAAATCCACATTAGTTTAATATATTCTAAAATATTTAATATTTTATAACTTCAAAAAGTTTATCATATTTAAAATAATATAATTAAAGTAAAATAAATTAGTCTAGTTTGTATTACAATTGTTGATTGAAATATTTCAATTAACATTATAATTTGATTTTTTATATTAAATAAGTAGAAACAAGAAAAATAACTATATTTTAATAAAATGCGCCTTGTTATCTAATGGTCAATAAAAACAGAAACAAACTAAAGAAATATAAAAAATACAATAATAAACAGTCATAATATATGATGATTGTGATCTATAAAGGAATATACAATTAGAACTAACATAAAGCTACTATTAAAAAATATATTCATGACTATTATATAAGAAAAAAGTTATTTCTAAAAACAGAACTATTTATAACAACTATTAACCAGGTTTAAATTATAAATTATTGAATTTAATGCAATGTGAAATGTTACGAAGCGTAAGAATATACATTTCTCAATACTGCAAGCATGAGGTGAAGTATCCCATTCACAATTCCTGAAATGAGGACAGAGAGAAGAATTGCCAAAATTAATTAGAAAATTAAAGATATTATATTATTGACATACATTATTGTCTAAAAGTATAATTGAAATAAATATTGAATTGCTAAAAAACGAATCTCTAAGAATGATGAGGGCCCGAGTTCAGTTTGCTGAGAAATATCAATCTCAGAGCATTATTGCAATTTTAACATACAATGACTACCTGTTATACCTGCCTGGCATGTAATTACATAACTGATGTTACATATCTAACATCACGTTAACTACAATGCAACATGTTTGTGATTGAAAATATTAAATCATTTATGTTTATAATTAAGAGATAAATTTAAACTATACATAAACAAACATTGTTTTGTGTAATATACTAAAAAGTTTGTTTATTTAAAATTACATGTGACTAAATAAAGTAGTATATATATAAAACAAAGTCATTATGCTTCCTTCATTATATTCAAGATTTACCACAAAATAAACGTCTTTACAATTAAACATACTAAAAAGTTTATATTATTAATAAACTGATAATTACTCTATAAAGTGTACTTTCTTAAGTTTAGGTTAATTCGATTGAATTACTAAAATTTAATTTCAAAATCAATTTTTCACGTGTTCGATTTTATTTATAAGCCACCAAGTGATTTAAATAAAATGTCAAATGATTTAATTTCAACTTACGCATTCGTCACGTTGCACAAATGACCTCATGCATTATTTCCGTCCAATTAATAATGTCGTGCACCAAAATAATCAGCTGCCAAAACTACAAATGGATTTTACGAAAAAACCCGCGAAATATTTTGGCAACGCAGCATACATAATAAACACATGGCCCGAGGACGATTGAAAATCATTAATCCCAGTTATCCCAATATCTTTGCAACTAATATTCATTGTACGTAAAAAGCAGTGGTTCTTAAACTGTGTAAAATCCGATTTAGATTATGATCAAAGTTTGATAGCAGATTAGAATCTAATAGTTGTTTGTATTTCAAAAGTTAATATACGGATTTTTTATAGAAGTATTGTTTATTTATGTTATTATTTCGCACAAAACATCACGGGACATGTGGTACTACTGATTCCAATAGGCGGATCATTCGAACTACCGGTATCTAGTCGTCTCTCTTTAATATAACCTAAGCAATGACCTATGACCTGAGTGTCTATTTTAAATTAAATCAATCGCGTTTGAAATGGGTTAACGTGCGAAACGCTTTTTGAAAAACGATCCGGAAAGGATGCGACATGAATGGGTTACAAGTGTGAACGGCGACCGCCAACAAGCAATAAATCAATAATTCACCAAACACTGACAATACACACATACAAAGATAGGAAGTTGTAAACATGACCATGGAGAGCAACAGTAGCTCTAGTCCAAACAATTCCAAGCTTAGCCAAAAGAAGAGTATCAAGAAGCTACTGTTGCCGCCTAATAAGGTAGGCATTGTGATAACGCGAACTCAGAGCACTCTGAGGAGGAAGGCCAAACCCAATCCGGATGAGGACCATCTGCCTAAGAGTCCTATCATTGTTTCAAGGAGGCCGCTCAGCTTAGATGTGGCTAACATGGCTAATAACGATGAGCAGGAGCTGGAGGTGCACCATAAGAGTGTTTCACCTTCATTAGCAGGAAAGCCCTTTTTATCACCAGACTTGGAAGAACATAGATTGCAGGTATTTTTAATTTTTTTAACTAGCATTTAAAAACCAATAAACTCACTTCTTATAAATGACATTATGTCAAATTTTTATATTTACATATATAGTACATCTTCATATGCATAAATTTTGAATAATCTTTATAATAGTATTATTGTAATATAAAATTTACAAATATATAGTTGTCTCATTTAAAACTTTATGGACAAACTGTATTTGCTTATAATTTAAAGCAGTAATTCTTTGTATCGAATTTATATTAACTCCGAAGTATTATTTTCTCTTTGTTGTCATTAAAAGAACAGTAATAATGTTGGAAACATTAATAGTTACTACAAATAAAAATACAAGATTTTATTTTAAATTATAATTTGCATCTAAAATTTTATTTTCATGCATCCTGCGCATATTTCATAACTTTTTAAAATCAAAATCAAATCTTCATTAATTGTACACTTTTTTTTAATAAATTTACAGAATATATTTTACAAAAGTGTTTTTATATATCATATATACAACTAAACAAATAGAAATTCATTTGATTTTACTGAAATTACCATTATAAGTTATAAGGGCTCATTTAATCAATAGCAATTATTCACTTATATGTATTTCGGTTAAATTATACTTTCTAAATGAATTTATTTATGGTTGTGGGGAATGAGCCCTTCTTGGAAATATTGTTTTGAGTTATAATTTTTAATTACTATTATATTTTCGTAACAATATATGCTACAATTTAGCTGTTAGAAACATGCATCAAAAGCATCATATAAACTAATGAATTAGTACTATATATGGATTTTAAATAAATTTTAAAGGTGCATGGAGAATTCAATCAGTTGCGAAGATGCAGCAGTGTGGAAGACACACGTGTGGGTCCTGAGTCGAATCTCCTTGAAGAAAACAAACTCACAGAGCGATGGATGTCACATGACACAGTACTCAAAGAAAATGCCGCAGTTAACCAATCACCATCCAGTGCAAATAGCCTCGCAAAAAAAGCCTTGATGGCCGCTCAAGTCCTCCACCTGATCCCTACCAACAGAGCTCGGCAGAGGAATTTTTTGCAGGGAAGGATTGGCGCTTATGCTCTCTTGGGAAGCAAAGAGTTAGAGAAAACGTTACCACGCCGCGAAGTGCATATTTTCGTTGGCACATGGAATATGAACGGGCAGAGCCCTCCCAAGTAATAAGCTAATGTTGTGTATGTATCTGTGTTATATGAGTATATTTTTAGGGAGCTGAATGATTTTGTATTGCCAATTAATATGGAGCACATTCCCGATATTCTAGCTTTTGGGACACAGGAGTCTTGCTCAGAGAAATTTGAGTGGGAAGCCAGTTTACAGGAGACTATCGGGCCATCACATATCCTATTCCATTCCGTTTCTTTAGGTAATCCATAATAAAATTGGACACTATATGAAACTATATTGCAATTATATGGACACCCGAGTTCAACTAAAATAAAGGAAATGTGATTAATTAAAATGACGGGAATAATTCTTTTGTATTCTTGTCAATTTTACTTTACTTTATTTTTTTATTGGATTTTAAATGCCCTCCCAAATCATGTGTCTATAATACTGTCTATTATCAAAATAAAATGCTCTTTTATTTTGATAATAGAACTCGAGAGAAAAAAATGCTGATTGACATTTCTCAATAAAAAAAAAAAATAAAAAAAAAAAAAAAAAGACCTTTATTGGCATACAATCCATTACACATATCATCTTTTTTACATACTAATTACATTTCTCAATATACATTCTATTTACTTTATAATCAGTAGTTTATAATTTTATTTATATATTTGTTATTTATCAATGTACTTTTTCGTAGGTACTTTACACCTCGTAATCTTCTTGCGTAGGGACTTGATTTGGTATTCTTCGATTGCCGAAGACTCTTGCATATCAGTAAGGCCAGGTAGTGCCTTTAAGACCAAAGGTGCCGTAGCTATAGCCTTCATGCTTTTTGGGACCTCATTTCTATTTGTGAACACCCATCTGACAGCACATCAGGAGAAGGTGAAAGAAAGAGTGTCAGATGTTAAAAAAATTGTGCTCGCACTTGACTTGCCCAAGAATATTCCTTGTAAAAATAAGAGTAAAGGTAAGAAATATTTCATCAAAAGAGAAGTTGTTAATTTATGTTAGAAGAAATGTGCACAAATAAAATATTTATTTTGGCCAATTTCTTCTCCAGTTCCATTTTCAGTTAAGAATCATAATGTCGATGAATTTGATGAAATTGTTTCAGTAGTATTAATTTTTTGTATTATTTTCTTTTGTAGATGTTACACAGAATTTTGATTATGTGTTTTGGAATGGTGATCTGAATTTCCGACTAGCCACTCCTAGAACTAAAGTTTTAGAGTGGTTATCACACACCAGCTTTCCTCTGCCACCTCATCTGCCTCACGGTTACCTTCATCATGATCAACTTTGCTCAGTATTAACAGATGGTGCCGCTTTTCGTGGATTCACAGAAGCAAACATAACCTTTCCGCCCACATATAAGGTACAGAAGCTGAACAGAGCATTAAAAAAAAAATCAATTAGAGTGGGGTAATAATAGTTTATTTCTAATAGTCAAGTTAAGCTTCAAATTTAATTTGGTTTATTTTTTATAATTTTATATAAGGTTTTGAAAAGTAATAGATATTTTTTAGTGTTTAAAGCTAAATTGAGTAAGGAACCAGTTTTCAGAAAAAATAGTCAAATGAAATTTTAAAATGCATGTATAATAAAAATTGCAATGAAAATTTTTATTTATAAAATTGTAAAATCACATTGCAATAGAACATTATTCACATCATAATTTATATGTAATTATTTATTAACAAACATCTTTTTACTTTTTTCTAAAAAAAAATATAATATAAAACGAAAACGAAATGTTTTGTATTTCTAAATTATAAGTTAATTTTCTACAACCGCAAAGGACTTTAACATGGTTTATTAAATGATAACTAGTATCTTTTAAATCTTCTAATTAAAAAACCAATATTTCTTATTTGTATATTGCTGATTGTATTGCTTAAGTATTATTTATATTATAATTAATAATAATAATTTCTGTTTGTTAAACATTTAAAACTAAACAATTTACACTTTTCATAATTGTCTTGGATATTAATAGGTTTCTGACATGAAGTTATTATCAATTAATTTTATGTTTTATTATCTTCAATTATTTGTCACAGAAATTTTAGTTTTCATTAATAAAGTGAAAAAAAAGTTAATTATAGAAATATTTAGATATATATACACTTTTTAAAATTATTTTTTCCCTGTTTACACAAGCCACTGACCGATTTCGATCTGTTTTTATATCACCAAGGTATTGAAGTTGAAGGCAGGGAAATTTATTAATTTTTACATTACTTTCATCTTCTGTTTTCTAAATAAACTACTTTTTAATGAAAACAAATTGTAAAAGTAGTATTTTCAGCACTCAAAGGTGAACTTTTGAGTCAAAACAATTATTATATTATTTAAATATACATATAAATATAAAAATGTAATATTTTAATTTAGTGTTTATAGATTATTAAAACATTTTTTCAAAAGGTCGTAATTGTGGACAAACCAAATCAAATTTTAACTTTTAAGTAAATATTAAAAAGCGACTAGTAATTCAATAGAAAGATTTATTCATTCAGAAAAATGTTATACCGAGTGGCCATAGAAGAAACCTATTTATCATTAACTGTTTTGTCAAGACTTATTTTAGGTTTCAAATGATACAATCTTTAAATTATTACCAATTGTTCCTCTTGTTTTATTATAAATAAATAATCTAAAGAATAACCTGCTCTAATAGGATTTTATTTATTTTATTTTATGACATTTTATCTATTTATTTTATTCACTTAATTATCTTTGCCATTTATACATAGTATGATCCTGGCACTCAAAATTTTGATACATCATCCAAGCAAAGGGCACCAGCATACACGGACAGAATTCTATTCAAACACCGACAAACTCGCCGATTAAGTAGTCAACCGGACACTCCTCCGCTCACTTGTCTGGAATACGATTCGGTTCCTTCAATCACCACTTCCGACCATAAGCCAGTTTGGGGTGTATTCAAGGCACACGTTAGGCCGGGAATAGACACGTAATTATTAATTTTTATTTACATCGATTAAATCAATTAAATACAAAAATTCAATGTTATATTAATATTCACAAGCTTTATCATTTCTTGCCATTGAAATCCTGTTTCTAGATGTTTAAAGAATTAATCTTTGCTATTTAAATTTTTTTTGCAGGATGCCGTTAAATGCAGGGTTATTTAACCGTGAAATATACTTGGAGGGCATTAAGCGTCGTGCTATGACTCACAGCCTTAAGGATGAGAACCTGGTATGTTCTGTGCAATAGAAACCTTTTGTATCTGTATTTTTTTATATATGAGAAGGGCACAACTTTACTGCGCACACATAATATCATTCATCTTATGAAAGCTCAAATGCCTTGGACGGCAGTTTATCTAATGTATGTCTTATCAGAGCCCCCTTTTTAAAATTACATATTAGAATTTGTCAGTTTATTGCTTCTATTAGTAATTTGATTAGACTGTTCCTGATAAGCTGCAATAGTGAATGAAGACAAATTTTAAAATTGAAAATGTTATGAAAGTATCATAAGGCAAAAATTATTAGATTTTATCCCAAAATATGGGTCTATTAGAATCAAAGTGGCCTCTGATAAGCACATAAATTAGATCTACCCTAGTATTTAGTACTCTATATTATTAAGCATCATACAACCGTGAGTATTATAGGAACAGATGCTCTCTATTTTAATTGATCTAGTCGACAAAATGGAAATCAAATCAAAGACTAAAACTCTCTAGTCATTAACGTTATTTATTTTTAAGTTCGTATTTTGTTATATTAGCGTTAGCCCTCAGGGACAAATTTTAGTGGTATTGTTTTGATAGTATTATCGTCGATTTTTTCTCGACGAATATTTCGCAGCAATAATTTTTTATGTATATATCGGTTTTATCTGTGTTGTACATATCATTGATGATTGCTGTTACCTTTTGACTAATTTACAATCAGCATCAGGGTATCTTATATTAATTCGTTATTTATCATTTATAATCGATGTTGAGATGTATACTTTACCTCCCATCAACTCATCTGTGGTAGAATTATGCCTTATGTGAAAACATACATTATTTGTCAAGATATAGCAACTTTTAAAAGATTTGTTAGAATTAATTTGGCAAATATAAGTAGTTAATATGTATCTACCAAATTTGCATTATTTCTGATTGATGTTCTAGGAAAGACTATGGCTATGATAATGAGAGATCTTTTATTTACTTATTTATTTTACACACAATATTTATGTTTATTATTGCATGTTTTGTATGTAGCATCTGGCGAAAATCTTTGGTTAATATCTATTCAACAGTTAATGGAACAAGCTACATATATACATAAAAAAATAGAGTAAGGCTAACAAATTATTTTAGAGTGAATAAGGAAATACAAACGATTACAGGATTTCGAAAGTGGCTTCTGATTAATTATTAAATTTGGAAATTGTGAATATTTGTTACATTTTTTAGCAAAACAACAACAACAAATACTTTGAACATTTCCACGCATTCAGATTAAATTTAAATCTCACTTATGAAGAAAGACAGTAGCGTCAAGACTACTCTTTAAACTCCAATGTTTCTGATACTACTAAAGTAATTTGTTAACATAACTTTACTTACTTTCAGTTAAAATTTGTCTACATTCTCTTAATGGCACTTAATCTTTGGACTGCACTATCCTCGCTCTATTTTGATACCAGTGTAAATGTAACTTTTTAAATAATTTATTATTTAATGTACATAGTAAATGCTTAGTAAGGTATAAAAGTTTCCTGATAGGCCGAAGGATACATTTAGTGGATGGCAATAACCGGCGTATTAGTTTGGACGTCAGGGTTTGTGACCATAGAGGAATGGGAAACAAAAGCAAACAGAAGGAGCGTAAAGAGGTAGAGGAATGGGAGAGGAGGGAGGAGGAATTTGGAAGAAGGGCGGCGTTTGAGAGGAGCGAAAGGACAAGGAGATCCCCGCAGCAGGCGGCGAGACATGATGCGTAAGATCATAGAGACGTCGTTCGAGGAAGAGGGAGAAAAGAAAAGAGAGTGAGGAAAGAGATGAAAGAGGATGCAACGGAGGGTGCAGAGAGCTACTAGAGGCTTTTATGAGGGAGAGGAGTAAGGAAAGGGAGATATGGAAGGAGGAAAGGGAAATGTGGAAGGAGGAAAGGGGACATAAAAGAGTTGAAAGAGATGTGGAAGGAGGAGGTAAGGGAGATGAAGGAGATGTGGAGAGAGGAAAGGCAGGAAGTAAGAGCTAGGATAAAGGTGTTAGAAGAGGAAGGAGAGAAAAGGGAAAGGAGAAATAACGTCGTCATAAGGGGCAAGGAGTTTCGAGGCAACGAGGAAATAAAAAAAATTCCTTAAGGAGGTTGTGGAGGTGGAAGTGGAAGTGAAGGATTATGTCAAACCGGAGGGGGGAAATAAGTTAACGGTGGTAAAGTTGGGAGGGAGAGAGGATAAAATCAAAGTGATGCTTAACAAAAAAAATATTCGAAAAACAGGAGAGATGATATTTATAGATGATGATATGACAAAAAGGGAGAGGGAAACACAAAAGAAAATTAGAGAGAAGGCATGGAGCGAACGGGGAAAGGGACGAATGACAAGAATAAGTTACCAGAAGCTGACGATAGACGGGAGAGTATGGAGATGGGACAATGAGAAAGAGAGATTGCTGGAAGAAACAAAAAACCTGTAGAGGCAGATGTGTCGTATGGGGGAGGACGGGAGGGAGGTAGGGGTAGCAGGAGTAGGGAGGTTCTAACAATTGGGATGTGGAATGTGGCGGGAATAAAGGGTAAGACTAGGGGGAAGGAAAAGGAGAAAGCATTTGGAGAATGGATAGAGGGGAAGGATATAGTGGGGTCAACAACATTAGACATAATGAGCACAAATGAAATGGCAACGAATACGGATAATGGCAAATTGAAAAAAAAATTGTTCGGGTAATGAAGGGTGCATAACGCTGGGGTTTTGGAACGTAGCTGGAATAAAGACCAAAGACAAGAAGGGCAGGTGGAAGAGAGACTTTGAGGAGTGGGTGGCGGGGAAGGACATAGTGGGGATAGTGGAGACATGGATGATAAAGAAGGAGTGGGAAGAAGTGAAAGGATGGCTACTGGGAGGGTTTAGGTGGGAAATGAAGGAGGCAACAAAATGTGCCAAGAAAGGAAGGGCTAAGGGGGGAATGATTATGGGATGGAGAGAAGGAAGGAAAGGAGACAAGGGAGAGTTTATGGAGGGGTGCGAAGGGCTAGTGTGGTTGAAATACAAGCAAGAGAGAAGACAGATGAATGTGGGGGTAGTATATGTAAACAGAAATTGGGGGGACATAAGGAAAGAGATTGATGAGAGAACGGGGGAAAGAGGGAGTTGGATAGTGGGGGGGATTTTAATGCGAGAATAGGAGAAACGGGGGGATGAATTAAGGACGGTTCAAGGAGCATCGCTAATAGACTATGTAGTGGTGAAGGGAATCGCAAGAGAAGAGATACGGAGTATGGAGGTGGAAGAGAGGTTGGGGTCGGATTACCTACCGTTAAAGGTGGAAATGTGGATGGAGAAGGGACAGGGAGTGAAAGGGGGCAGAAAAGCGAGGGACTGGAGTGCGGGGTAAAGGCGATGGAGGAGATGAGGAGAAAGTTGGATAGGATTGAATGGGAGGAGGTCAGTTCGATGGAAGAAATGGAGGGGATAATAGTGGGGTGCGGAAGAAAGAGGAAGGGGGAGAGAAGGGATGGTAACACATGGTGGGATAAGGAATGCATACAGGCAAAAAAGGATCTGAGGAAGACAGTGAGAGAGTGTGCAGCAGGCGGAGGGGGAGAGAGGAGAGTGGCGGAACTAAGAAGGAGATATGAAAGCATATGTGAGAAGAAGAAGGAGCAGGCAGTGGAAAAAGCTAGCGAGGAATTGAGGGAATGTAAGAACGAGTCAGAAATGTGGAGGGTGTTAAGGAGAGGGGAAAGGAGGAGGCAAGTACGGGTATCGCTGGAAGAATGGGCAAAGAAATGCGGGGAAGGATGTGGAGTACCAGGAGAGATTGGAGAGGGCAGAGGTGGTGAAAGAGGAGAAGAGTTCATAAAGAAAGAGGTGGAGAGGGCTTTCGAGGAGGTGAAGAATGGAAAGGCGGCGGGAAGGGATGGCATAAAGGCGGAGATGTGGAAGGAGATTGGGGAAAAGGAGAAAAAGAAATTTAGAGAGATATTGAACAAGATGTGGAGGGGGGAGGCGAGTTTGCCGGAGACGTGGAGGGTGGGGATGATGTGTCCGGTGTATAAAGGAGGGGATGAGGAGGAGGTGAAAAATTACAGGGGAGTGACAATAATGAGTGTGGGATATTAAATAGCGATGATGATTGTGATGAATAGGATGGAGATGGAGGTGGAGGAGAAGGGGATACTACCGGAGACGCAGGGGGGGTTTAGAAGAGGGAGGGGGACAAGGGACCAAGTCTTTACCCTTGCAAGAATGGTAGAGAGAGTTATGGAGGAGAAAGGATGTATGTATGCGGTGTTCTTGGATTTGAAAGCGGCATATGACTCGGTACCGAGGGTGAAGTTGATAGAGTGTTTGAAGAGAAGAGGGGTGAGTGAGGGGATGGTTGAGTGGGTGAGGAGAGTGTACGAGGAGACATGGGTGGTGGCGAAAGTGGGGTCAGAGGTGTCGGAGTGTGTCAGGACATGGGAGGGATTGAGGCAGGGGTGCCCGCTAAGCCCATTGTTATTCAATGTGTATATGAGTGAGATGGAAGAGGTGATGAGGAAAGGGCGGGCGGGGGGAGTAGTGATGGGTAAGAGTAAAGTGTGGATGCTGGCGTATGCGGACGATATGGTGTTGATAGCGAAAGAGTATGAGGGAATGAGAGCGATGTTGAAAAGGGCAGAGAGGTTCATGGATAGGAGAGGAATGAGTGTGAATGTGGAGAAAACGAAATGGGTGAGGTTCAGGAATAAAGGGAGGGAGGGAAAGGTGAAAGAGTTGGAATGGAAGGGGGGATTATTGAGAGCGTGAAAAGATTTAAGTATTTAGGGTTTTGGTTTAAAGGGACGGGAGGATATGAGGAGCAGGTGAGGTGGGTGCAGAGGAAGGCTTGGGGAATGGCATGGGGGAAGTGGGGGAAGTGGATGAGGAATAATGTGAGGGTGGCGTGTAAGATATGGGATGCGTGTGTGAGATCGGTGCTGATGTATGGAGTGGAAGTATGGGGGACGAGAGGGTATGAATGTATAGAGAGGGAGCAGATGTGGTTCCTGATATGTAAATAGTGTGTAGGAAAGATGTTGTGTATAATGCTAATAAAGGTCTTTTTTTTTTAGTAAATGCTTAATTGATTTCTAATTTAAAAAAAGAATAAAAGATAATTGACCATAATGCTTCACTTTATTAGCAATTTTAATATTGTTAATAAAGTTATACCTGATGTTAAAAGACATTTAATTATATTGTTTTTTTCTAATACTATCTTTATGTACTGACTTTTATAATTACTAATGCATGCCAATTAAAACCATTTGTTTCTTAAATTAATGTGAGGTTTGTCGATGTTTAATTAATTTAATTAGGGTTCAATAGTGTATTTTTCTGATATTTGACCTTAAAAGATTCATAGTCGAATATTTTTTGCTACCTATTTTTTGCTGAATAAATACTAACATTAGAATTAGCACTACTCTTTTAGTTGGTGGTTGTGATAGCCGAAACAATATTTTAATTAATCTTTAAAAGTTGCTATATTTATGACGAACTGTGTACTGGATGAAAGCAATCCGTATGCGAGTAATCCGTCGTCCTCAAAATGTATTTAATCCACTTGAACTAAAACAAAAGGTGGTCAATTTAACGTTAAATGTGATGTTTCGATGTATCTCGGTGTACACATGTGGTTATTCTAATTAAAACAAGCGACGGAGAGTATATATTTGTTACGCGTGTCTTGAGTAACCATTCGTGCCTCTCGCCCCCCGAATATGTCTCATATACACTTTCTACCTTTTTAAGAAGCTGTAATTGACCGGTGTTAATGTTCGACGGAAATTACTATTTTTTCTGAGGAAAACAAAGATCAAGATATATTTATGCCTTCCAAATGTTGTGTATCATAGATGTTTATTCAAGAAATAAAGTCTGATTGAAATACATTCGGGTTGTTTTATTTACATACATACGTGTTGCCCTTACACCACTTCTTCATTTGTACAGAATATCTTTGTGACAGCCACACTTGCAATGGTATTTTGCGTAATTTGGATCAGTGCTTGGATCGTGTGCCATTTTTCCAGGTGTTGTGTTAACCAAGTCTTTGTTTACAGCCGGGGCGCATGGTTTCTTTGGTGGAGAGATCTTCAATATATTGCGTTTGTGTTGCTAAAAAAACATACAAAATTAATAAACAAAGTAATTAGTTCGATCACAATCTCCTGTAAATTTTATAATCAAAGAATTATTAAATAGTTTAGATAATTTAAATATTAACTCAAAAATGAAAACAGATTCAATTTAGTGAGTTTTTATATTCTGTGCGAGCTCTTCATAGACCACTAAATAATAATTAGTTAATAATTACCTAATTAACTGAATATTACTAAATTATAAGACAGCATGCTGATGCTATAGGTTCGCAGATAGAATTAAATATTTGGCTGGGAATTAAACTATTTCCGGTATAGATTTAGAGATTTGCGGAATTATGATTGTTTAATTAGGCTAGAGGTAAAATTAATTCATTGCCAACAACTGAAATGTCAATGACACAAAACAATTCACACATTTATGATTAGCTTGCTTTTAAAACATTTTTACACCATTTTCAAAGTAACAAACAAAGCATTTGTCGATTACGTGACCATAACACGTTAAATGATGCAATTAATTATTTAATGTAAGGAAGAAATGTTGAAAGTTCGCTTATTATGTCAAATAATAATCCAAATTTTTGTTATATCAGAAGTATATTTCTAATAACAATTATAATACTAATAATAGATTAAATAATCAACAATAATAATATTAAACATAAATGAGAATGAATGAACATGTTAAATGAAAATAACTCATTTAAACATTTAAATTAGTTATTTATTAACATTAAAAAATTTATACATGTTAATGCAATTAATTAATAAAACTAATAGAAATAACAAATATAATGGCAAGGAGAATCAAAATTGTTTAGATTAAATAAATCTGAGTTCTCAAATAGATCAGCACATATGAATGATAGTAACAAGAATATATTCAAATTTAAGTTTAAATTTAGGAAAGAAGTTACAAAAAAGGTCATGCTAAAGTTAGGGACTGAAGTGCCCTCATACTACAAAATTCGACCGAGATGTCGTTAAACTATTTTGATGACCGAAATGTCCCTAAACTAAAGCATAGGATCAACATGTCCTTAATTAAAATAAATGTTAGAAATGTAATGTTTAATCAATTTTAATTTAAAATTGATTAAAATATAAGAGTAATAATAATAAAATGAGAATATAATAATTTTATTCTATGGTTGGTAAAATAAATGTAAATATTAATAACGACATCAAAATTTGTTACATCGAAACAGTGACCATGTATGTAATAGTCAATAAAATTATCTCACTATATAACGCAATATTTGTCCAGGCAATACATTTGTCAGTGTATTATATCAGTTTATTACCTGAGTAAATTAAATCCCAATTAGAAATAATTATATTTATATTTTTAATTAGTCATTTACTCCGCTATCATATCATCCATCGATACCAGTTAGTATCGATCAGAAAGGTAGCTTTGTATCAGGGTCATGGCGTAACCTGAATCTTGAATAATTTCAATTTTTCATATAGTTTTTTTTTGAGAGGAGGAATGCGTTTACGCACGACTCTCCACGAGAGGTGTGTGGGGCCCCTCCTGTTCCTTCTAAACAGGCCAAACCTTCTCTCACTCTTAGGGCACCAGTGGTATCACCAAGGTACTCTTCACCTGATGCCCCTTCGTCTTTCACGCGTCTGCCGTCATGTCTTTCTTTTTGTTCA
The DNA here is from genome assembly GCA_963969525.1 of Ontholestes murinus. NCBI lineage: Eukaryota > Metazoa > Arthropoda > Insecta > Coleoptera > Staphylinidae > Ontholestes > Ontholestes murinus. The sequence goes on along the minus strand of OZ018395.1, from coordinate 32,961,995 downwards.
GCACAGTCTCGGCAAAGTCTGCCACTGCATCCCAGTTGGCCTGCGATTTCAGCATCCTGCCGACTATCTCGCCTACCGCAAGAGGCCCTCCCAGTCGCTCGGCCCTCTCCGCTGCCCATGCTGCGCAGCCCAGTAGAGTGCTCCGCAGTATCGTCCAATCCGTCTGCGCAAAACCTGCAGCTCGCCGTTACAGCCTTCCCGATCCTACAAAGGTAGGATCCGAAACTGCCGTGACCCGTCATGACCTGAGTGAGGTGATATGTCGTGTCCCCGTGTCCCCTGGTAATCCATGGGCCAATGTCAGGGATCAGCATACGCGCTGTTCGAGCTCTTAGCCCATCGGTCCTGCCATTTATCTACGGCCGTAGCCTTGGCCTCAGTCCTCGCTTGCGAATTTGGGGCGCCCCCCCTAAAGCTTCTGTGGGGCAATTCCCTGCTCTCTACCTCCAAGTTCGGCGGTAGGGTAGAGGCCCGTCGAGACCGTTCTATATGCTCGACAGATCCTGATTAACCCTGGCCGCAGGGCCCTTCTCAGCCTCTCCACATTTCTACGGGCCTTGATACACTCAACCCAAGCCAGGGCTGCATATAATAACTTGGCCCTTGCCACCCCCACTAGGATTCTCCTCACCTTCTCCTTAGGGCCCTTCGTGGTTGCGAGGAGTCTAGAGACTGCCTTGCACGATTTTGAGAGGTGTACTTGAGAGAGGATACAGGCTGTACGTCGTGGCCCAATAGCTTCAGCCTCTCTAGCCTCGAGAGGCCAGCACGCCTGCGGGAGAGCCACACCGCCCCGGTGTTTCTCGCCGTTCTCCAGACAGACCCCTACGGAATGCCCCCGGTAGAGGCCTTGGCCTCCACCCTGCCCTCTGAGCTTGTGTATAACAATGTTCTCCCGCTGAGGTAGCTTCTGATCATGTTAGTCAGGTAAGGTGGAATATTATACTACTATTTGCTTATTGCCACGAAATGGAGTTGAAGGCATTCTTGGCATCGAGCGCCACTCCCAGGCAATGCTGCCTCCTCCGTATCGGGCCGCTGTTTGCCTCACCAGCATCCTTACCTCTATTAGCGCATCAACAGTCGACCTCCCCTTCCTGCTGAACCCATATTGCCGGGGAGAGACCCCCCCCCCCGTCCTCGACCCACTTCGCCAGTCTTCTGAGCAGGAGAGTCTCTCCAGGACCTAGCCCTCCGCGTCAAGGAGGCATATAGGCCTGTAGGCCGGATCCTTCCCGCCCTTGGGCAATAGGACGAGTCTTGCCCTCTTATAGATTCCCGGGAAAACGCCTTGTCTCAGACATTTGTTGAAGCATGTGGTCAGGCCCTCTGGGTGTCTACTACTGTATGCTTTGACGGCTTCTCCAGGGATCTCGCCTGGTCCCGGTGTTTTCCCGCTGGGTAACGCAGCATTTACGATTTTTTGCGCGGATAATGCTTGCCCTTAGCTCTCTTTTTGCAGTGAAGCACTCTTCCTCGTACTTAGCGAGGTCCTCCCTGATCCTGGCCCTAGCCCTGATTATGCGCCGCCTCGCGTGATTGGCGTTGACCCTGGCTGTTGTCACCTCGCTGCACCACCAATATATTGGAGGTCTGTCTGTCAGCACCTGCAGGTCTCTCTCCTGTCCACTCCATTACACGTAGGTACCGTGTGCCCGTAATTCCTACACCTTGAGCAGGGGAACGGCTTGTCCCTCGTCTGTACTATGCAGGTGGAGAATACCACCCTCACTTTGCCTATGCTCAGTAGTTTGTTCGCCGTCTCTACTGTGCATTCTCGCCCCAATGCCTTTGCTAAACCTGTCGTATTGCCCTCCTCTGTACATGTTTCTTCGAGGTCCTTGATCTACAGGTTTGTTAGACTGCCCGCCGTGACCTTGGCGTTATCATCGCCCAAGATTCTATTTACCTCGGCGAGTACGGGCTCGTGGTCGATGTCCGGTCCGAGCTCGAGCAACTGGTCATTATTCGTCGTTCTTCTTGCTCCCCTGATAGAATCGGCGTACTCACCCGCCATAATATTCTTTTTTAGTTTGGCTAGCGTCTCAAGGTAAGTAAGCTTACACATCCTCACCAGTATCTTAGCTGCCTTCTTGGGGAGATATGTCTTTTCTTTGTTCTCTCCTTTGCCGCTCACCTGCCTCAGCTCGGCTCCCTGGCTTGTGGCGGCGTTATCTTGCTTGACTTTGCCCCCTTTCCTAACCACCTCCATGCCCTTGTTCCATGGTCCGCCCCGTTTCCGGAATCTTCCATTGCCGGTAGGGGAAGGAATCTCCCACCTCTATTTCCGTTTCGCCGTTCACTGGTCCCTGCGTCACCTTCTTCGCCTTCTTTTTGCCTTTGCTTTTAATGTCCATGGTGTTCAGCCTGGTTTGGATGTCCACGATGGCCTTTCTTAGGTCTTAAATGTCTCCCCCGCTGTTTGCCGTCTGTGTAGCCACACTAGTGGACTCCCGTGGTTGCCCGCCCTCCACCTGTGTGGCCGCATCTTACATGATTCTTATGTTTGGCCTATATGGCTGTTGTATGCCGGCCCCACTCTCCACATGTCTCTTCATTTCGCCCGTGCTTAGCTGCGTGGCCAGGCTCTTCACTGTCTGTATTCCCTCCTTAATCCCGCTTTTTGTGTTAGGGTTTGCCTTATACAGCACCATTTGATCATTTGCCACCTTGTACAATTGCAAATGTATGCCAGCGAGTCTCTCCGCCATCTTAGTTCTCATAACTACATGGGCTGCCTCCCTTAACGGGGAAATGGACTCATTTCTCCTGCGTTTCGCCACAACCTGCCTCTCATCGTACACCACACTTTCATTTGCGTCGGGGCACTCTTGGTACCTGTACTCCCGCTCTCGCCTATGCTTAGTCTCTCGACGCCCATGACCTTTCCGAGTTCCGCTAGCCTACCCCTGGTCCCGCTCGTCATGCGTTGCCTTGACGCAGCCATCGCTACTCGTCTGGTCTTCGGTTTTCACGCTTTTAGCACCTCGCGTTACCGAGGTATAGAGTTCAGAAGTTGTAACTTTTAAGGGTCTATAGCCCGCCCTTCGACACCGTTGGCCGGAAATCCGGTAGAGGGCCAGCTAAGCAAGCTGTGATGGTTGAGATATGAATACATCAAGCCTCCAGCCCTAAATCACGTGGTCCACGTGATCCCAGTTATCCTGCCTGGATCTCCACCAGACACACGGCATGTAATCCTGGGGATCTCACGAGCACAAAACTAACACCAATTTCACTGATACCCAATCCTATCGCCCTCGCAGCTACGGCACTGGGGTGTCAAGGTCACCAAACACTTCCAGTTTACACAGGTCGAAAGGTCGGCCACTCTAGAGCGCCCGAGTCAACTTCGAGCTCGATCGGTTTAGAATTTTCACAGTTGCCACGAAAACAAACGGGAGCACCGTGAAACACGTTCGCGTCGGCCGAAAGTCCGAACATCAGCTTCATATAGTTGTACATGATTATAGTTCCAATGACTAAGATTTTAAAGACTTAAAATTTTCAAGCCAATCTACAAAGTACCTAAATAATTTTAAATTAGAAAAGCTCTGAAGATTAAAAAAATGCTAAAACTATTTTACAGATTCAACTAGAAGATTAGATGTTCAAGATTCTTAAGTTTTTAATAGTTTATTCTCAGAAATTTCCTAATTTAATTAGATTTCAGAAGATTAAAAAAAAACAGTGTAAATGTTGATATACAAAAAAATTAATGATTGTAACAAGTGCAATACTAAAGAGTAAAATTGTATAAATTGACTGTACTAAAACTTGAGCGTAGTAGAGAAATTATTTATTATTATTTATTTTGATATAAGTTATAGGAAGATTGCAAATATTGTAAGAGATTTTAAAAGTTTAAATTTTTTAGGAATTCCAAAAACTAAATATTTCAGAGATTACAAAATCTTTAAAAAAAGTTAATGTTTCTTGACACTAAAGAGTTTATACTATAAATATTTTAAAACTTCTACAGATCCTAAAGATTCCAAAGATTTTAATATTCTAAAAATTGTAAACAACATATTACCTATTATAAAGTTGCTAAAGAATGTTAAATTATAGACTTTTAATTAAAAAATAATTAATAATATCAAGATTTGATTATACAAATAATATAAGATAAAGATTCTTAAGTTTTTCGACAATTTTATTTAAGAAATTTCTTAATTTAAGACAGTAATGTCATTGTTAATATACTAAAAATAGTAATGTTTGTAAATATTCCAAATAGTAAAGAGTAATATTAACATTTGTTGTTTTAAAATCAGAGAGAACCTGGGAAATTATTATCTTAATAAAGGTCACTTGCTATTCTAAATATTTTAAATATAACGAAAGAATTTTAAAAGGTAAAAAAGTGGAAATTCCGAAAACTAAATATTACAGTGAAGAGGTTTTTTTAATTGTAAAATTGTCAAAGTTAATGTTATAAATAAATTTTAAAAGAATCTAAAGGTTCTAATGACTAAAGATTCTAAATATTTAAATGTTTTTAAAAAAATCTAAGAATTCAAACATTCTTGCCAAATGGAGAATAACCATCAATCCCAATAAATCCCATCTTTTCATCCCCTTCCATCGTGCATCCACATCTCCATTTGGTATTAACATAAATAATTCATATATTACACCATCCGCAACCTGCAAGTATCTTGGCATTACCTTTGATCCTAAACTGTCCTTCAAACACCATTCCCAAACTTTTAAAACGAAAATTAAAAACAGAGCTCGACATTTCAGACACCTTACATTTAAGAACCAAGGAATTTCCACAGAAACAGTAGTAAATATATACAAAATGATATGTCGACCTCTGTTAGACTATGCAGCAATCCTTTTCCCAAATCCCCGCCCTCTTGTTCTGAGAAACTTGCAGGTGTGTGAACGATCAGCCCTGCGAACCTTAACTAAACTAAGGCTCTACACAATCCTTCCAACACACTACTTATCAAAAAACCCAAGTAATTCCCATTGAAAACCGCCTGGAACACCTTGCTACAAAATTTGCCCCTAACCCTAATATCCAAGACATCCTCAAGCACCTACGTTTACCCCGCAACCCTTTACTCCCCCCTAAAACCAGGATGTTTGGTCCACAACCATTTTCGAATTCATAACATCTTTTCATGATTCATCTACATCTTCATCAACATAATCATCAATGGACAACTAACATAATATCTAACAAAGACTGGCAGAAAGACCATGGGTCGATAGCCGTGAAGAAAATCAGCTACGAATATTATTGTAAATACCGCATGTATAAAATAATAAATAAAGATGTTTTTCACATACTGAATAGAAATACCTTACATTTCCGCATTCAAAATCGTGGACAAAAGTAACACTTTTCCGCATAGCTACACTTTTCTGCATAGCAACACTTTTTAGCATGGATACACTTTTTCGTACTACTTTTATTTACTATTAATCAAAGTCAGTGTCAGTTACATACATGGAGTAATATACACCTTGTCCCCTGAAATTTTGAATACGGGCATTTAAATGCATTACTCGTTACTTAGTTACCACGCTCGTGACGTATTTTAATGGACTGACCAATGGGAAATAATCAGCAATTTCTAATTTGTAATAAAATTGGGAATTAAAATGAAACATATTTACACAATTCTGACGTAACGAATAACAAGTCACTAGAATGTTCATCTCATTCAATGTTCGGAAACATTTCTTTATTGAGCCAAACAATATCCCAGACGATCATAAAATTCCTGATAACATTTTGAAGCTATGTAAGTCAAATTGACAAGCATATTGCAGCAACAACCATGGCAACCAATAATAATAATCGAGATACAATACACATTACATTACTCATATTCAAAATTTCAGGGGACAACGTGTATATATTCGGGCCGTCGATAGCTGACTGTGACTCATGCATTTTCGTACTAAGAACCGTGCAGCAATTACTATCTATCTCGTTCTATCATCATCGTAGGATGACCACGACAGAATGAAATGACACTTTTATAATTGATGTTATATGCAGTATGTGAAAAAATAGTGTGTACAACTCGTGGGAAATGCGCTTTTCCGCAACTTTAGCAGGAACTTGATGCAATCGCTCGCTTCGCTCGCTCGTACACCAACATCCTACTCTCGTGCGGAAAAGCGTAACATTTCCACACTTGTTGTACAAATTGTACAAACTATTGTCTCTCTCTCGAAACATTCTATAGAATCTAAAAATCAATATTTAATTAGAAGAATATTAAAGAGTTTTTAGTTATTCAATAATTTTAATCTGAGAAATTTCTTAATTTCATTAGATGTACATTAAAAAAACGGCGATATCAAGGTAGTGTATTAAAAATTAAAAATTGTAAAAAATAAAAAGAATTAATATTGTGAAAATTAGAACGACGTAGAGAAATTGTTATTTTTAAGTAGTGTTTTCCAACCTTTTTTGTGCCATGCCCCACCTAAGCATTTCTAAAATTCTTATGACCCCCCTATGTAACATATTTTTAATATTAAAAAATTGAATTGTTCACTTAAGAAACTTAAATGATAGACTTTAGGAAGAAATCACTGGGAAATTGTTAACGAAACACAGTAAGTAAATTTTCAAAAAATATAATGAAAAACTGAAGTGCTAATTTAAAATAATTTTAATAAAGATTTTTCTAAATTAATTTATTAGAGGTTTTATGTTAGGTTCCAATTTGGTTAGCTTCAGTCTCAAGTCTCCCCATTGTGTTATATCCACGCGATTTCTTTTTACCAGTAAATTATGTACAGCACTAAATCCATATTCAGCTAAATATGAAGATGGAAACGGCAATAATAGTTTTCTTATACATTTGGTTGAATTTGGGAATTTTATTTCTCTTTCCTCACAAAGCCATGCAATCACTCCTTTTTATTAAATACAGTTTTAATTGACTCATCATTTTGTATTTCTGCGAGTTCTTCTTGATACTGCATATATGTTATATTAGACAAATCCACTAACATTGGCCTCATCATCTATGTTGGAAAATCAATTTGTTGTAAATCAGAAAATCTTTCATTTAAATCAGCTGATAGAATTTTCAGATGATCGACAATAACAAGTTTCGAGCCAATGAAACTGTTCAAAGTTTTTGTTGTTAATTTATTTCTGACATAACTCAATATTGGTAATCAAACCAAATATCTTTGCTCTTGCATCGACAAGTTTTATTTGTTCCTTGGAGGTACTTATTTAATATATTTAGTTTTGCAAAGATATAGGTTAAATAACTCACCAATGCTTTACAACCAACTGTTAACAGATAGTTCATTTCAGATTTGTCGCTTAAAAAATCACTCAGAGTATCAAACAGTTCCATACATATTTTCAAGCAGTTCCTTTTGAAGAGGGAAGTAAAAATCTCATATGGTCTGCATTTTGTTCATCGCAAAACAACTTGAAGAGGCGCTCACATTTGACATGAGCTTTAATATAGGGTCCGCCAATAAGGGCGCGTGAACTTTAAAATTGAATAAAACAAGTTGTGTGTGAGGTAGAAACGAAATTTATTTTTCATTCGAAAGGGTATTCGACGCCATTAAGTATGGAAGATAACATCGTTCAAATGACCACCGCGGCTCCGTTTGGTAGCCCGGATCCGGGAGGTCCAATTTTCGATGACTCTGGAGCACATATCGGCCTCAATTTGAGCGATGGCGTTGCGTATGTTGACTTTGAGGTCATCGGTGTTTAGAGGCTTGTTGGCGTAGACCAGCGACTTGAGATAGCCCCAGAGAAAAAAGTCTAAAGGCGTTAAATCGCACGATCTCGGTGGCCAGTTGATATCGCATCCGCGCGAGATGACCATGTCCGGAAATCGCTCGTGCAGAATGTCCATTGTGGCATGGGCTGTGTGGCACGTGGCGCCGTCCTGCTGGAACCACATGTCGTCCGTGTCCATATCATCCAGTTTAGGCCAAAAGAAGTTGGTTATCATCGACCTGTAGCGCTCCCCATTGACGGTTATGGCCGCCCCAGCTTCGTTCTCGAAAAAGTACGGACCGATGATGCCACCGGCCCAAAATCCACACCAAACAGTGACTTTCTGGAGATGCATTGCCACTTGGTGGATCTCGTGTGGGTTGTTCTCACTCCAAATGCGGCAATTTTGCTTGTTCACATACCCGTTCATCCAGAAATGAGCCTCGTCGATGATTTTTCGGCCAAAATGGGGGTCTGCTTCCAACTGCTCCAGAGCCCAGTCAGCGAACGCCCGACGCTGTCTGTGGTCGTTTATCTTGAGCTCCTGGGTCAATTGGATTTTGTACGGGTGCAGACCCAAATCCAGATGCAAAATTCTGCGAGTTGATGTCTCCGAAAGGCCAAGTTCCTGTGCACGACAAAAAATGGACTGCCTCGGGTTCTCGCGCATACTCTCACGGACAGCAGCGATATTTTCGTTCGATCGGGCGTTTCGTCGACGTGTCAATGTTGGCTGGTTGTTTACTGAACCAGTCGACTCGAATTTGCCCACCAATCGACGGATAGTCGACTCTACAGGCCGATCATCGCGACCGTAAAATGGGCGAAGTGCGCGAAACGTTGCTCGAACTGATGACCCATTTTCGTAAAATAATTTAATAATTTGCACGTGCTGCTCGACTCTTAAACTTGCCATGGTGATTTGGGGTTATATACTGAACAAATGACAGCAACTTTGACAGCTCTACCTCGAAAAACATGGCCGCACCCTTCCGGCAAACTTCGCGCGTCCCTATTGGCGGACCCTTTAGTATTGATACACTTTATTACTGAATGTAGTACTTTTTGAACAGGCGAGAAGTTTTTAGTTAATAAGTTTTCTCCATGAATAACACAATGCACAAGAATAATTTCTGGATTCTCATTTCTCATCACAAGATGTTATATTTTTCATTGGTATATTATTGACATCGTAAGTAGTTTTTAGCTTATTATATATATCTTTGGAGGTAATGGTACTTTCTAATCTTTCACAAAACATTTCTTCAGAAAAATGCCTATCAATATATCTTACGAAAGTTATCAATAATGCCTTACTGTCTCTAAAAATTGATCCATCCATTTGCACTGAGAATTTTCTTGTTTTCAGCTTTTCAATAAGTTGTTTTTCAATATGTTCACAAATTTCGTCTATAATTCTGCTAACAATATTGTTACTGAGTGGCATAGCTTTTACATCTGTGTCATCTTTTTCAAGAACCGTTTTAAGAAATGCTGATATTGACGGTTTTATTAAATTCTCTCCTATTGTATGATTTTTTTTTCAGATTTAGTGATGAATAAAGCAATTTGATAATTACCCTCAAGAAAACGATTATGAGTTAAAGTATAAGCAGCAAATAGAGACTTTATTGTTGTTCTCTTATCAAAAAAAATAATTGTTTGAAAGTAATTCAAATTAATATGAGCACTATGTTTCGCCTTCAAATTCGCCTCACGACGACCTCATTTCATTGATTCGTTGGTCAAGCATTGCTGGCATAAAGGAAACCGCTCATCGTACACAGTGGGTATGAACCCAAATTTTAAATATTCCTCGGAATATTAAGGAATTATTTCTTGCTTGCGCCACCCATTTTAGTATGTGTTAATGTGACTGATTTGTTATGATTTGTTAACAATGCGTTTTTCTGCTGAAGGTTTTACACATCGCAATCGGATTTGAAAGAGTCCATTTGCGAATTGCCCCCCTTAACAATCAAATTGCCCCCCCTGTGGGGCGTGGGTCCCACGTTGGGAAACACCGTTCTAACAAAAGTCTAAATAAGATACTTAATAGATTTTAATGATTCTAAAGATTAAAGATAATGTTTCTTAATTTTCCCATAATTCTAAATGTTATAGAGATTGTAAATTTTTAAAGATTCTTTAGAATCAAAAAATTCTAGTCATTCTAAAGATATTAACTATTGTAAAATTGCAAAAAAATTAAATTATAAAGGTTTTTATGATTTTAAAAAGATTCTAAAAATATTCTCAAGATTTGGTTAGTACAAGATTAATTTAACGATCGTTAAGTTTTTCAATAATTTGAGAAATGTCTTAATTTAATTATATTTCAGAAGATTAAAAAACAGTGATGTAAAGGTTAGTATATTAAAATAATTAATTATTGTAAAAATACAATTCTAAAGAGTAATATTTTATAAAAATTTAAACTTTTAAAATCAGAGCGTAGCAGGAAAATTGTTATTCTGATATTACAGACGATTCTAAAGGTTTTAAATATTGTAAAAGTTTTTAAAAGTTTAAATATTTTGGAAATTTTAGAAACTTAATATTTAAAAAGTAACAAAATCTTAAATAAATATTTTAAGAGATTTTAATAATTCTAAATTTGAAGTTGACTCTTAAAACTCTAAAAAAAATTAATATTTTTAAATTTCTAAGTTCTAATGTTATAAATATTTTAAATTTTCAATTGTCAAAAATTTAAAAAAATATATCCAAAATTTTAAAATTAAAGATTCTTAAATATCTAAACATTCTAAAGATTTAAAAAATTCATAAAATTCCAAAGATATTAACTATTCTAAAGTTGCTAAAATTTTATGAATAATAAAGGCTTTGAAGATTGAAAAAACGAATATTCTCCGGAAAATAAAATTTTATATACTGGGACGTACAATTTTAATATACTCAACCCAGTAATGGATTACACAAAACCCTACATGAATATTCTTAAGTTTTGATTAGAAGTTGAAAATTTTTAAGTTTTTCAATAATTTTAATCAGAGAATTTTATTAATTTATTTAGAGATTAATCTTAGTCATACACTCGCTTGCTAGTCTTTGCTCCGTGCAGACGTACGCTCCAGAGTTTGATAAATCGTTTTAACAAAGTGTGTTACAACAAACCAATATATTAATAATAGTGCTATCCAGTGATAATGGCACCCACCTCTGATTCCGAAGAGGAATTTAAGACCCCGAAAAAGAGAGGAAGAGGACGGCCCCGGAAACACTCAGAGGCATCCGACACATCGACATTTGAGGTAACTCAATCCAGACTAACTAAAGACGCCCCACAAACACCCATGGACACTGACACAGCCACTTACACTAAAACACAAAATTACAAACACACAATGCACTTCACCACCACAAAAGAAATTAGCCGCATCCAAATGGTGCAAATATGGTTTACGCACAACTTCGACAAGAACGTACTACTAATAAAAACAAAACACGGCTTTATTATAAAAGCAAACTATGAGAAACAAAGGTTAATTAACGACCTTAACACACTACAGGCCGAAAAGATAATAACGAAACACGCGGTCGACTCTCCGGCCGCAAATGCACAAAAACGCGACCACGCGGCCGCCCCGTCCTATAGCTGCATCATAAAATCGGTCGAATTAGAAATTAAAGATACAATGATCAGTGATTGTTTAAATGACACAGGATTTTCGCACAGATATTGTAAACGCATTATCTCAAAGAAAACAAACGAACCAACCACGCTAATAAGAATTATCACCGCCTCCCACGAATCATACAGCCGATTGTTATACAATAAATTCCCGTACATGTGCAAGGTATATCCCGTGGTGGACAGCTCAGCACCCGAACCGATCCCATCCCCTTGCGGTAAATGCAGCGCATTTACACACAAAACGGCGGATTGCACAAACACAGTAAAATGCACAAAATGTGGAGGAGCACATTCGACATCTACATGCAAGACAACACTCCCAGAAAGATGCACCACTTGCAAGGAAGAGGGACACGCAGCATGGTCCCAGAAATGCAAACAATGACCAACAAAGCCTATCGAGGGAATCCCCAACGTTAGGATCCAGCTCACTAACAAAAAAACTAAAGACATGGACAGGTCAGTAACAAAACATAACCGCGTTCATAAACCATTTTCACTTCATGATTACATATTTGACACTTACGCCTCGGAAATTAACAGGCCCTCAGCCATTGACCGCAATGAATTATTAAAAAAACTTAGAAGAAGGTTCATTGAAACATTTGAAATCGATACGCATGCATCATTCTCGGGCAACCGTATGTTCATTGTGATGTTCGACCTTAAATTCCCTGACATCATCCCCATCGTCCTTCCCACCACCGGTGTACACACAGGTAATGTGCAGGTAACTAATGGCTAATATTCGTATCCTTTATTCCAACATTAATTCCCTCCGTAATAAATCCCATTTACTTGCCCATTTCCTATCCAATAATCCAATCCATATAAACCTCCTCGTTGAAACTAAAACTACAGACAATTTCAACTTCAATAACTGGAAGTGTATTCAAATACCTTCCACGATTGCAAATGAAAATCAACGAGGAGGTTCTATAGCTTCCTTCCATCCATCCCTAACATATAGAAAAGCCAACCCTCCCCGTATTAATAATCAACTGAATGAATGTCTCCATTTTACCCTTCCAATGAACAACTTTACCCTTCATGTCTTTTTAGTTTACATCCATCCATATTCCTCTATTGACGATACAATTTTCACAAAGGCGTCGCTTTACGACCACGCAATAATAATTGGTGATTTTAACGTCAATAGAAGGAAATCCCGTCAAATCCAATTCTTCCTCTCCAATTCCAATTTTACAAAAGTCCCAACTCTACCAACCTTTATCATGAGTGAAAGTCAATCATCAACTCCCGATTTAATCTTATGTACATCCAACATTCGTCACCTAATCCACTCCATAAAATTAATCCCAGACCTATGTTCCGACCACCTATCCATACAGTTTGATTTTAATACCCAATCCCAACCTATCCCATCCCCTCCGGAATATATCCATCACTACCAGAGTTGTAATATAAAAAATGTAATTGACGACATAACATCGACATTTGATTTTACACAAGACATTAATCCTTACATTATTTCCCAATTTTGTTCATCCCTGTCAGAAACTATTTTATTACATACCCCAAAACTAAAAAAACAACATTATAAATATCCCCTGCCCAAGTTCATCCTTAGACTGCTGAAATACAAGAGACAATTATACAGAGACAGTAAATTCTACGAGGACAGTTCAATCAAAAACAAATTTAACAAATTAAATAAAGAAATTAAAATACTAATTTCAGAATACAAAAAGCACACATGGCTGGAAACTTGCCAAAGAATAAATGACACTAATGGAAAAACATATTGGACAGAGATAAAGAAACTTTCAAAGTATAAAAAATCAGACAACATGGCTAATATTAAAGACCCAACTGACGGTTCAATATTGACGGACGATACATCAATAGCAAATGCATTTGCAGAACAGTTAGAGAGGACGTTTCAACAATCATACAGCCACGAATATGACGACAACTTTTACAATACAGTTACTGACTGGTTTAATTCCTATGACAAAATACCCCTGCCTCCTCCAATCGACGATTCACTAGCCGAGACAGATTACTACACACAGTTACACTCTGGTAAAAATTCCTCCCCCGGTCACGACAAAATTCCTCGTCTACTCCTTAAACAACTTTCCCACGAAATCCACATGTTCATATTAAAAATATATAATTACTGCTATTCCCATCAATTTTTCCTTACAGAATGGAAGCAAGGAATTGCTATCTGTATTCCCAAACCTGACACCGATCCTACCTTAGTATCCAGTTACCGCCCCATTACTCTCCTCCCAGTAATAGGTAAACTATACGAATCCCTTATCAAACAAAAACTCCTCCAATCCTCCAACAACCACATACCCGAATACCAGTTTGGTTTCCAGCCCAAAAAATCAACCACTCATTCTCTATCCATTCTAACCTCCAATATCCAAACCAATCACCTCGAAGGTCATAAAACAGCCATTCTTTTTCTCGACATACAAAAGGAATTTGATTCGGTTTGGCATATTGGCCTCATTTATAAGTGTTTCCTTCTAAATATTCCACGTCATTTAATAATCCTTATCCATAACTTCCTCTCTAACAGAACCTGCAAAGTTAGATTCAATCAAACCTATTCCGACCCATTTCCTATCCATCAAGGTGTACCACAAGGATCTCCTCTCTCACCCCTTTTATATAATATATTTTGTCATGACATCTACAACCCCAATCCAACTTACTTTCATCCCTCAAAATATGCCCTCCTCTTTGCTGACGACACTGCCCTGGTTACCCACGCCCCGACTCTCCAAGCTGCCCAACTATCCCTCCAATCATCATTTGATGCAATACAATCCTGGTGTTCCAAATGGCGTATGAAAGTAAACCCTTCCAAATCCAAACTGTTTATTCCCCATCACAAAATCACACCACATTCCCCTTCCATTAATATTAACAACACCTACATCCACCCCTCCAACACCTGTAAATACCTAGGCGTCCTTTTCGATTCCAAACTTTCCTTTACAGCCCACGCACAATCAATCAAATCCAAAATTAAAATAAGAGCTCGACATTTCCGTGCACTCACTTACAAAAATCAAGGCATATCCACCAAAACAGCCACACACATTTACACTACGATTTGTCGACCTCTTATTGATTATAGTGCGATCCTATTTAACCAAATCCGCCCTTCCACCCTCCACCACTTTAACGTCGCCGAAAGGTCAGCCCTACGTACCCTTACCAAACTAAGACATCCCATCAACCCCCTACACAATCCTTCTAACGCTCTCCTTTACGAAACCACACAAGTCATCCCAATATCCCAACGTATAAATAGCCTTAGTTTAAAATTTGCCAAAAATCCCTTTAATGTAACCCTCCTCAATAAATTCTGTACCCCCCGAAACCCCAATATTCCCCCTAAACATAAACATCCATCAATCACCCTTCATGAATTCATTAGTTCGAATCACCCAGACGGTTAAGCTAGCTAGCAACTTAATTTATTTTTTTACATACAACTTAGAGTCAAGACAGGGCAGAAAGACCGACGGTCGATAGCCCAAACGGACAGACTAACCATTATTGTTAATCTCTCTCTTAGTCATATAATATGTGATATTATATTACAAAAATAATGATTGAATAAAATTTTAGTTCTAAAAAAATATTGTAAAAATTAATGTACTTAAATCAGATCGTAGGAATTTTGTCTGTAAATTTTGTGAAATATTTGAAAGTTAAAAATTTAGGAAATTGTAAAATCAAATTATTTTAGTGTTTAGGTAATTTTAATAATTCTAAAGATTAATTTATTGTTTCTTGACATTCTCCTTATAATAACATTGAAGTTTATCATTTCTCTTTTCAATTTAAATCAGTTGGGTCCTTAGTAGTAGTTGTTGTTGTAGGTCTTTATTATGTTTGTTCTATATTTTTGTTATATGTAAATGATTGCTATTTTTTGTATAAAGGAGATGTCCGGAAAATAAAGTAATAATAATTATAAATTTAAAAAAATCTAAATATTCTAAAAGTTTTAAAGATGTTTATTGATCTAAAAAAAATTCAAAGTTTATTGTAAAATGGTAATGATTCTAAACATCGTAAATATTTAAAATATTCTAAAGATTTATAAATTTTAAAAAAATCCTAAAGTTCTAAGCTTTCTAAATTAACTATTTTAAACTTGTTAAAAATTTAAATTGTAAAGGCTTTTAAGATTTTATTAGAAGAAAATTAGACATGTTTTAATAATTTCCCAATTTAAAGGTTGTAAAGATTGTAGAAATTCTAAAGATTTAAATATTTTAGAAATTCTGAAGATTTAAGAGATTCAAAATATTCTAAAAATTGTAATTTAACCTTGTAATTAATTATTCTAAAAGTGCTAAAGTATTTTAAATTATAAAGGCTAAAGATTAAAATAATTAAAAATATTTTTATGATTTAATTAGAAGATTCGATTTTTAAATGTTTTAATAATTTTAAACTGATAATTTTCTGGTTTAATTAGATATGGAACACAACAAGTGTATTACTTTCCCCAATTCCAAATTTGAAGTTATTGAAACTTTAATGTTTACAGGGTCTCCTCTTTTTAAATATTATAAAATTTCCAATAATTATATTGGGTGTTTCTACATGAATATCGCGTTCCGAATTAAGTTCAGATGTGATCCCTCAAGTGATAATAAAATTCATAGATGGTATCATCAGTTTGAAAATACCGACAGCCTTTCTCAAAGGAATAGTACGGGACTAAATGTTTCTGAAGAGAGTTTTGAGCGAGTGAGAGAGTAGCATGGGAAAAAATGGCATATCGACTTGATATGTACCGTGTAACGAAAGGTACTCACATTTAACACTTATAAGCTTGTACATACATATATCTGTTTGAGTTGTTCTTTACGTAATAATTATGATTTTAAGTTTTGAAAAGCTATGTCTCGCTGGTATTGTTCTTTATTATTTATTCTTTAATGTCTTTGTTTCTCCTGCTTACAAAATTACAAACAAATATTATATGATATAAATACATTTAATAAAAAATACACCAATAATTTAGGACACAGGAGTCACGGACGGAGTTCACTGTTTACCAATGTTCTTCCACTCAAACCCACGTTCTTCCTTAGGCAGGTGATATACTTTTGCCATTTTCGGAGTTCTTTTCAATTTATTTATAAGCAAATATGCTTCATTTTGACCCTTTTGTGGGATATTTTAGACGAAGTCTATTGTGTCATCTTGACATTTATATTTATATTGACCGTGTTGTTTATGTAAGTGTTATTGATGTTCAAGAAAATAAAGAACGTCATCAATTGCGAAGATTTATGGTCATTTGAAGGATGTATTTGGAAAAAAATGTTATGGATGAGTCGTCTGTTTGGCGCTGGTGTTGTAATTTCAAATTAGGAAGAGAGAACACTTATGATGATGATGATGAGCGTTGGAGACGGACGTCAGTCATTACGGACGAAATTTAAACCAAAAACTACAGTCATGACTTAGTTTCTTCAGATTAGCATCAGCTTACAAAATTCAAGGATTTTTTGACAGGGAATAAATATTTCGTATCTCAAACACTGACGGCAGTGGAATATGTAGTTTAGATACAAAAACTCGTCAGACGTTACGACAAATACTTAAATTTGCAAGGTGATCATGCAGAGAAGTAGTTTAAAGTATGTGCTTTATAAATAAAACGTTAATATTTGTTTGGTTTTAGTTTGCTCATATCATTAGGTACACAATATCTATTGAATTATTCAGCTATCTGAGAATCGTTTTCGGTAATTTATGATAATTCTTATGTTTGTCTTAGTTAAATTTACCGTTTCTTTGGTAACTTTCCATGAATCTTTTATGTTTTTACAATTTATAATTTTTTTCTGAAGAATTCAGTTTTTCAGTTTTATATCATACATATAATCAGATTAGACTTACTCGTGAAAGAGCAACCTTGTGGGTACAAAAGGCTTATTATAGTTGATTATGTATGGATGGTATATATTATTTAAATAAAGATATAAATGATTAATGCTTAATTTGTAGGTCGATACAATAACGCGAAGGCAAATTATTGTCGTTTAGAAAAAAAGTGATAATCTTTAATTATTCATAACCTTATTTTTTCTCGTATCTGTATTGTAAAATTATAACTAATCTGTACCTTAATAACGTTTTCGATTGGATACGTAATCCTACCACGGCTCTTTGCGAAGTCCATCACTTCATTAGCGTACTCATAAAAGTAATCATCTTCCTTCTGTAGAGTGTCCGTAACTTCAGCCGTCTCCTTCCTTTCTTCTTCGTCTTCAATTGCTTTTACACTTTTCCTATATTCCTAGAAGAAAAAGTAATAGAAAGTTGTGCTTTATAAAAGAGGAAATCTACAAACCAAATCGGCGTCCCAATCCAGTTTAGTTTTCCGGCCTCGATCTACGATTCTCTGCTGTAATTTCTCCTCAAACTTTTTCGTCTCTTCGGCTGCCTTGCAGTTGTTTAGCATTTGCCATTTCTTAATTTCATTTTGCTTAGATTCTTCCTTGCGCATATTATTCAAGTAATCGTTTCTTGCCTCGATAAGATTTTTCTTCTCCAATCTACGTTTTTCTAAGTCGGCCTTTTCCTTTGCTTCTTGTCTACAAAATAAACAAAAACATATTTGCTCAAGGCTGTAAGCGTTTTAATCAATTGTGATTGCCGTAAAATATCAAATTATTTTTCTTATTTAAATATTTTTTTATTATTTATACAACATTCATTTGATTAAATTTAATGTTATCGTTAATCTAAAGTGTTATATATGAATACATAATACAATGTGATGTTTTTTTTTTACTTTTATATACTGCACATGTAAGGCTATGTTTTTCATGACAAATATCTTGAATCATGTTGTTTAAAAAATAGAAATAACATCTGACAAAATCTGTACAACTTAAAGTTTCGGAGACTTTAAAGTTATGAAAATACTTACTCGGCATCTTGTTTTTCGACATACTTCTTTATACGCTCGTTTTCCAATTCATCGACATTAGTTTTTTCTATCTGTAGTCTCTCGCCAAATTGGTTAGCACGTAGCATTCGTTTGTTTTGTGCCTAAGATACCCGACAGTTTTTTAAGTGTTAATACTGGAGAGACTGTTAAAATTACCTCTATTTCTCGTTTCTTTGTCAAACAGACAATCCTGTCCCTGTAATTTTGGATGATTTTAGAGAACGCGTCAAGGTCTTCATCTTCCTTTTTCTTCAATTCCTTATACTCCTTTACTTCTATCAATTGCTCCTCACTCATTTGTTTATTCCTTGCTTTTCTTTCTAATAACTACGGGACGATAAGATTAGTGTTGCATCAAATATATCTTAACATTGTATAGCCTTTCAGATAAATCAGATAAATTTAATCCGATTTAAAGAGCAGTTAAATATCAAAGATATACTTTTATAATTCACCCGTTTTTTTTATAAAAACACCACTTATGAATAAAATATGTATTGAAAATTGTTTTATTTCTTCTATAATGATAACAATTTATTTTAATAGTTTCATTCTTGTAATTTGCACATCTACATAATTAAGTCAACAATATACAGGGTTATTCACGCTATACGGCACGGAATATTGTGGCCAAAATACGTGACTTTCAAAAAGTTTCACTTTGGGGATATATGGGGGTCTATTAGGGCTACTTTTTAAAATTACTTTCATAATATACAGGGTGTCCCAAAAACCCTAAAAGTATCAAAGTTGTGTTTTTTTTAATGAAACACCCTGTATTTTATTGCATTTTTGGATCCTTCGATCAAAATAAGTGTGTGTTTTAATAAGGTTTTTATTACTTAAACCTTAAGGTTTTTGAAATAATTTGAATTTTTTAAAAATTTAACCTAATTTTCATGTTTCAAATACTTAAAAAGTAATTAAGTTATGCAAACCAAATTTACACTGAAATGTAACAATTTTACTTAAAAAGTACTAAAACGGTGCAATAAACAACATTTTGGCGTTTTCTGTAAAAAGAAGAAGACTTAATATTTAAGATATTAATACCATTCGATAGGTAATTAAAACGTGCATTTGCTGATAAATTAATAAATATAGCGTTCCATTTAAATAAATGAAGTTATAGCCATTTAAAGTTCTCATTTGTTTAATTCCAATTTTTTTACACCCGGTATAAGATGTCTAATTTATTATACTTGGAAAATAAAATATGATCTATTGTTACATTTCAGTGTAAATTTGGCATGCATAACTTAATTACTTTATAAGTACTTGAAACATGAAAATTAGGTTAAATTTTTACAAAATTCAAATTATTTCAAAAACCTTAAGGTTTATGTAATAAAAACCTTATTAAAACACACACTTATTTTGATCGAAGGATCCAAAAATGCAATTAAATACAGGGTGTTTCATTAAAAAAAACACAACTTTGATACTTTTAGGGTTTTTGGGACACCCTGTATATTATGAAAGTAATTTTAAAAAGTAGCCCTAATAGACCCCCATATATCCCCAAAGTGAAACTTTTTGAAAGTCACTTATTTTGGCCACAATATTCCGTGCCGTATAGCGTGAATAACCCTGTATATTTAATAAACATGTTTAGTAATCTCAGGCAATGGTGTCAATCTAATAGTTTATTAAATTTTAAATTGCTTGGTTTATAAAGTTTAGAACTGTTTAAAATAAATTTTTGGAAAATTTAAACTAAAAATTTACTAATAAATAGAAAAAAACACGAAAATATTTTCGTAAAATCTACAACAAATGAGTCTTATTAAGACTACAAGAACAAATCACTTTTGAAACAACTACTTCTCTAGCTAATACTTCGACAGACATTGAATGATACAAAAGTAATTTGCGTTCAATGTCTGTCGAAGTATTAGCTAGAGAAGTAGTTGTTTCAAAAGTGGTTTGTTCTTGTAGTCTTAATAAGACTCATTTGTTGTAGATTTTACGAAAATATTTTCGTGTTTTTTCTATTTATTAGTGAATTTTCTACAACGTAAAGGACATATATTTTATTAAAACTTTACTGTTTCTTTTTAGGTCCTATTAACAGAAGGCTAATTATAACGACATATGAAATTTCGCTAATCACATCCGCGAAAATAATAACAATTTTGAAAAAGATAGGCTGGAAATGATCCATTTCACGAAAACGGGCTTAAAGATAGATTTACTAGAAGCCATAGAAATGCTCCTCAAACTTAAAGGTAAACCGGATATAACCATAATAAACTACCAGACAGATCTTTGTTTTGCGCGTTATAATTTTGTGTTTCCAAAGTAAAAAAATGGTGATGGTGATCATAGTACTTTCTCTATATTTTTCTCGAAAACTATGAGGTTTACGCAAAAACTTGTTTATCTTCTCATTCCCTTTAACTTTTGTTTAAAAAGTTTTGTAATATTTTTTATATTAATAAAAATATCGGGAAAAAATAAAAAACGGCCTGAAGTAAACAACCACTTCCGGTTTATGAATGTTTACCAAAAGCTTTTCATTTCCAGTTTTTAACGATAAAACCTAAAGTTTAAAGATTCGTCTCAATCGGATCATTCGTTTTTGAGATACAGCACCCACCGACAGACAGACAGACACACACACAGACACATTTTTTTTCCAGAAATCAGTGCAATGGACTCAGGGGACCTCAAAACGAATACTTCCGCAAAAAAAAAAATTCAAAACGCTACTGGCGTCTAATAATTTACTTTGACAATTACCAATCTTTTCTTTTCTTATGGCACACTTGGGAACGGAAAAAAAGTTTCCCGACATTTGTGATGAAATTCCTTTTTTCTCCGAAATTTTGTTATGCAATGTTTTTTTTTTTTTTGGACCAATGAAAAATTTAGAGTTTTGGCTGTACAACGCCGTATTTTTTTAGGGGGGTGCCATTTGAAATTTTCGAAAAAAATGACAACATGCGAAGATCAATCAAAAATTATTTTTTTTCCATAAATTACCCGAAAAAAAATTATGTGAAGGTATACGAGGTCTTAACCTATGCCTCAATTCAAAATTTAGGCGCCGGCGTCAATTAGTTTCTTTACAAAAAAATCTCAAAAATGGGGCGCAATTTTGAAAGAAGGGGTTATAACAGCGAAACCGCTAAAGTGATAAACATGTTAGATAGAAAAATAAGTACTCCCCGAGCACTTTCCAAATCTGCAATAAAAAATAGGGCATTCCATTAAAAAAAAAACATAAGTTTGGTACGCCACTGGAGCACGGCACACTGATGATTAGAAATATTTTGAAACATAGCGACGGTAATTATGCACCACTTTGCTCTTAGATTTTTTTCGATAGCTTTTATCGTAAGGGAGCTATGGTCCGAGGCGTCTTAAGTGCCACACCCGGCATATACTTCAATGACAAGCTAAAGTTGTCGCCAATCAAATGGTATTTCTGAAGTCGAGTCAATTAATTTAATATCAACCACGAGCTGTTTTGGAGAACTAAAAATAAATTTGAGATTTTCGAGATAAGAATGCGTCATTTGTTACGATGCACAAGTTTTTATTTTTGGAAAACCAAAAGATAAAGTAAAAAGTAAATCCTATCTAAGAAACAAAAGATTTATACATTTATATACATTTTTTTCACCATATTTTAGAAAAATGTATATTGCCTTTTTAAGCATTTTTTAAAAACTTGTTTCTTGTAATATATTTTTTTATATATTTCCAACTGCATTAAAACTACATTTTAAAAGTTTTCAAAATTTGTATTTTGATAAAACTATAAAATTAGTTTTATTTTAGAATGTTCAAAGCTTTTTAAATAAATTTTCAAGTATTTTTTTGAAAATTTAATACTTTAACACATTGCTGGCCGATGACGTAATTACGTCTTTTAAATTCAATATTTAGTAGCCTTTGACGTAATAATACGTCATTCTATTTTGATTGTCGGGGAGCCTTTGACGTAATTATACGTTATTTCATTTTTGTTTTCGAGTACTCGTTGACGTATTAGTACGTCTTATTCATTATTTCGCAAGTTTGTTGTCTAACGTCCAATAGTTTTCGTAAGAAACTGTGTGTTAAATTAATTTACTTTTAACCCTTAACATTATCAAGGATACAGGTACGGATATCCATTCATGGTGAAATAAATATGTGCCGATGATTCGTCCGAACCCAAAAGTTGTGCAGATTTTCGGACACTTGCAGAGATTATAATGTTTTCCTATCCACCAAGAGAAGAAGAGCCTCACCATTTTTAAACGAATCGAATACGAGTGATATAAAACGTGTCAACATTGAAAATGAAGAAATTATTTCAAGAAGTCATTGTTGTAAATATAATACTGGAGTTACTTTTAGGAAATAAAGGTATTAAAGTTTTTCCGAGAGAACGAGAAGATATATGGCAAGTAGTAAATATGTTTATTAATGAAGACTTTTCATTATTTAAGACTGAAACAAACAGATATCGCCATCAAAAGGCCCATAAGTGTAACATTATAAAACTTATTAAGTTGTGCACGGACACAACGGTATCCGAACTGAAAAAAATCTTGGGTCTAAATATACTACCTAATGGAACAGATTAGGAAGAATAACATAAATGACTACTGGTCCACAGATCCTTATATGGAAAAACCTTTTTTTGGCAAAGTAATGAGTCGAAATAGATTCAGGCAAGTTTTGCAATCGATCATTTTTTCCAACAATGAGGAATTGCTAGAAAATACTACCCAAACTTTTAAGGTAGGCTTAGTTCTAAATTACTTTTTGGAAAGAATTTATAAAGTATATAAACCAAAACAAAGCCTCTCGATAGATGAAGCAATAATTCCATATCGAGGACGATTAAATTTCCGTGCTAATAATCTAGGAAAACTTAAGAAATACGGACTTTTTGTAAGAAATGCTATGCGATGCAGGTTAAATATGGAAATTTAAATTATATGCTGGAAATGGACAAGGGTTGAATGAAGTTGTGTGAATTCTCATAGATGGGAGTGAAAATACACCACGTATACGTTTGGCAGAACAATTGATTTCAAAAAATTATAATATGCGGATTGTCTAAATACCTAAAAAAGTTAAAGTTGCGAAAAAATCAAGATGTTTTTCGCCAAAAATGAGACGTTCTAATACACATTTGGAAAGATAAAAGAGCAGTTAGAATGATGACTACAATACATAAAGCTACCATGATTGAAACCGGGAAAGTAAATAGAAAAACTGGAGGTATAATAGTAAAGCCCGAAAGAATTTTGGATTACAATAAATACATGAAACCAAGTTTTAAATGTCATTTTTGGAAAATTTAAACCGCATAAAAATTTGATTGTTTCATTTTCGAGAAAATTTTAAACTGATTTTAAAAATACTTTCTATTCGTTTTTCCAATAAATGAATTATTTAAAACAGTTTATAATTTTTTATTATATGTTACTCTGTTAACTATCAAACTTTCAATTGTTTTATTAGTAGTAGACACCTTACTGCAAAATTATTTAGCAAATCGAGGACAAAAAATTAAAATTAACAATATTGAGTCAGATACACAATATTCGAATATCGGTGTGCCGCAAGGAAGTGTTCTGGGCCCCATACTTTTCATTATTTACATGAACGATTTGCCAAAAAATGTCCCACTAGGAAATGTTACACTTATTAATTAAGCAGATGACACAACCGTAATTACGAAAAGTAAACGTTGATTGAAATCAACGAAGTAAAGATACCGATAACTTAAAAACAAATACTCAAGCAGCAATTAATCACATTGAAAGGTGGATGAACCATAATAGGCTGTTACTAAACAAACAAAAAAACAGCATAATAGCATTTCAAACCATAAATTCACGATGGCAATTTCCAGACATAACAGTAGATGACCTAATCATTCCATTATCGCACAGTACTAAACTACTAGGTATGACAGTAAATTACCAATTCAACTGGAAGGATCATTGCTTACAATTATTAAAAAGAGAAAATTCTGTTTGTTACTCAATTAGAATTTTTGAAAATAAACATTTAATTCTTTTATACCATTCGAATTTCGAATCACTACTGAGATATGGGTTATTACTATACGGCAGCACTTCCGCAGCAAAGGATATTTTTATTGTGCAAAAAAAAGTTATGAGAATAATATTTGGCTTGAAATATAATGAAACTTGCAGAGGCCTCTTTAAAAGGGAGGGCATCCTAACACTCTTTGGAATTTATTTGTATGAAATATTGATATTCAATTTCAAAAATAAAGAAAAGTTTAAACCTCACGTTAAAGACCATACTTACAACACACGTTTCCATAATGATTATAATATTCCTAAACACAGATTAGCTTTGTTTGAAAATACGCCGGAATATTGTGCAATAGCATTCTTTCATAAATTGCCTTAATATCTGAAATGCATTACGGTACTAAACGAATTTAAAATTAAGTTAAAGAATTACATAATAGAAGCCGAAATATATAGCATTAATGATTACCCTTAAATACATTGTTCTTCTTTTGTTGTAACGTTCAACCTTCCTGGCTACGTATTATCATTTATTTAAGCTTCTTTGTATTTTTAGACGTGTTCATATTCGTATGCGTATTAAGTCAAGCCTATGTGAGATATATGTACTAGGTCTGAATAAAGTTTGATTTGATTTGATTAAAAATAAATATTAACCTCTTTCTACAATGTTACTTTATGCTTAAAACATTTTCAAT
Organism: Ontholestes murinus; assembly: GCA_963969525.1. NCBI lineage: Eukaryota > Metazoa > Arthropoda > Insecta > Coleoptera > Staphylinidae > Ontholestes > Ontholestes murinus. The sequence continues at coordinate 32,936,929 of OZ018395.1, read as the reverse complement.
AGTCTTGTTCTCAAGTTTAAAATATTTTCACTATAATATAAAATAAAATTAAAATAAAATGTAGTTTGAAGTAATAAACAGATTTTCTTTACCTAACGTTCAAAACTTTAAACTGTTTGCAAAAATATTGGTGGTCTTATATTTTCTTGAATAATTTTTAATTCTTTTCTCATTTTTCAGAACTTTTCACTATATTTGCAAAGAGTTTTTGACAGTTCTTATTAAATTTTCAATTGTTTTGATTTTGTAAAATTAAAACTATTTGCCTTGAGAAATGTTTGTATATTTTTAACAATAAAAAGTTTAAAACAAATTTGAAAATGTATTTTTTAAATATTCAACGATTTTTTGGTAAAAGAAAGGAAACACAGATTTAGGCACGTTTTAAGTTTTCAACTGCTGCTGTGTAAATGTAATACTATCTTAATATAGTGGCGATTGTTACTATAGAAGTATTTATTGTATAATATTCACAAACAAAGTTTACAATATATTTTCAATTGACACAACTATAGTTTCAACCTTTGTATGTCATTATCATGTGTTGAATTTAGGAATTTAGGAAAGAGAAGATTTATTATTAAAGTATTTATTTATTTTAAAGATCCAATTCTAACTCTTTAGCGCTACTTGAGATGGGCAGACAGACAAATGAAAAAAAGAAAACATGTTTAACAATCACAAGATTTTCTCATACTTTATACAGAAAAATTAAATAGTACGTTTATGCCATCCGTTGTGTTATTTGTGTAGCTTATAACAAGCCCATTTATCTACACAAGTAACATAAAAGAAAGTCTTGTGATTGTTAAACATTTTTTCAATGGAAATGTCTGCTTTGTATCCCAATGGCGAATGGTAACGATCATCTATTTAATTGCTGACTCTTGTGGCCACATCGATGTGTTTGGTTTTTTTTAAATTTAATTGGTGGAAAATATCATTATGTTAAAAAATATAGCCATAATTATATACTAACCTTTTTATGTTCGTATTCTTTTATCATGTTTAATTCATTGAGAGCAAATTCGTTCTCCATTTTCTCCCGCTCGATTCTCGTACGATACTCTTCCGCCCTTTCATGTTCATTTTTTGCTATCCTGAAATATACTATTAGGTAGAAAACTTTTTAAATCAATATCTTCAACTATACATGTCTTTCAATTCCTTTCCGTACGCTTTAGTTTTTTCCATTTCTTTGATCGCCTTCTCTTTTTGCTCTTTAGCTTCATCACCAGCACCCTCGCGTATCTTCTCGGCGTATATCATGTCCTCCTCACGTTCACGTGCTTTAAGTTTCTTTTCAAGTTCTATTTGTCTATCTCTTTCGTAGACTACCTCACTAAGAAGTAAGGCACTGCTAAGAGCTTTTGGATAATCGGTGTGTCGAGACATTTTCTTGCGCATTTCTTCTACGTAATTTTTTCGTTCCTCTTCCTGCTCTTTTCGTAACTTTTGGTATAATTCTAAATTTTTGGCTAGCTTATCTTCGCTGTCTGGGATTTGCTTGTCTTTTATATTCTGTAAGTAATGATTTTTACTATTACTATTAAATTAATTTGAATTGTTCAAATAAGACAACTAAAACTTGAAATCAACATTATTGAATCATTTTTTATTAATACACTACACAGGGATTAGTATTAAAAGCTAAAATGGGTACGCTAAAAAACATTACAAATTAAACACACGTTTTCTTTGGTTTCTATAACTGATTTATTTGATGGCCAATGGTTTACATACTTGAACGTATCATTTTCAAACCGTAAGTAACTTGAACTACAACAGATGCGGTATTTATGTATAGATGATTATTGTTTAAGAATGGTATTAAAGAAGGGAGTATATTTTCGGTCAAGCTGATCGTTGATTACTGCAATTTCCGGATTAACGAACGTTTAGTATTTTTTTTCAGCAAAATGAATAACCGAAATTGCAAAGGATTTATTGTTTTATTGATTTTACTTTACATGTTCACAAAAAAATATATTCTAACAATTAATATAAATTTAAAAACGACTAGTTTCAATCACATTTTTCTACAAAAGACAACTTAGTGATCAATTTTAGTCGAAAAGAGTGCAAATGTTCTCCCAGACAAGTCTTGAAATTACAAGATTGGCAAGATAACTTATATATACCTGATCTATAAGCAATCGGATTTGAATTTTTTTTTTCTTAAGTTGCTGCAGACTGTTTTTATTTTATATGATATATTGCTAAAATGCCCAAGAGAAATAATAGTATAAGAACAATGTGGGCTTGGTGTGTCTAAAGCGGCATATATGCATTTTTTTAAATTTTTGCTGGTTAATTAATTTATCTATTAAAGATGTTGTATAATTATTAGAAACGGCAGTACATTTTATGACATATATTTTTATAGAGCGATGAATCATTGAATTGAAGGCAGCTAATTTGTGTTTATAGGGGAGATTTGACAATTTAGGAATTACTCGGTTTCTGAATGTAGGTTTTTTGTATATATCAAATGTTAGTGCTTCATTAGTCTTTGATATTAAGAGATATAGGAATTTAATATTATCGTTAGGTTGTGAATATTATACAGTGCTTCCCAAAAGTATCGGATAAACGTCGATTTTTGTTTTTAAGTTACTATCCTGACATACACTTTTCAGCCTCCCACCCTTTCGCCCCTAAGGGGTAGTAATCCCAACTTTAAAAATTCAAAAAGCAAAGTACTCCTAGCGATACCTCATTCTTTTATTCGAAATACAATGACATTTTTTTGTATTGTTATTTATCAACCGATTTTGATAATGTTTTTTTTTTCGTTGTATTCGGAATTTAAAAAATCTATCAATAGAGGTATAGCAAGGGGACTTTGCTATTCGAAGGGATGGGAGACTGAAAAGTGTATGTCAGAATAGTAATTTAAAAACAAAAATCAAAGTGTCAGACCATTTTTCATTTACGGTTTTATAGAATTTATCCTTTACTTTTGGGACTTCAATAAAAAATTGCAACACCTAGAATTTGTTGAACGATTTTATTGAAATTGTCATAATTTATTTTCATGAAACAAAGTGATGAGGCTGATAAATGTTGAAAGTTCATCTTCACTTTAAATAAATAAAACTCTTTAATTATTTCACAAATATATATATTGTATAAAGCTACAATTGTTTCGCCAGGCGAAGAAAAGATAATTTCTTCGCCTGAAGAAGCCACAGTGTGGCAAAACAATTATAGCTATATACAATATATATATTTAAAAGTGATTAAAGAGTTTCATTCATATAAAAGTAAAGTGATGATTGAAATTTGAATAAAATCTAGCGCTAATAGTTTTTTTGCTTTTTCCTTTGCACTCAGTAACAATAAATTGGAAGAAACAAACCAGACAGTGTGTAATTAACTGTCAGTTTTGCAAATTGTTTGTTCATATTTTTTTGAACATGAGAACTATGCCTAGAGTACGTCAATATTAATCTTTTTTCTAATTAACTGATATTGAATGCGACTGTATTATTTGCATTATAGGGGCCGACATATTACAACGGTATTGAGATGTTGGTCTAAATGATCCGAGGAAGGGGTTCAAAAACGTCGTGCTGGATACGGACCCCTTGCGCTTCCATATCTTTAGGGGCTAGAAAATCCCATTGTCCATTATGATATTGCACGCCCTCATACGATAAGGGCTACAACATTTTTTTTGAAAGAAGTTAATATTGCCATCCTCCCATGGCCTATTTGGACGCCTGACTTAACGCCCTTTGAACAAATTTAGGATGCGATCGGGCAAATGGACTCTACTACATCGTTTATGAGGTGGAACAGAAACCTCAGAAGGCCTGGGTTAAGAGCGACATAACGGCGATGTTCATCCTAACATCTGCCTTGGACTACTCGCAGATCACCTTGATTGAGAATTATGAGTATCGCATAAAAGATAATGACAGCAATGTCCAACGCATTGCGAATGTGGAAAATCTAGCGAAGAAATTAGAGAATACTGGTGAGGCTGTCAGTGACGCGGCGATAATAACAAAGATTATTAGTACATTGCCGCCGAAGTTTCGGAATTTTCGACAAGCGTGGCTGTCAGTCAGTGAAGACAGGTAAACGCTGGCACATTTGGCACAACTAGGTTAGTCGACGAAGACGCAAACCTGTCTCTGACTGAGCAATTTGAAACGAAGTTCGCAGTCTCGTCGGGAAGAAATTCATCATGGAAATCGAATAAAATGGCCAAGAAGACAGAGCCGTCATCAGGGGGCCGAGCAAGCAGAAGTCGGACTACCAGAACCAGCAGGAGGGGAGGCCTAACGTTATGTACTACCAAAGCAGGAAGAGAGGACACATCGCGCGGTTCTGCAGGAGCAAGTCGAAGCAGAAATCACCAAATCATGAGTCTGACGTCGCTCGAGAGACTACTGTCTGATTGGGAACAACGTGTCACTACATGTCATTGCAAAAGAAGACATCTAGATCGATAAATTGTATAAAGCTACAATTGTTTCGAAGAAGCCACAGTGTGGTGAGACAAATTTGAATAAAATCTAGCCAATAGTTTTTTTTGCTTTTTCCTTTGCACTCAGAAACAATAAATTGGTAGAAACAAACCAGACAGTGTGCAATTAACTGTCAATTCAGCAAATTGTTTGTTCATAATTTGTTTTTGAACATAATGGTCCGAGGTAGGGGTTCATATTTTTTTGGAAGAAGTTAATTTGACTTGACGCTCGAGAGACTACTGTCTGATTGGGAACAACGTGTTATTACATGTCATTGCAAAAGAAAACATCTAGATCGAGAAATTGATTAAAGGTGAGTGGCATAAATCCGTTATCACGAACGTCCTATTAGTTCCAGATTTGAAGAGAAACATGTTCTCTGAAGCCGTCGGAACCAAGAAGTGTTGATCGTCAAAAAGGGGAAAGAGGCCGAGATCCTAGATGGCTCAAAACTTATTGCAAGCGCAACTCTTGATGACAATCATGTCTATCGAATAATGTCTATCTGATGGCTGTATTTCGCCTAGCCTACCAAATTGCAGAAAATAGCTTGAAGTCATGGCATCACAAACTTCGCCATTTGAACTTAACGCTGGTTAGAGCGATTATCAAGGGCGGGGTGATAACTGGCATAACCCTGAGTGGCGAGGATGAGATACTTTGCGAATCTTGCATGGCAAGCAACATCGCTTTCATCACCCATCCAGAGAAGCCCGCAAAGAGGAAGTTTGAGAACGAGTATTCTCTGACGCGTGCGGCCATAGTGCGATTGAATCATCTGGAGGAGCGAGATACTTTGTTCTGTTCAAAGACAGTGCGACATCGTACCTCACTGTCAGAACCATGAAGCACAAATCTGATGTCCTGGCTCGCTTGAAGGAGTATGTGCAGATGGTGTAGAAGCAGCACTGTTGCAACGTCAAAGCTTTCCACTGTGACAATACTCGAAGAAAGAAGGTATAATTCTGGAGAACATTTCGCCTTACATGCCGCAGAGACTGTAAATACGTCTGTATACATCATCAACCAGACTATGGCGAGCAAGAAGGGGAGTACGACGCAGTACGAGATCTTCATGGGGAGGAAGCAGACATTGTCACACCTGAAGAAGTTCGGCTTCTGCAGATGACGACATTGAAGAGTACCCTGGTGATCCAGATCAAGCCGCCGACCGAGATGTAGTGCTCAACCGGGCAGCTCCCGATATCCAGCGACAGGCGGTGAAGATTCCTGCAGCAGAGATGGCCGAGCTTCGACGGGACTTGGATGAAGAAGAGCGAGTCGACGCAAACCTGAGAAACGTCGAAACCGTTCAAGAGGATGGAGCGGTCGCCAATGACGCCAGGGACTTCAGTCTGAGAAGGAGGGACAACTTGCGGCGTCCAGCGAAGTACACGGCAAATATTGCTATGGTGAAGGAACCGCAAACCTACTCGGAGACCATGGACAACAGCGAGTCAAAAGAATGGTCAAAGGCGATCACAAAGGAGCAGGAACAACACGTGGAAACTCGTAAAGAGAACTGGCAATATAAAAGTCATGGGGTCGAAATGTGTTTTACCATCAAAGATCCAACATCAAACAAGCCAAAATTCAAGACCAGGCTCTGTGCCAAGGGATTTTCTAAGAAAGGGGAGTCGACTACGATGAGATTTTCTCGATTACTACACGGTTCAATTCTATCAGAATCCTGTTGGCCACAGCTGTCATAAATGATTATAAGATCTTGCAGTTCGATGTACGAACGGCATTATTGTATGGGGATCTACACGAAAAGATCTATATGGACCCACCAGAGGGAGTTAATGTCAACGCGGATGAAGTATGCAGACTACAAAGGTCATTATACGGATTGAAGGAGGCATTACGATGCTGAAAGGAAAAGTTCAACCAGTTTATGTTAGACCAAGGATTACAACGAGGAGAAGCAGCGAAGTGCGTCTACAGGTGGAGTGACACTGACTCGATAATCATCGTTATTCTCTACGTCGATGATGGACTCGTCATGTCCTCGGATGGAGCGTTAATCCGCAGTTTCGTGGACAACTTTAGGAAGCAGTTCGAAATAACAGTCCGGGAATCAACAACCCTAAAAATGGATAACCAAGGAGCGCTTTGTCTTGTGAAAAATCCAGTCCACAAAAAACAAAGCACGTGGACATCAAATAACATCACATCCTTGAAGAGGGCATTATCAATGTCAGCTATGTGCATTCAGACCTCGAACTAGCCGAAGTCTTCACCAAGCCGACTCCAAGAGACCATTTCCATAAACTCGTTTTCAATCTAGGAATGAGGGTTAAAATATGTTTTTGATATAAATACAATTATTGTTTATGATTTCATTGAAAGGGTACAGCGCGTGCCAGGGAAGGAGCGCTGACATTTTTATTACCCATCCGCAATTATTATTTAACACAACCACAACCGCACACAATAGAATGGGGCAATAGAATAAAGTCTAAGAAACGGGCAGCTCCAGAACAGACCATCCGTTCTTTTTGTATACAAAACGGTTAAATAAACGTTTAGTTCAGTAAAATAGTCGATTTATTAAAAAATTTTGATTATCTAAAATTGCAACAGAGTTTTTCTTATTTGGGCACAACGTGTGGAGGTTAATTGGGGGTCTAGTTTAAGAAAATCCATTTCCTTCTTATTGAATAATGCCGTTATTATTCTGTGAACCGAGGGGCGCGGGGGGTATGTCAATTGGTAGACTAACTCTAAGAAATTAGGCTTTTCGAATAAATGAGGGTACTCATTTGGAAGATTATATTTTTAAGGAACAAATCCCCAAATTGTATAGTTCACCAACGAGTTAAAATAATAGTAGTATTAGTTTAATAATTGAGAGGGCAATATCACTAGTGGTGTTTTACCAGTTTTTTTTAAATCTAAGTAGTCTTTTAATTTAAGTATATATAGGAACGCGGAGGCTTTCTTTTCATTAGAAGGGTAGAACGTTAACCATAGTGCAAATGTTGTCACCCGACAAGAGGATGATTTGATGACAAATATAGTTAGACCAAAGTCAACTAATTTATAAGGTCAATATTTTCAATAAAAATATTAATTTTACAAAAATTTATATTTTCTGTTAATCAAATGCGGAAATGTAAATTTTCTGGGAATTATTTAAGGTCATGTTTAAATAATTATTAAAACAAAATTTAATCAAAGCGACAGTATACAGGGTTATTCACGCTATACGGCACGGAATATTGTGGCCAAAATACGTGACTTTCAAAAAGTTTCACTTTGGGTATATATGGGGGTCTATTAGGGCTACTTTTTAAAATTACTTTCATAATATACAGGGTGTCCCAAAAACCCTAAAAGTATCAAAGTTGTGTTTTTTTAATGAAACACCCTGTATTTTATTGCATTTTTGGATCCTTCGATCAAAATAAGTGTGTGTTTTAATAAGGTTTCTATTACTTAAACCTTAAGGTTTTTGAAATAATTTGAATTTTGTAAAAATTTAACCTAATTTTCATGTTTCAAATACTTAAAAAGTAATTAAGTTATGCATACCAAATTTACACTGAAATGTAACAATAGATCATATTTCATTTTCCAAGTATAATAAATTTGACATCTTATACCGGGTGTAAAAAAATGGAATTAAACAAATGAGAACTTTAAATGGCTATAACTTCATTTATTTAAATTGAACGCTATATTTATTCATTTATCAGCAAATGCACGTTTTAATTACCTATCGAATGGTATTTATATCTTAAATGTTTAGTCTTCTGGTTTTTACAGAAAACGCCAAAATATTGTTTATTTCACCGTTTTAGTACTTTTTAAGTAAAAATTTTAATGTATCTAGTTTTCTATGGTATTTAAAAACGTCAGATAATTAATTTCGTATGCCACTTTAGTTTAAAAAGCCTGTCTTTTGTTATAGTTGTCTTATTTTGCATTTTTGTGTTAGATCGTTAGTAATCGGTATTGTTTGAACATCGCTGTTGTATTTTTTAGTAAAAAATGAAGACTTTACTCAAAAGAAGGGGGTATTGGCATTATCTTTATGCTTGGAGAATGTCATCAAAATGTTTTATTGGCTTGTCGAGTTTATACTTAAAGGTTTCTCGAAAGAAATCACCCTAAGCCAGCCATTTTTGAGAGACTATTAAACCAATTTAAAGAAATTGGAAGTGTCAGTTATAAAAACCCCAGTATAAGAAAATCTGTGTAAATTTTCATTTTTTACTATTAAATACAACATCGATGTTGAAACAATAACGATTACTAACGATCTAACACAAAAACGCAAAATAACAACTATAACAAAAGACAAGATTTTTAAACTAAAGTAACAGACTAAATTAATTATCTTACGTTTTTAATACGATGGAAAACTAAATACATTAAATTTTTTACTTAAAAAGTACTAAAACGGTGCAATAAACAATATTTTGGCGTTTTCTGTAAAAACGAGAAGACTTAACATTAAAGATATAAATATAATTCGATAGGTAAAACGTGCATTTGCTGATAAATTAATAAATATAGCGTTCCATTTAAATAAATAAAGTTATAGCCATTTAAAGTTCTCATTAGTTTAATTACAGTTTTTTTACACCCGGTATAAGATGTCAAATTTATTATACTTGGAAAATAAAATATGATCTATTGTTACATTTCAGTGTAAATTTGGTATGCATAACTTAATTACTTTTTAAGTATTTGGAAAATGAAAATTAGGTTAAATTTTTACAAAATTCAAATTATTTCAAAAACCTTAAGGTTTAAGTAATAAAAACCTTATTAAAACACACACTTATTTTGATCGAAAGATCCAAAAATGCAATAAAATACAGGGTGTTTCATTAAAAAAACACAACTTTGATACTTTTAGGGTTTTTGGGACACCCTGTATATTATGAAAGTAATTTTAAAAAGTAGCCCTAATAGACCCCCATATATCCCCAAAGTGAAACTTTTTGAAAGTCACGTATTTTGGCCACAATATTCCGTGCCGTATAGCGTGAATAACCCTGTATATGTATGTGGACAATATTTTACCTTTAAACAATCGGACCAATTTCTTGTCATAGCCTCTGCAATTTCTCGCATAGCCTGTTTTTTCTGCTCCTCGGCATCATGGGCCTCTTGTATTAATCGATTCCTATCCAGATGTCCGGTAACTTTATCCCAGTTAGCTTTGCTCACATGGAGCTCATGTTTTCTGTCTTTGATCTTTGTCGTTTTCAAGCTTTTTCCTGGCGGTACGTACCATCGCGACTCCATTTAGATTGTGTAAAATGTGTAAGAATTTAAAAAAATATATTGTTGTCAAGCAGTGACATCGATCAAACTTATGAACAGGGGTTGCCACCCAACCAACAAATGCAAATATACATGCTGGATATTAAATTGTCTCTGCCGTCAAACATATGTAGTATATTATTATTTTTTAGAGTCTATAAAAAATAGTAATACTACTAGGTTATTATTAACCATTTCACCTACAATCACGAGTGGGACTCGTGTCGAAAAATTTAGGCAAATTACAATAAACTCGAGCGTGTCTCGTGATGCGTCGCATCTAAAACGGTGCACACTCAAAGGGTTAATATAATGTTTCCAACAAGTAATAAATGAGAAGCAAATATAAGATATTATTTACATAGGTATAGGAAAATTAACTAAGGATTTAAAAATACGAAATAATGAGTATATGACTACAAAAAAAATCACTTGTTGAAAGAACAATTAGTGGCTAACACCACATCAGATATTAAATTATATAAAAGCGTTTTGGACGCCACAAAAACTAATCAAAGCAAGTTAAACTAGGGTTGTTCTCTAATTCTCTCAAGAAATAATATGTGGTAATAGAAGCAGTTATTGGAATTGATTGTAGAGGCTTTAACTTTGTGCTACATACAGGGTGGACCATTTAATGTGTTTTCAGAAAATATCTCCGAAACAAGAAACTTTAAAAAAAAATGACCCAAACAAAAACTGATTGTATCGAAGGGGGCCATAATAACATAATATTGGTTTTTTCATAGATGGCGCTGTTGTCGCTAAATCGAGGTCAACTTAGTTTTTTTAAATGGAAACCCCTACTTTTTATTAAAAAATAAAATTCCTTGTTAAAAAATGAGAAGAATTCACTCAGCTCACTTTTTCGTCAGAGTGATAGATGGAGCTGTAATCGCGAAAAGAAGTTGTTGCATTTGGACGCTTGCGTATTCGAACTTCGCGCGCATATGTGTGTGTGTGTGTGTGTGTGTGTGCGCGCGCACCCGCGAACATGCGCGTCTAAAATCACCAATAATGTACGTTACATTAATTTGTTATTTTTGAAAAAGAATATGAAATCATCTCTAGAGCAGGTGCTCAAAATGATGGCCGTTCATCTCGAGACATTTTGCGATCCTTGTTTGAAACGATCTCTGAACTTCTCGTAGGGTGTCTCTGTTGATGTTCGCACAAGCATTGCGAATACGCTCCTTCATGTTATCAGGCGTCGTCGGTATGTCGGCATAGCATTTGTCCTTCAGCAATCCCCACAGGAAAAAGTCCGGCGCTGTCAAGTCCGGCGAACGTGCCGGCCAAGGCACCGGACCTCCACGACCAATCCACTTGTTCGGAAATTGGCGGTTCAAAATATCTCGGACGACACGCGCAAAATGTGCAGGGCAGCCATCGTGCTGATACCACAGTCTCAATCGGGTCAGCAGAGGGACGTCTTCGAGTAAAGCAGGAATATGAGCCGTCAGAATTTCACCGTATTTTTCAGCATTCAGATTTCCGTCGATGAAGTAAGGGCCAATGACGTGATCTCCCAGAACTCCGCACCAAACGTTGACGCTCCACGGTCGTTGATGGTCCACTTGTCGGATCCAATGTGGATTCTCCTCCGTCCAATAATGCATGTTATGCCGGTTGATTTGGCCACGATTCGTGAACCTTGCTTCATCCGAGAATAGGATCATGGAAACGAAGTTCCGGTTGTTGCGTATTTGCTGCTGAGCCCAATTGCAGAACTGCACTCGATGTTGGAAGTCGTCGCCATGAAGTTCTTGATGCAACGATACGTGGTAAGGATGAAATTTATGTTGATGAAGAACTCGCAAAACACTCGTTTTGGAGATGCCTGAACTCCGTGCCAGTTGACGAGAACTTATGTGGGGGTTGACTGCAACTGCAGCTAAAATATCAACTTCGGCGTTCTCCTGGGTTACGGTGCGTCTTCGATGTCTGGTTCGTTTTAGGCTGCCAGTATCCACAAATGAGTTGACGATCCGAAGAAAAGTCATGTGACTCGGATGATCTCGATCAGGATACCTCTCCGCGTACAAGCCACACGCATCAAGTGCATTGCGTCTAGCTTCACCATACACGAAAATCATGTCGACCTTTTCCACGATAGTATACTTCACCATTTTAACGTCATGTTTTGACAACATAAGGACACTTATTTGAATCGTTCACAAGACGGCAGACGTCACACACACACACATGCGCGCGAAGTTCGATACGCAAGCGTCCAAATGCAACAACTTCTTTTCGCGATTACAGCTCCAGCTATCACTCTGACGAAAAAGTGAGCTGAGTGAATTCTTCTCATTTTTTAACAAGGAATTTTATTTTTTAATAAAAAGTAGGGGTTTCCATTTAAAAAAACTAAGTTGACCACGATTTAGCGACAACAGCGCCATCTATGAAAAAAACAATATTATGTTATTATGGCCCCCTTCGATACAATCATTTTTTGTTTGGGTCATTTTTTTTAAAAGTTTCTTGTTTCGGAGATATTTTCTGAAAACACATTAAATGGTCCACCCTGTATTTTGTAACTTTAAATGAGATAAAATATTTTTTTTATCTCACACACTTTTTGAGTTTATTTGATCTTATTTAAGTTATAAAATAAATCAAATTAATTTTATAAATAAATAAAATATAGAAATCAGCTTTAAGAGAAAGTTTATTTTCATGAAGGCTTTTATTGAAAATTTTATTTATTGATATTACGTACAAGAAGAAATAAATGCAAGGATGTCAAGTGTACTAATAATTTAATTTAATACTATTCATTCTACATTTCGATTTATAATAAATAAGCAGTTTGTCACTATTTGGAATTGAATAAATAAGTAAATAGGTGTAACACTGGTAAACCTAATGAGTGATAAACAAGTTAAAATTACAAAGTGATCAAGGAATCTTCAATTTTCTCCATGCGCTTCCTCTGATCGTGCTTCCATGCATTGAAATCTGTCAGAATCGGCCTTCCATAAGAATTGTGTAGCTCTCGAAATGTGATGGTGACTTTGACTGGATCAGTATTCCGATGAGGCATTTCTATTCGACCTAAAGAACACAATTATTATTATAATATTTAATGTTCTACAATACAAATGTAAATAAATAAATCCTTAACTACATTTATTAGCGGCGTGCGGTCCATGGAAGCGGTGGAAGCAGTGCTACCCTTGTAAAAATTAATATAAAATGATTTTTCATAAAGTAAATCAGAGCAATGTTTTTATTTAGTATAGTTGAGGAAAAAACGCTCCATGGTGAACATAAAATACTGCGAGCGTGTTGAAAGCTGCAGGGAAAATCACCTCTGGAGTCTGGACGCCGAGTTCTCGAGCGCTTCTTTATGACGGAATCGGAACAGCTCGGATGTCGCCGCCGCGCCGGCGATCTAAGTCGGTTATATTTTTCAATCGCAAGTTCAGACTGGTCTGGAAGCGGCGATCGCGACCGCTTCTTTACCGTTAGTATTAAAATGACGGCGGAGTCGTTAAGATCACTGCGGCTCGTAGAGTTTAAAAACATGTGTGCAGTTGCGATGGGTGAGTGTAAATGTGTAGTTTTTGTTTTATTGAAAAGAAAACGATTTTCTCAATTTGTGTTTCAAGAAAAATACAATATAATAAAGGAAGGTCGGCCGGTTCCAATTTCAATTTGACTACGAAAGTGAAAAACGTTACTAGACATTTTAATGAAAATATTTATGAACAGAACGCATGGTTAACCGAGTGCAAGAATATTGGAAAACTGTTCTTTTGGTCTTGTATTTTATTTAATATTAATGGCAACTCTGTATTTGCGTCCATCGGCTATTGCGACTTGAATAATTTGCATAAATTAAAAAACACGTATTAAACAAATCTCATTTAGGAGCCATATTTAAAGAAAAAACATTCGGCAAAACACGTATTGAACATAGTTTGGATTCTCAGTTTAAGTCATAGACAACATAATGAATTAGTTAATACAAATAGGAGTATTTTAAAAAGATTAATTGACGTCACATGTTATCTCGCTGAACATGAACTCAGTTTCAGAGGGCACGATGAAGGTTATGACTGCTCATACCGAGGAAATTACATGGCTTTACTTCATTTTTTGGCAAAATATAATGAAACATTAAACCACCATCTGGACCAGTCCTCCACAGTATTTCGCGAATTCAGAACGACTTAATAAACTGTTTAGGTTGTGTAATATTGGAAACAATTAAAAATGAAATTAAAGACGTCTCATTTATTTCCATTATTTTAGACGAAACTACAGACATTACTAATTTATGTCAGCTTTCTGTGGTTGTGCCATATGTGAAAAAAGATGCAACTGAGGTTTTTCGGATTTTTGGATATTACGGCAGACAGAATAGCTGAAGCGATGTATAAAATTGTATGCAGTATTGTACAAAATAACTTTAATAGGGGTACGAAATTAGTAGCTTAAAGCTACGATGAAGCAGCTGTAATGGCAGGTGGAGTCTAATCTAAAGTAAAAGACACTTTTAATACCGGAATTTTTGTACACTGTTTTGCTCATGGACTGACTGTAGTGCTATCCCAAGTCTGTTTGTAGTATTAAATAATGCAAGATTGGCTTCATTTTTTCAAAATCGACAAAGAGAACCACGTGTTAAATGAAATGGCAAAAAGATTTCCAATGGTATGTTCAACACGCTGGAATTATAATGGCAGACTGGTCTGGGATCTTGAGACTACAAACGGCGCAAGAGGTTATCTAGAGTTATTAAAGAATAATTTCAATTTTAATTTTTTATTCAACTTGTTTTACGACATTTTTTCCATATACAGACGTTTTATATGATTTTACAAACAAAATCAAATGATATTGGTTTTTTATTACACAAATTGCAGAGTTTGAACAAAATCTCCTTCGACACCGAGACAAATTTGAGTTGGTCTGGAATAGAACAAAACACTTTTGTTGGTTTGAGTTTACGTGAAGTGTTTTGTAAATGAAATGACACAGTTTATTCCTTACTTCACTTGTTTATTTAAGTGTTAGATGTACATTTCGTTCACAAGGTGAACATTATCAATAACAAACAAGTTTGTGTTGAAGTAAGGAATAAACTGTGCCTTATTTTCATTTAATAGAAAGAAGACTGAAAATTAGCAACCTCAAAATAAACACCTTCGAATTGAAAAAGTTAACGATCTTACAACTTCAGATCGGCGGCTTTTTGTGGAAATAATTGACAATATGGTTCAACAAATATGAGACAGATTTAAAAATTTTAGTGATTTAAAATTTGTGGAATTGTGCAATTTTAATAAGCTCAGAGACATTCCTTAGAAATTAATTGTAATATTTTTTTGATATACATGCTTTGCGATCTCAACTTTGTGTTTTATATACAACTCGTGAAGCAGCTACAAAAAGTCTTCTAGGAATGTTACAATTTTTAAAAGAAACTGGACTAGTAAAGCATATTGTGAAGTGACTAGACTTTGTGAATTAGTGTTAACTATTCCACCTACCAGTGCTATGGTAGAACACAGATTTTCAGTTTTAAAAATCATTAAAAACTTCATGAGAAATTCTACAGGAGAAAAAAGACTCTCAAATTTGGCTATATTATCGATAGAAAAGGATCTTTTCAAGAACCTATCTCAAACCCCCAAATTTTATGAAGACGTTATAGATGAATTATCAAAAGAAAATAGAAGAATAGAACCTCATTATCAATAGGTAAGTAAATTTAACTCACTTTCCTTGATTGCTTCCCTACTTTAAGATTCCACCGCACGCCAGTGACATAGGTTTGATTGTATAGTTTATATAATTTTCTTCAATATATTATCAATATTATTCTTTTATCCTTCCAAGCAATAATAACAATAGGTCCCTTCTGTAAAAAAGGTACTTTGTTGACCAATAATCACTCCAATGAAATTTTCTGGTTAGGCCCATCAATAACTTCTTCATTCAATTAGTGGTAACTTCTATCCATGGTATCATTTTTGCAGAGATTTTATGTAATTCTTTAATTTGAGAATGGTACAAATTGGTCTGCGTAATGACTAAATAAAAAAAAAAACATGGTGAAAAATAAGCCATAAAGTTCAAATTGCACCAGGAATATTTAAATAATTCTTTAAGTTTGGTGTGATATCATATCCATTCCACTCTTCTTTCAATTCATCATCACTATCTGATTCTATTATATTTATTTTTTGACATTTTGATGGCCTAATATCAGATTTACTATCTGATGCAGTATCATTTTTCACATTACCACAATTTGATTCACAATCACTCAGTCAATCAGTCAATAAAGTATCTGCATATAATTAATTGAAAGGTTCTTCAATGGGTGTAGGGTTTTGTATTTGATCTTATTTCTTTATGTATTTCTTCAAAGTCTTCCGGTCTTTTGTTATTTTAATTGCTTCTTGTCTTGAGGTGCCTCCTTTCTCTAGTATGTGATTTATTGCCTTCCCATATCTTTCTTGATCGTCCTCCTCTTTTCTTTTTGCTTTCCATACTTTTCTGGCTTACGTGATTTTGTCTCTGTACAAGTCCCCATCATCCTAGTTGTCTCTTTTCTATGTATTCCTATATACTCTTTACTTGTAGTTTTTCTCTTATTCTTTCATTCCTCATTTTGTTCATTAGTGTGATGCTCTTCTTAAATAGCTCATTTCTACTGCTCTTATTCTGCTTTTCTGTCTTTCATTCAGTATCCATTTTTCACTTCCAAATGTTAAAACTGGCCTGTATATAGCTTTATTTACTTTTTTTAAAATTTATTTATTTACGGCCAAGCCATTTTAATTACAAAATTACAATACAGTATAATATACAAAAAAATATTTTATTTTGTTTGTATTGTTTACTCTATTGTTTATATCTGCTTCTTGCTGTTCTGAGTCTTGTATGATCACTCCTAAATATTTTTATTGTTTCACTTGCTCTATTTCTTTGTTCTCTATTTTTATGTTCACTTTCATTTCTTGTCCTGTTTTTGCCATTACTTTAGTTCTGTTGGTATTCAATTTCATGCCACATTTTTTCATTATCTTGTTCCATACTACTAGTATTTCCTGAAGTTCTTCTTGCCTATTTGCTATATCGCGATGTCATCTGCAAATGCAGATATAGCTTTATTTACTTTTTTTTAAATTTATTTATTTACGGCCAAGCCATTTTAATTACAAAATTACAATACAGTATAATATACAAAAAATATTTTATTTTGTTTGTATTGTTTACTCTATTGTTTATATCTGCTTCTTGCTGTTCTGAGTCTTGTATGATCACTCCTAAGTATTTTTATTGTTTCACTTGCTCTGTTTCTTTGTTCTCTATTTTTATGTTCACTTTCATTTCTTGTCCTGTTTTTGCCATTACTTTAGTTCTGTTGGCATTCAATTTCATGCCACATTTTTTCATTATCTTGTTCCATACTACTAGTATTTCCTGAAGTTCTTCTTGCCTATTTGCTATATCGCGATGTCATCTGCAAATGCACATTGTTGCATTTGTACTTTTTTCATGTCTCTGTATACAAAATTCAAAGGTCTTGTTTCGTTGTTTACTTCCTTTATTATTTCGTCCATGTATATTATAAATAACAGCAGGCTTAGGCCAGATCCATACTCCAATCTACCACTGACGAACATACAAAACAAAGTTTTAACACATTTCATGTTCAGATCTTTAAATACATAACAAACAAAACCCTACATTCTTAAAGCTTTACTACCAATAGTTGTGATGTGTGACTCAAATGATAGCTTCAAATCAAAGTTATACCTAAGTCCTTAACCTCGTTAACTTTATTTAAACTTTTATTGTTTAAAGAAGTATAAACATTTACATTTTTATCTCTGCAAAAAGTGCTAGACATACATTTACCTATATTTAAATAAAGTTCATTATAATTACACCAATCACTTAATTTTGCCAAATTGTAGGATCTGGCAGTCGTTTCATTCAGAAATGACTTTGAAAATCTTAAGGTCATCTGCATACATAAACATTTCACATTGTAAAAAATTTCTTGAATATCTTGAATAACAAACAAAAAAAATAATTTTTGGCCGCAGTGGGAACCTTGAGAGACCCCTAAGGTGACATTTATAGGCTTTGTTTTACCCTTATCAGTTTGATGTTGACTCCAATTTTCCTTGGGCTTTCCCAATTTTTCCTCTTGGCACTTTGTCGAATGCTTTTTCCATGTTGATATATTGATTTCTGTGTCTCCAATATTCTATTAATTATTGTTTTCAATGTAAATATATAGTCATGTGCACTTCTCCTTGGCCTGAAATCGCTATGTGCTTCTGTTATTTTCTTTTCTACTATTTGTCTTAACCTTTTTCTATAATTTCTCATATATTTTTGTAGTTGTACCAATTAGGGTCACTCCTCTGGAATTGTTGCATTCTGTCTTGATCCCAGTTTTGTAAATAGGCACTATCATTCCTATTTCCCATTCCTTTGGAATTTTTTCTTCTTTCCTCGCTCTGTTGATCAATTTCCATAGCTTACTCTTTCTCTTTATTCCCATATCCTTAATCATTATATCTGTTATTTTCTCTATTCCAATCTTTAGTCCTTTGATTGCATCTTCTACTTCTTGTTCGGTTATTTCGTCTTGCGGGTATAGTCGCGCCGCCGAGAGCTGACCGTGACTCATCGCACGATATTGGAGGAATCAGACATACGTTCCTTTCATTTCATTCTGTCGCGATCATCCTACGATGATGATAGAACGAGATAGATATTAATTGCTGCACGGTTCTTTGTGTGAAAATGCATGAGTCACGGTCAGCTATCGACGGCCCGACTATATTCTGTATCTTCTCTTGTTGTATCATCTGCTTCTTGGTTTTGCTCATAGTCTCGATTCAGTAATTCTTGAAAGTATGTCTTCCATCTTTCCATTGTTTCTGTCCCCGTCATTAGTAGTCTTCCTGCTTCATCTTTTATTCTTATATACTCATCTTTTTTGTCATTTCTTATGTTCTTTAGTGTCTTGTAGAATATCTTCTGGTTTGTCTTTGCATTTTCTTCCATCTTGTTTCCAAATTCTTCCCACATTTTTCAGTCAGTATCATTTTTTTGCTTTAATTCAGCTGCTCTGTGATCTCATGTTTAGGTATTTCCGCCATTTTTCTTTCTTAATTTTAATTTCCATTGTCCAGTATGCTGTTTGCTTTTTAAACTTGCTTTATTTGTTTGACCTACAGACTCATTTAGCTGCCTCTATTATTATTGTCTTTAGTGATTTCAATTCCTCGTCTATACTTTGCCAATCTACTCCTACTAGCTCACTTCTTGCGTTGCTTATTTCTTCTTCATATTTCCTGGCTATATCTTCCTGTTTTAATTTGTATGCTCTTATTGCTTCGTCATATGATTTTTTTTTCACCTTTCACTTTTTCTTCTTTTGTTTTTTCTTGGTATATCCTATTAGCAAATAATGGTCACTTCCCATTTCATATCCCCTTCTAACTCTTATATCTCTGATCTTTCTTCTGTTTATCCTATTGTTATTTTTAGACCTTGTTCTATGTAATAGTCTATCATTGCTTCTCCATTATTATTTCTATGTTCTTCACCATGTCTTCCCAGAACTACTCTGTGTGTCTAGTCCCCTTTTCCTACCCGTTCATTCAAAATATCCCATTATGTATATCTCCCCTTTCGCTTTTACTGCCTCTTCTGCTAGTTGTTTCCAAAATATACCTTTTTTTTGCGAAAACAAAAACTTTACGAGTTTACTCGTGGTCGGTCAGCAACGTTCGGTTATGAAAACACGAGTTAACTCGTGACTGGTCAACAATGTGTTAATTATACATATAAATTTGGATCATTAAAACACTTTTTTATTTTATTTTGAGTTGCCTAAAATGTGTGCATCCTGCTATTTCTTTAATTGTTTAAATTGCAATTGTTTCAATAGGCTTAACCTCTGCAAACAGTATTTACTGCTACATGAGTGAAAAATATTTTATACAAAACAGATTTTTACATATAAATGATTAGAAATAAATAAAATATCCCTTGAATCATCTCTCACTTATACTTACATTAAAACAAATGTAAAAAACATTAAAACAAATACATATAAAAAAAAAATATTCAAAACACCATTTTAAATATAAGGTACAAATAATAAATGTCGAATCCAACAGTAACTATGAAAATATGAAGGGTACGAAAATCTACACTTACTTGAAGTCGACCTCATGCTGTGTGATCGTTGGTGATTGCTGCTTTCTAAATTATTGAAAGGGTTATGACGTTGACGTGGTGGCGGAACAGGAGAACCAACAACTTGTGAAAGTTGACTTGGTGCATCTAAGGGAAGATACCATGTAGATTTATGAGCCATTATAGTGACAGTAAAAAAATTAACCTCAATGTCAAAATATGGCAAATTGTAAAAACTAGACATTATTATCTTATCTATTGTTTCAATAGCTTTAAATTAGTGTGATTTGATCATGAGTAATATATTTAGTAATTAGTATTGCCAAAAAGTACACTGACCAGATTAGCTCTATGTTGTTAATATATAATTTAATTTAAATTTAACAGATGAAATTCATATTTATCATGTAATTTGTAAATTAAGTTAAAAATAGTTATTATCAACTAAAATAACTTTAAAAAAATATATAAACATCAGCAAAACACCAATAATAAAATGTTTATTCTACCCACCCTCAATATCAGCAAGCTGCCTTTGCAGTTCGGCCACCATTAATTTCATATAATCAAAACCTGCACAAGCTAGTGCCTTCATCCATTGCTCCATCGACTCTTGTGATTCCGCACCCAACACATAGCTACGGTTATTGGTACCATGGAACTCAATTTTAAAACAGAATAGCTCATCGTCTTCAGATAACTCTGTAATTTTAACAAATCAATAATGAATTTGATGAATAATAATAATAATAATAATATATCCACAGATTCACCTATTGTGCATCCCTCGAGAATGATCACACCCACTGGTTCTTTATCTCCCTTCTTGTCAAAATAAAAGAGCAAGTTTCCTTTGAGGACGAAATACCGCTTCTGAAAATTCTTGTTCACTTCCCCTCGCTTATTAAGGTAGCCCTCCTTATCCACCGGTGTCGCCGACACCGCGAAGGCGCACAAATTCTTATCGTTTATCTTCATGAATCACAGCCTACAATCACAGTGGTAATGGTTATGTTGTGGTTACTATGTTATGTTTAAATCAATTTGACGATGGAGGTTATGTTTTGCTTGATACAGGTGTTTTTATTTTAAATGTTTACAGGCCCTAAACTGTTAACGCAGAATTGATTTTTGAAGAATTAATATAGGTATTTTTAATATTTTAAAAGTAATACGGTTAAAAGTTTTCTATTTTAATTAGCGCCATCTTTTCGAGTATTGGCGTATTAATTTTAGTTATCTAAAGAAATATTTTTAATTTTTGCAAATTTAATGAATACATTATTTATGTAGAATGTTCAAAAATAAGAAAATATTATTGGGCAAACTTATTTCTATATTAGAGTCTCCTGCAATAATGATAAATTATTACACTTTTATTGATTTTGGATGAGTTACATATTTCTGTATAAGTAGATTATGGCGCTATCTTTTGCAATAAATACAAAACATAAGGAAGGTAACGAACATTAATTTGTGATTGTATTTTAAAAAATAAAATTTTATAATTTGCACGTAATAAATGTGCAATTAATATTATAATTAAAAAATAAGTTAATTAATATATAAATGTATATAGAGGTTGTTAAAGCATAACTTTAAAACGTGCAACATACAAATGTATATCGTGCAAAATTTTTAATGAAATTGTCTTTATTATTTAGAGAAAATAATTAGCAGAAATAACAGCACATCTGGCAGTTCAAGGTAAAATAAAAATATGTATTAGTGCAGTTAATTTTTAGTTCCCAATTTCGAATATTTAAGCATTTTGCATATAATAGCCTAACAACAGAAAAGTTATTGGTAGATATCTAATAATTTATTTAATACAGTAACAAAAAGAATATTTTAGATGAAAATGTAATATTCCATGGACAAGGATGAAACAACAGAAGGAAACCATGAATGATTTTTTGCACGTAATTTGGTTGACACTATAAAATAAATATGCGATTAACAATATTGAATAATGATTATTATATATATATATATATATATATATATATATATATATCACTTTATAAATAATATTACTTTCTAGAGGTTAATTGTTGATATTGAATTAATTTATTTAACAGTTGACAATATTGAATAATGATTACAAGTATTTATTTAATTTAGCAACGTTACACTTTCCATAATGTATTTTTAGTAAAAGTTGTAAATAAATATTAAAAAAAAAATACAAAATTTAGTTTAAGTAACATAAACAGATGATCGTAAATATATAACAAAAATTGTTACAAAGCCCTTTTTTTTAAACCTACCCATAAACCATTTTGAGCTTTTACCAGAAGTGACCCCTTATGCAACTTCAAAGGAATATCAGTTTTTTTAACAACTGTTAGCTCAAATTTAGAGAGTATGTGAAATAATATGGTTTTACATTCCATCAATGCGAATCTGGACCCAATGCAGTTTCTAGGACCGTTTCCAAAGGGCATGAACGCATTAGGTATGAGTTTGTGTTTGTTTTCATCGCTGAACCTTTGGGGGTCGAATCGGTCGGGGTTTGGATAGTAATTTGGATCGTGATGGATCGCCAATGTGGAAATCCAAATGACATCCCCTACTCGAATATTGACGGGAGATTCCCCTGGGTGCGTTGGTTCCAGTGTGTATGGTTTTACACATATTCTATCTGATAGTATTAGTGGTGGCCATTTACGTAGTGTTTCTGAAACATATAACATACAATAATTTTATTATCAAATAGAACATACAATATAAAGACAGATTTTCCTATATTTTCGGCAGAAGATCTTTAAACTTGCATATAATTTAATATAGGTTTAATACTAATAATAATACGTTCAAGAAAATGTTTAGTGTCTAAGTAGCTTAGTGACTAGTTTAGAAAAGCATTATGATTAAGCTAGAGATTACAATCTACATATGAAAGTTTTAAAGCACATGGACTTTGTTGTGCAATTTAATGTTAAAGCTGGTGAGCTGTTAATACTAAACTACCGTCCTATTTCGTAAACATAGTCAAATCTATCATATCAAGGGCTATATATACGCATATAAAGCTGCATATTAAAATCGTTACAGTGGTTGTTGGGGTACAGTACAAATACTTTTGTCTAAAACAGATTATTAATCTAATTAATCTAATTTCATGCTTTCATGTTTTTGTTCTCCCATTTTTCTGATAATTTTGTTTGTATGAGGGGTGTTCTAATTTTTACTACTACTATTTTTCTACTTAAAAAAATCAATATAACATTCTATAAGTTTTTTACCATTATTATTTGTTCTAGCATCCATAACTGTTTTTTACTGTTGGATATACGATGTATAGTTTCTCTTTTACCTTTTCCACAGCCTTAGCTCATTCCAATTTTTTTTCATTTTTATTATTTTTTTTTATGTACAAACACTTATATTTGTTTGTGTTTTAATTTCATCTTTAATATTATTTACAAATATTAATACATTGCACAAAATTTTTGAAGTTACTATTTGTAGTGATATTGGAAGGAACGTTTCCTCAGCCCGATTTCGTTGAAGAACTACATAATTCTTTTTGTTGGTGAAAAGAAGGGAAATCCATAATGAACACTTTCGAAAGGTAGGAATATTATTGGTTAAACCTTTTTTCAAACATCGCATATAGAACTAGTCCATTGCTAAGAGAGTTTAATTTCCAGTCGTCCAGGTGCTAAGGTTATTATCGTATTTCTGAAATATAATTCTTGAAGAAGAGTTCTTGTCTATATATACAACATCTTTATTAACAGACAAAAATAAAATACAGATAAGACAAATACATATAATACATTTATGATGATATGAGTGATGGGAGGTTAGTCTGTTAATTGGCTATCGACCGGCGGTCTTTCAGCCCTGATTTGTCCTTGTTGATGTGTCACGTTAGTCTGTCTCTGATGATGATGATGATGGGTGATGTGATGCGATGAATTCGAAAATGGTAAATGGAGGGGTTTTGAATTTTGGGGTTAGGTTAGGATTTCTGCGTAAGCAGTAGAGGGTAAGGATTTGATAATTGAAGGGAGGTAGAGTCATATAGGAGTTGGTTAGAGGGATTGTGTAGAGGATTACTGGGGTGGCGGATTTTGGTTAAAGTTCTTAGGGAGGATCGCTCGCTAACTTGGATATTGTGGATGGTAGGATTGCAAGAGTTGGAGAAAAGGACATTACCATAGTCGAGTAGAGGACGGCATATCATTTTATATATTTTAACCGCTGTTTTTATAGATATACCGTTCTTTTTGTAAGTTAGGTTTCTGAACATTTTGGCTCTAGCTATGATTTTTGTTTTGTTTGAAGCTGTATGGTGTTTGAAATTGACTTTTCGATCTATGGTAATGCCTAGGTATTTTATGGATGTAGAAGGGGAAACAGTTATGTTGGAGATATGAATATCGTGTGCAGGATTATTGTTACGGTGATAGGGAATTAGGAGCTGGGATTTGTGGGGATTGATTTTAATTCGCCATTTAGCAAACCAGTGTTGCAGGGAGTCAATTTGCTGGTGGAGGGATTGAAGAGCTTTAGGAACGGTGGGTGCGTGGGAAGTTCTTGTCTATTTTCTTGGTTGTGCACTATTTATAGATGTTATGTAGTGTTAGCGGCTGATGTTTTATGGCATCATGGTTGTGCCTATCGTCTTCTTGTAATCAAATTGACTGGATTATCAGACATGATTTCGTTGATGTTATTATTGAGTTATTTGAATTTTCATGCTTCAACGCCGGCGCCATCTACATGATGAGAGAGATGCGACGATTCCGCCGGAATTGTACTTCTTGTTGGGTATGTGCGCGAGCGAACGGTCCATCCGTTCTCTTTGTATACAATACGGTTAAATAAACGTTTAGTTAAGTAAAATAGTCGATGTATTCAAAAAGTTATAAGCCCAGGTCACGTGTGAAGTGGGTGAACTTGACTGTGGCCGATCGCAGTCTGTGAGTCGAATTTTGGATCGCCGAATTCGAGGTTAGGTCCGTACCTCGAATTCGGCGGGGGAACCGTGTTCGTTCCGCTTGGGCGCACGTTCGACGTTTATTGTGGAGTACAATGGTTGAAAAGTTAGACATGAATAGCCTGAACAAGTTTGATGGCAGCGACTACAACCAATGGTGGTTCCAAAGAATTGTGCGCTCCGGGCAAAAGGACTCGTTAATGGGGTGGAGCAGAAACAAGCAGCTGACGGTGATCCGCAGAAGGCATACCGGACAACCCCCCAGATCACCTTGATTGAGAATTGTGAGTCATCTCATCAAATAATTGGTAAGCTTGATTCTATCTATCTGCAACGGTCGAGCAAAATGATAGCACACGAACGTTTTCACCAGTATCGCAAGAAAGATAATGACAGCATTGCCCAACACATTGCGAATGTGGACAATCTAGCGAAGAAATTAAAGGGTATTGGTGAGGCTATCAGTGACGCGGCGATCATGACAAAGATTATTAGTACATTGCCGGCGAAGTTTTGGAATTTTCGACAGGCGTGGCTGTCGGTCAGTGAAGACAGGCAAACGGTGGCACAGCCGTCAAATGTGCCAGGTTAGCCGACGAAGACGCAAAAGTGTGTCTGACTGAGCAATTTGAAATGACGCCAAAGTACCTCGGCTGTATACGTTTTCAACCGGACTCCGATGAGCGAGAAGGGGACTATGCCGCCGTACGAGATCTTCATGGGAGGACCTGAAGAAGTTCTGCTGCACCACATTCATGCACATGCCCGACAGCCAAAGGAACAAGCTGGATGACAAATCCAGCCAACTCATATTTGTTGGATGCGGACGAAATTCCAAAAACTACCGACTGTTTGATCTAGTGAACAAGAAGGTGAAGGTTTCGACGAACGTAATTTTCGAGCAATAGACTACGATATGGGCCGAGAAAAGAACGGTCCAGATTAGCGTCGCACCAGTGAACATTCAGATGACGACACTGAAGAGTACCTTGGAGATCTAGACCAAGCCGCTGACCGAGATGTAGTACTAAACCGGGCAGCTCCAGAGATCGGCAGTGAAGATATCTGCAGCAGAGATGGCTGAGCCCCGACGGGACTTCGATGGTGAAGAGCTTGTCAACGCAAACCTGAGAAACGTCGAAACCATTCAAGAGGATGAAGCGGTCGACTTTAACGCCATGGACTTCAGTCTGAAAAGGAGGGACAACTTGCGGCGTTTAACGTGATACACGGCAATTATTGTTGTGGTGAAGGAGCCGCAAACCTACTTGGAGGCTATGGACAGTAAGCAAATCAAGAGAAAGATTAAAGGCGATTGCAGAGGAGCTCAACATTCTGGACAGGAACAACACGTGGCAACTTGCAAAAAGAACTGGCAATATGTCTCAATGGGTTTTTAAGATCAAAGATTCAGCATCGAACAAGCCAAAATTCAAGGCTACGCTCTGTGCCAAGGGATTTTCTCAAGAAAAGGGAGTCGACTACGATAAGATCTTCTCGCCTACTACACGGTTCGATTCGATCAGACTCCTGTTGGTCACAGCTGCCAAAAATAATTATAATATCTTGCAGTTCGATGTACGAACAGCATTCTTGTATGGAGATCTACACGAAATGATCCACACGAGTGATGAAGTATGCAGACTACAAAGGTCAATGTACGGATTGAAGCAGGTATTATGATGCTAAAACGAAAAGTTCAACTAGTTTATGCTCGACGAGAAGAAGCAGACAAGTGCGTCTACAGGAGGAGTGACACTGACTCGATAATCATCATTATTCTCCACGTCGATGATGGACACGTCATGTCCTCAGATGGAGCGTTGCTCTATAGTTTCGTGGACAAGTTGAGAAAGCAGATCGAAACAACAGTTTTGGAATCTGGACATTTTGTCGGGATATAGATTCTGGGCTGGACAGATGAAAGCCAGCTATTTGATTGTTTATCCTTTTATGGTAATTAATATCCTATAACCTATCAGACATGACTTCGTTGATGTACTTTGGATTAAAATAGATGCCAATAATGTGAGAATGTGAAAATAATCAATCACATTCTTTAGTTTATTAAAATGTTCTATCTTAAATCCTTTACGTGTTATTCTATTTTGTAATATGCGGCGATCAAAGTAATTTTATCGACCGAAATTGATATTGTATCTTGTTGTTATGTTGTTTAGCAAAGAATAGGATTCATCTTTCTCAGCAGTTCTTATATGTCTGCCTCTATGTTTATTTTGGTGTCGTCTGTTCGATGTGAACTTTTTTGTTGGGCATGGAAAATTGTTTCTTTGGTGAGAGAGTTTACGTGAGAAATGTAATAATTTGTTTATTTAATAGTATGCTGGTCTATATAGTATGTACAGTAAAACTGTTACGATTGAATATTCTTGACTCTTGTCTGGATTACTAGTTAGAAATTTTTGTCCAAGTTTGCGACTTTACCAGGATTTCAAGAGCTGTACTAGCTATCTTAGTTCCTTCATTAAAAATAGTTTTGTTCGTTATTCACAAGGATCGAGTTATAATAATTTAGGTATTTGGATGATCAGGAATGTTCTTGGATGAACGTATGGAGTAAAGTAAATTGATTGTTTTGTTCTATATAATATTGATTTTAATTTTGGGTATTTAGATGATCAAGGTTAATATTTTTCTTGTCTAAACCAAGTGGCTAAATAATAAAAGTATTATCTATATAAGGTAGAAAGTATTATCAATAATGTAATGTATCAGTAAATAGGGCGATTTCATTGGTACTTATGTAACTAAAGGGTCACTTTGTGCAAAAAATCTGTTTTATGATGGCAAATTTTGTTTCTATATCCATAGCATTCATACGGTGTAATTTTTTTATTCGTAATAAATTGAATATAGCTTATGAAAGTTGTTTTACTTTGATTTGTATGAAAAATAAATAAAAATAAATTAATTAATTCATTACCTGTTATAACCATATCCATATATTTCATCGTAACTAGAATTTCAGGTGTCAACTTTCCTTTACAAACAGCCAATGTGTCATCGATTTCTCCTCGCAGCTTATTTTGAATTTCAGGATTGATAGCTAATTCATAAGCAGCAAATGCAAGTGCCGTGGAGACTGTCTCAAATCCTGCCAAGAAAAATATAAAAGCTTGCGCTGTTATATCTGTATCTGACAACTCGCTTGTACGACGTTTTCCCTTTTTGCCAAAGTCGGATTCTTCGACAGTCGCAAAGCCTTCACGCTCTTTATCTTCCTCATCGTGTTTCAGTTTGCCCTTTCTAGCCTCCATTAGTAAGTTCAACATATCGGGGCGATGTATATTTTGTTCTTCGCGTAGTTTAATGGTGTCAGTGATAATTTTATGGAAGAATTCGACAACCGGTTTCGATAGTAATCGAAGCCCAAGTAACTGAAATTAAATTTTGTTAAATATGGACTGCAATCATATCTATGCATAGGTACTAACCTTGCATAAATGGGGTGAAATTAAATTTACAACAATACATAATATTTTTGAAAATGAGAAAAAGTCCGAAGATTCTAATCCTTTCTTGTAAAATTCGTTTTCTCGATCTAGCAGCGAGTCACACTTTAATCCAAATGCACAGCTGGCGATGACATCATTCGTAAAACGCGCAAATGTATCTTTCAATTCAATTTCCACCTCATTGGAATCTTGATTTAAGTAATAATCTTTTAACTGTTCAGCGCACTCATTAA
This sequence comes from Ontholestes murinus, assembly GCA_963969525.1. Taxonomy (NCBI): domain Eukaryota; kingdom Metazoa; phylum Arthropoda; class Insecta; order Coleoptera; family Staphylinidae; genus Ontholestes; species Ontholestes murinus. The sequence goes on along the minus strand of OZ018395.1, from coordinate 32,908,320 downwards.
TTAGTGGGAACATCATTCGCATTTTGTTGCTAGTGAAGGCTGGACTTAACGTTGAACGCATTTCATGCCATTTCTCTCCTATAATATGAAAGTGAATATATATATATATCTAACGTCTAAAATTTTTAATACCTTCTAGGAAGAATAAATTTCCTGACCAAATCGGATCTGTTTCGTTAGGCAAAAATCTACTGTGATCAGTAAAGTAACAGAAATCCTTTATTGTAATTTGTTTTATCAATCCCAAATCCCTCAAAAATAACGTGGGCTTTGTCATTAAGTATATTCCAGTGTATCTGAAGTGTTTAATAAAAAAATATATTATCTACATCGTTGAAAAATTTAAATTTACCTATCATTTGGAAACCTGTTGTAGAATCTCTTTAATTCATCTGTAAATGTTCTCGCACGAAATGTTGTAAAGAATAAATCTCCAAAAATGGGAATAGGCAATCCTTGGGACACTTTGTTTTTCTTCCAGTATAGTTGATTTTTGATCAGATGAACAGAAAGTAATATTACGAGGATAATTATCAGGTACCAAATCATATTTAACAGGTGTATCCTAAAAATAAGTAAAGATTTATAGTACACATTTATTTATTTTAGTTTAGTTGTAATTATAGATTATTATCACTGCGAAGATGATTAACTTTAATTGCCATCACTGATAGTGATTTAGAGTCGATTAAATGTTTTTATAAATAAATACCACCTTTAACATAATATAAACAATAATACGTATACTATAATCATTTACTAAATATAATTTAATGCATATAAGTAATTTTATGTATTAAACATAACGGAAGTATTTGGTAAATATGTTAGCCTTCGTTAATAAATTATTAGAATCAAACTGACCTTCGCGATGCTTGTATTTACACCAAACCAGACCAAACTAAGCTCTCAAAACTGGTTCGGGTTTGACCCTGTTCCGACTATACCCCCACTCCCAAAAGTAGCAGTATTTATTATTGAATGATATCGATGACACAATATTGCACAATTAATTATCAATTAGATACATTGTTATAAAAAGAACATTGTTATTAAACAATCGTGGATGCTGTTAATTATTTTAATTTTTGGCGCATTGATAAAATTTCATCATTTTTGTATGATGAATAATCGAACGCAAAGTGTTTTCACTGCAAGTCTCCGCTCTTTCTTGTATTTTCATGCACCATTAATTACGTTACTCTGCTGCTGTTATTGTTACACAATGCATTAATTAAGTAGGATTTTTTAAATGAAAAATCATTTAATAATTTACTAATTGTGGGTTAAAATATTTAAACAATTTTGAGTATAAAAACCCGCTAATGTAGTGTATTTTTTATGAACGTGTTTATTAATGTACTTTATTAACAGGTAATCAAAATCATCATAATAAATAAATAAATAAATAAGGAATGATTATATATGATTGATATGTATTTAAAAAAAATATTTTTATAATTATAAAAATATTTTTTTGATACGAGTGCAAATTTTATTCACTCGGTTATTGGGAAGTGTTAATTATTTACAAAATAGAATCCCATGTTTGTAACTGAATGTTATTAGTTTTAGTCTAACTTTCTTTATCTATTGTCATTGATTAAATTTTTTTTATGTTATTCCTGTATAACAATTTTGTAATTTTAGCAATCATTTAATTAAGCCAAGTATTTGAAACTATCGAATTAATTTTAATAAACATTAAATTAAATTATTAAATTTATAATTCATAATTGAGAGCGAAAATAGAAAAAAGTTTTTATACCCACCATTTAAAAGGCTAATTATGCGCGGCGATGTATTGCTCCAAATAGCAAATGTAACAGCACTTAAATATCGGCTTGGCACTTGCTGTTTTTAATACTTTACAGCTCGATATATATATATGTACTCACGGTTTCAATATTACGGCAATTTCGCCTGAGCGCCGATAAAATTGATAACATTTAATTTCAAATATTAATATTGTGCTAATAGTATTATTAATTTTATTGTCAAAATAATTTAGTACATTCAAGAGGTTTTGGTACAGAAATTATACCTATTTTCAACATACATTCGCTTTTAACATTTAGTTTGTTGCTATAGATTTACTTAGTGCTTAATATAAAAAGTCTCCGTGGTTGTTTGCTACATATTTGAACAAACATTTTTTAAATTGAAAATCAATTTCAATCAAGTACATATTGACCATTATTATCATTGGCCTTTTGCCATTTATCTGGTAATTTCATAATTCCGTTGGTGTTGAACACATGTGGTTTATCAGTTGCAAAATTTTATCGACTTTTTCAGTTACTGCCGGGCCAGAGCGAAGTGCATCTTTAACATCCAAATTTCCGGAACGGAAACTAGCAAACCACTCCTGGGTCCTTCGTTCACTAACAGCATTTTCGCCGTACACTTCACAAATATTCTGGCATGTTCTTGCAGCGGTTTTGCCTTTTTTATAGTAAAAAAAGCAAATCTTTCTATGATCACTAAATCCATTAAATCTTTATTTGGTAAAATTTGCATCAAACTGGTGCTATTTCAGTACGTTACTAAGTTCTTTATTTGTTTTATAAAATTCAGTCGATGTAGTTTTTATATTTTACACAATAGGATCATTCATTTATACAACGTGTCCACGTAAGTATGCAACAAATTGGAAACTTTTTTATTATTAATTTCTCAGAAAATTTTATTCTTTATAAAAGTTCGTGCTTGATCTTAAACATACAAAAACGATCAAATAAATGACATACGGTTTTAATAAGAACACGGAGAATTCTTGGACTCTCACTGCCTGTAAGGAATATGGGTTAGATCATCGGACCGCACGAACTCCGCCCAGCTTCTTCTATATAAAATTTTTGTATGTTTTGTATTTTTTTTAATATATTCATGTGTATTTTGTTAGGAACATAGTTAAAGCATAATAAATAAAAAAAAAACAAAAAATTTAATTTCTTTAAAATTAACAACTTTAACGATATTATTCTTTTAATAACAATCACTAGATGTGATCCCCTTCTCTCTCAATACATAAAGTTGTTCTTCTCTCAGAATAAACTCTGATTTTTAACCACCCCCATCAAGTAGATTTTGATCAGGTGAGCGAGCAATTTTGAATGTCTTCCTAACTATTTTTCATTAAATTGTTCATTCAAATATTCAACTACGACACGAGCACTTTGTGCAGGTGCCCCATCCTGCATAAACGAAAGAGAATTTCTTGGAGCCAAAGGTAACATATAAAATTAATTTTCCAATTCCATATTTAAATATCTTTCTGAATTTTAATAATGCCGAAATATGTAGGACCCTGTCATATTTCGGTTCAAAAATCCAGACCAAACCTTTAATTTTTAAAAATATTTATTTTTGTAGATAATTCCGAATGCTGGATTTTTTTGTTGACCGCCAACTACAGTTTTTCATTAAAACTATACCGTTTGCAGTAAATGTAGCGGATGAAGCTAAACAGGATCTACTTAGGAAATGTTCTATTAATTTCTATTTCATCTTGTACCATGAAACAAAATATAGAACGATTGTCGTAATCATGTTCTTGCAAAATTTAAACATATCTTGGTTTAAATGCTTTCAACTTATTTTCCAATTCTATTATTATTATTTCAGGATTTTAAACCAGGCTCACTGGTTTAGTACGTTCTTTTTAAAGTTCAATTCAAATTTACCGGTCCATTTAAATTGCTTTAAAATTCTTGACACTTTTGAATAACTGAATTTCATCTGTTTCTCTGCAAATTTTATAGTTATCGTCAAATATTAGCACCAATTCTGCTCTGTCTTGTAAGGTTAATTGCTCAGCCATAATTTATACAGATACGTCAAAACAAAGGATACTTGATAAAATTCGCTTAAAGAGTGCAAAAGTTATAAAAATTGTTCATTATCTTTCTAATATAGCATTGAATGTCATTTGTTATGTCTTTTTTGTATGTTTAAGATCAAGCATCAACTTTTATAAAGAGTAAAATTTTCTGAGAAATTAATAATAAAAAAGTTTCCCATATGTCGCATGCTTACGTAGACACGTTGTATTAATCATACATTTTGTTTTTATTTTAGTAGTATTAATTTTGAATACTGTTTGATGAAATGATGATCTATCGATGCGTAATAGAGGGTGTCCTATAGTATTAATATGCAAAAATGTCAAATGATTAATTTTTGATTTTTTTCTCGCTAATTAAGAACTTTATGAAAAACATGTTTTAACTTTTGTTTGAAAAGTTATGTAATATTTTTCAAATTTAGAAAAATATTAAGAAAAAACTTCTGGTTTATGAATGTTCACCAAAAGCTTTCAGTTTTTAACGATAAAACCTTAAGTTTAAAGTTTAAAGATTTTTTTCAGAAATTAGTGGAATGGTCTCAGGGGACCTGAAAATAGATATTACCATTAAAAAAATCAAAAAAATGTTCACGAAAACAATACTTTCCTATATTCCATTCAAAAATATTCAGATTTGGCATGACGAAGACTCCACGGTTTTCGAAAAATCTGTTCGTAATGAGCTTAGACGTCGAAGTGAACGATGAACTCAAATAAATCTGAGGATTAGGATTAGGAAAAATAAGTATTTCCCAGCAAATTACGTTACCTGTTTACTGTTGAAATAACATGGAATTAGGCTCGTAGTTAAGCAATTTTATAATAGTGTATTTACTTAGCAGTCAGATTTTTGCCTAACTAAAACATGTTATATTGTGCTATCAGCATCAGCATCAGCATCAGCATCAGCATCAGCATCAGCATCAGCATCAGCATCAGCATCAGCATCAGCATCAGCATCAGCATCAGCATCAGCATCAGCATCACCATCACCATCACCATCACCATCACCATCACCATCACCATCACCATCACCATCACCCACCATCACCATCACCATCACCATCACCATCACCATCACCATCACCATCACCATCACCATCACCATCACCATCACCATCACCATCACCATCACCATCACCATCACCATCACCATCACCATCACCATCACCATCACCATCACCATCACCATCACCATCACCATCACCATCACCATCACCATCACCATCACCATCACCATCACCATCACCATCACCATCACCATCACCATCACCATCACCATCACCATCACCATCACCATCACCATCACCATCACCATCACCATCACCATCACCATCACCATCACCATCACCATCACCATCACCATCACCATCACCATCACCATCACCATCACCATCACCATCACCATCAC
>OZ018395.1:32858039-32902862 GCA_963969525.1 Ontholestes murinus | reverse complement strand
CACCCCATCACCATCACCATCACCATCACCATCACCATCACCATCACCATCACCATCACCATCACCATCACCATCACCATCACCATCACCATCACCATCACCATCACCATCACCATCACCATCACCATCACCATCACCATCACCATCACCATCACCATCACCCATCACCATCACCATCACCATCACCATCACCATCACCATCACCATCACCATCACCATCACCATCACCATCACCATCACCATCACCATCACCATCACCATCACCATCACCATCACCATCACCATCACCATCACCATCACCATCACCATCACCATCACCATCACCATCACCATCACCATCACCATCACCATCACCATCACCATCACCATCACCATCACCATCACCATCACCATCACCATCACCATCACCATCACCATCACCATCACCATCACCATCACCATCACCATCACCATCACCATCACCATCACCATCACCATCACCATCACCATCACCATCACCATCACCATCACCATCACCATCACCATCACCATCACCATCACCATCACCATCACCATCACCATCACCATCACCATCACCATCACCATCACCATCACCATCACCATCACCATCACCATCACCATCACCATCACCATCACCATCACCATCACCATCACCATCACCATCACCATCACCATCACCATCACCATCACCATCACCATCACCATCACCATCACCATCACCATCACCAATCACATACAACAACTACTATACTATTTCGAAATTTATTTGGTAAAATAAAAGGTGTAGTAAAAAGAAATGCATTTTGTAGAATAGACGGAAATATTATAATAATAATAATATCTCGCGTTGAATAAGTACGATCGGGTTCTAGTAGATGGCACTAGAATCCCGAAGGGGTAGCTGTTTGAACGCGTGTCAGAGATAGGTACTAACAAAGAGCAAATACGCTATATTTTCCAGTTTTAATTAATTGATTGTTGTGGCAATTAGGCGTTCCATTTTCAATATTACGATAACGATACTGTCAAATATTCACAAGTAATACCATAAGTGATGGCAATTTACTCGAATAAATTTTGTTTTTGCATGAAAGTTTGTTGCTTAGCGATTTTAATGAGAGCAACTGTCACGAAAAAATCACGAGCCGCCAGGCGAGTGATTTTTTCTATCAGTTGCTCGAATAAAAATCGCGAATAAGCAACAAACTTGAATGCACTAAAAAAAAATTTATTCCGATTTAATTGCCATCACGAATGGTATTTGGAAAGACTATTCCACGACTTGAAACGAATATCGGTGAACGGTTCAATATTTATATTAAAATGATACATCTCCTGCAGTATTTTAGCCGGAAATTTCAACATTGATTAAACAACACCTTCCTTATAATTATTTGCATTTACCTTATTCATATTCTTTGCCCAGTCGTCTAGAATCGCGGCAACAGTTTCCATTGAAGTTTTAGCTAAAAACTGATAGTTTCTATGGGCGCAAAATTCTTCAAATTGTTTTCAAACACATGATCTCGTTTTTGTTGTATTTTTTCGGTACAGAACTTGCCACCGTCGCATTAATTATGCATGATAAAGCGCTACCTAACCTTTTGATTTTATAACCTACTTACAACTGACATAAGTATAACCAACGTTTTTCGCTTTTTTATCAAGGCTAATTCAATTTATTTGTCGGAAAATAGCTAACTTCAGTTTATTCAGGTGAATAAACAGCAAGTTGGTGTTTATTCAGTTATAAATTGACGTGATTGGCTGAAAAATAACACATGCCTCCTTTTCATTGGCTACATGCAATAGGAGTGGAATAGTCAAATTTATTGTTGATCTGACCTCTCGGTAATAGGAATTTAACATGTAAAATAACACTTATGCAAATTCCGACTCCCCTTATTATTTTAGACCAAAACTGTTTAGAATTAAAAATATAGGCAGGCAATTTTTCTTCTTCAAAATCTTTTATTGAGGAACGAAAATAAAGAATTAAAGTTAAAATTTTACAAACATCACATTTTCCATGATTTAATACAAAAGTTTACAACTTGAATTATTGACGTGGTAATTAGTTTAACTCTTGAAGAAATAAAATGTCATCAACTTATTTGTATAAGTGAAAAAAAAAAACATTTATACAGTGGTTTTGTTTTGAAAGTAATATACACAAATTTTTGAATTAAAATCAAAAATGATTTTGTAACAATTAAAATGAATACCAGTAAATAATCTCAAAAAATGATTATCATGAATAATAATAATAAATTATAAATGACGAAGATAAACAAAACCAAGTCTCTCGTAAAAATGTACACGCATTTTTGACAGTTGTCTATTTGTTATTCTACTGCATTCCTCATTGGTTTTAATTTTCAAAATTCATTTGATGCTAAATCTAGGGAACGGGCTGGGCTGGCCATTTAAGAGGTCCTACACGTTCTATTCAGGCATTTGGATAAAATTCATTTAAATATGAAATAACCTCTCCATTATAATGAGCATCCATCCTGTTGAAACCACACTACATTTTCTCCTTCTACGGCATCCTTATCCGTTGATAGTAAATGTTGATTCGTCATAAAAAAATATTTTGGAGGAAGTTTCTATTTAAATTGGCCATTTCCATGATTGCTTCACAAAAAAACATTCTAGAATACCTATCTGTCTCAAAAAATTGCTTGATGGTTAGAGTACTTGTAAGATTTAAATTCTTCTTTAAAATTTTGAAAGTCCCCCAGCAGTGTTTTCTTCCTCTGGTGTAGTCGGAGGGTTGCCACAAGTCACTCTTTTTGTACCACTAGATGGAGCGGTGTGAGACCATTGATTGCCTCAATTCCCGCGGTTGGGGTCGTTTGCATGGCCCCTGTGATGCTTAGACATGTTAAACGTTGAAGACTATTCAGCTTCTTTTGCGTGTCTAGTTTTTGGGTTTTTGGCCATCACACAAGGGCAGCTTAGGTGACAATGGGTATCGCTGCCGTTCTATACAGCCAATACGTGATCTTGGGCTCCCCAGGTTTTTCTCATAAGCCGCCGACAGGACCAAAGCGACGTCGTTATCTTCGCCATGATTTTATCGACAAGCTGATTCCAGGTCAGTTTGGTATCCAGAATTATACCCAGATACTTTACTTCGTTGGAGAGATTTATCTCTATTCCAATCAGCGAGGAAGCTCTTATGTGCAGCTTCTTCCTACGCGTGAATGGAACTATGATCGTTTTATTCGGGTTGATACTTAGTCTTTCCCGAACACACCAGCTATTGAAGCTATTCAGTGTTTTTTGCATTAAAATTGTAAGAATGCCTTCATGCTTGCCCCTGATTATTATGGCGATATCATCTGCGTAGCCTTGGGTTATAAAGCCCTTTCCATGTAGTTCATCTACCACTATTGACCATAGTGCGGGGGATATAACTCCCCCATGAGAACACCCCTTTGTTACAGTCATAGATACTGTGGATCCTGCTAGAGAAGCCGTTACTAGTCGGCTTTGAAGCATTGCCTCCACCCATCTTATCGTGGAAGGATATAGTCCTTTATTTTATTTATAGCCGCTCGTTTTATTGCAGAGAATGAGGTGTTGTCAAAGGCCTCCCTCTATGTCTACAAATATTCCGATTGCTATTTCCTTGTATAGGATGGCTCGTTCTGCCTATTTGGCGAGGTGATGTAGAGCTCGACGGTGGATTTGTCAGCTTGAAATGCGAATTGCTTGGCATTTAGGGGTGTTCTTATAAGTGAGTCACCTTTTATGTGCTCGTCGATTATTTTCTCCATAGCCTTTAAGAGAAAAGAGGTTAGGCTGATGGGTCGATATGATTTAGGTTCATCTAGAGGCCTATTGCCCACTTTGGGTATAAATACCACTTTTGCCTCCCTCCACAACCGGGTATATACCCTAGTGCATAGCTTGCTTTATATATCTCCCTGAGATCTGGAGCAATTCTATCAATGCCGCGCTGTAGTAGCGCGAGGAAGATACTGTCCATTCCTGGGGATTTATATGACTTGAAGCTGTTTATGGCCCAAGTCATTTTGCTAAGCGTGAATATTTTCCCCGCTAAGAAGCGGCTATCACGATTGGAGCAGTGAGCCACTGAGTCGGTACTAGCCGCATTTGTGTTTTTAGTCATTACTTTTGATCCCGGAAAGCAAGTACCTAGGAGTAGCTCTAAACTTTCCTGTGGATCTTTGGTGTGACTGCCTTCAGTTCGTTTCATATCGAACGCCCTTCAGTTCGTTCCATATCGAACGCGATCGTTTGATGGTCCGACATGGAGGGCTCTAGAAGTTGCGCGCCGTACGCTGTGGCTAAGGTCAAGTCAAGTACCTCTTACCTTATTACGTTTATAAACGTGGGTTTATATCCCCTCTTTAAGATGTCTAGATTGCTAGCGCATACATAATCAAAAAGGTGCTTACCCCTGTTGTTGATATCTGAGCTGCCCCATACTGTCTGATGCGCATTAGCGTCGGAGCCCAAGATGAGATTTTTTCCAGTTCTGCGGCACCAGTCCGTGAGATCCTTTACTGTCTCTGGTGGTGGGTTGTCCTCGTTCCCTGGAAAGTAGGCTGAGGCAAATTGTATTTGCCATCTTCCGTTGATACGTCCACAACAGCTGCCACTAGGTCCTGTGTTACGAACTGTGGAATGGGAGCATAATTAGTATTTTACCTGAAAATTAGGGCGGCTTGTGGTCTGCCGCACGTAGTACTACATACCAGATAGTACGATGGGTTCTGAAGTTCTTTAATCGCCCTTCCGTGAACCCAGGGCTTGTTGAATTAGTCCTATTTGGACATTTTCCCTAGCCAGCCTGCTGCTTAAGGCACTTAATACTGATTTTGAGTGCTGCAGGTTGATTTGGAGGCACTGCCACTTACCCTTCATTTTTGGGCCTTGGAATGACTCCGACCTCTGGCATCCTTCAGTTTATCCTGGCGCATAATCCTGCCCTTTGGACGCATATAAGACTGCTTCTTGGGTAGACTCTTGGTCAGGCTTTCCCTTGGAGCCTTCCTGATCCCTGGAGCCCTGCCCACTCCGGAACCAGTTCCGGATTGCAACGGCGGATTTTTGCCCGGATCCGGGGGAGCTTGAGGTTCCTGCTCCTTTCATCAGGCATACCCTGCTTCGCCTTTGTGCGAAGCTGTACTTCGCCGTAACGATACACATGGGCAGAGCATCCACTGAAAAGGTAACCTCTTGAGTGGGACCAGCGGTCACCCTCCTTAAGACCCTCCAGTTAGAGGCATCGCACCCATTCTGGACTGCAATCAGTTGCAGAATGCGGTCGTCCCTGTACTCCTGACTGTCCGGAAAATATCCCACTAGGATATCGTTGTGCGGCATTTCCTACGCTCCAACGACTTTTAGGGCTGCTCCTTCCCAGGGGACGATCTAATCCTAATGCGGCTTCAGCCATGTTACCATGACTTCGTTGCGGCAGGTGATCCCGATCCACCCAGGTCGCTTGTGTATCCCAAGGAATCTGGAGTCTTCCTCATTCCCCGTTGCTAGGACTAGATTCATGATACACTCCATTGTTCCACTGACAGGAGAGTAGCAGAATAGTCCTTTGCTATAACACCAACCTTCAGTAATGAGGTATTTAAACCTCTTCTTCCCAGCTCCGCTTATGCGCGGCTTGTGTGTCTGGAGGTCTTCGAACATTTGGCCAGCTTCTTCTTCACTGCTGACTAGGAGTAGTTCCTCCCTGTCGGTATCAGGCACTAAGTCCTCTCCCATGGCAATGATTTCATACTCCATTGCCGTAGTTTTGTCCTTTGAGGGGACGAGCTCTTATTTGTTGATTCTTGGTTCATATATGATCCCACAAGAAGCTAAGGAAATAAACGGCCACCTGCAGCAGAGCCCCGCATGCCACAGGAAGGCTATTTGAAACCGGAGGTCGCCTGGTATCCGGAGTTCACATACTAAGACTAAGCATCCCCTTAGCCATGCAGCCTTCGGCATATGCTGTTCCACCTTGGCTTGAGGAGTTTTTTACTGTGGCTCTCCTTTCACTTGGTCCATGTAGTTAAGCTCAGACCCCCTTTCGCTCACTGCCATCTAGACTTGACCACGTACAGCGGTGAGTTACAGATATAACCTGCCTTGTGGCTATACAGCCAGTCAGAGCAGGGCATCGTACCCTTTAGTGTAAGCTCTAAGCCACGATACGACAGCTGAGCAGGGTGTGCATGCTGCTTAGTCAGATCCATCATCTAAGTCTTTTCCAGCATGGGTACTCCTATCGGGAACTGACGCTCCCGCTGTTGTAGCACTTAGGATCATCTAGATACGCAAGCTCCCCCACCATGTCAAGGTGAGCATACACGGGGGAGAATAAAATCACTTAAGAAATTGTTTTTTTTACTAATTGTATGACATTTTATTCAATTATTCAAAAGTTAATTAATCATTAGGTCGAAAATGACAGCTCAAATTATAACATTTATCATAGAAAATGTGATTTTCGTAAAATTTTTACTTTTACTTCAATTCTTTATTTTAGTTCCTCAAAAAGATTTCTAATTTGAAAAATTGTCAAATTCTGTAGTATTTTTAATTCTAAATAATTTTAGTCTCTAAAACAATTAGGAGAGCAGGAAATTGCACAAGTGATTTGTTTTCGAAGAATGTGACCAAATCCTCAAATAGCTTTTAGAGCTGCTTGCAAACTATGCAATTTTTTATTCAATTCAAAAGATGAAATCAACTCCTTAACCCCTTCCAGCAAAATTATTTTTGAACGTAATGTACTCGTGTCCGAGATATCTCGGGCGTATGTTGGAAGTGGTTAAAGACATCAGCTGTGTATGAGATTCCTTATTCCGAGTGCAATAGCGTGTATGTAGGACAAGCGGGCTGCAGTTTTGAAAAGCGATAAGCTGAACATTTCCGCGTATTCCGATTTTAAATCAAAATACCAGTTCTCTTCTAATTTAAAATCTAAAAATTTTACATAAATGTTCAAAAGGTACAAAGTTTAATCTCCTGGAATCCGCGGAAATTTTCAAACGTAGTAATAATCCCCTCATTAACCTGTTGAGCGAGCAAACCGATTTAGTATACACACCACTTTTCAAACATAGTAAGTCTCCATTATGAGTTACCATGTAGTAACGGTCGCAACCATTATTATGATTTGATATTTTGCTTTTGAGGTCGTAATGAATAAGTTTTGCTGTGTGTTTGGTGGGATTGGTAGGGTATTATCTACAATGAGTTGCTCTCTTATGGCAAACTTTGAACTCTGAACAGTACTGCCAACAATTAACCCGCCTAAAGGAAGTAATCGCCCCGAAGCGGCCAGCTTTGGCCAATAGGAGAGGAATTGTGTTCCGTCAGGATAACTCCAGGCCACACATATCGATAGTGACTCGCCAGATGATCCGAGAGCTTGGTTGAGAGGTTGCATTGCATGCCTCTAATAGCTGCTATTTCGTGAAAGTTATTTTCTTTCAAATGCATCAGACATGTTAGTCTATTGGTGTAAACTTTTTTATTTGAGAGAATGTCCATAGGGGTTAAATCAGAAGTACGTAGATTTATAACATCTCTCCTGGATATTAATTTTCCAGGAAATATTTTACGAACTGGTGGTAGAGACGTGTTGAACGTATGTGACGTTGCTTCGTCTTACTAGAACATTATATATATATATATATATATATATATATATATATATATATATATATATATATATACAGAAAAGTTGTCATCTGTATATAACGGTCCGAATTGTAATATAAACTGTTTTTTCAAAGCTAGGCTAGAGAGACGATAAACGGATTCTTTGATTTATTTTGGTTTCAAAGTTTCCATTTCCACAACAACACTATTTTATAAGGTGTTTAAAGTGTTAACCATTTACCTCCTGACAGTAATGAACTCATTGAACAAAATCGCGTAGAGAATCTAAAAGGGTATTGGGAGGAATACTAGAAATTTCATGCCTTATCCTTTCTTGCAACTCTTCGATATTTTGCGGCCTGTATTTGTAGACTATTTTTTTATATGACCCCACAGAAAAATATCAGGAGACCTAGAAAACGGTATGTAGTTCATGAAAAATATTCACTACTTCGTCATAACTTCTTCTATCACCATATCCTAAGATCATTAAAATTTCAATTCGCTTGGTTTCACTTAACCCTTTGCACTCGTATGTCGCCGTAGGAGCGGCAAGATGCGTTTTACCATTGCACTCGTATGTCGCCGTATAGGCGGCATACTTAGGGTACGGCCAGAGTGCGAGCGTCAGGCGGTGCGGATGCGTGTGGTGTTCATGTTAAACACGTGTTAACGTATCATTTTTGGGCAAAAATTGATGATTAACTATTTTCGTATAATTGATTTAAAATATTTTTCAAAGTTTGATATCTCTAAAACGGTCAAGTTTAGCTTTAAGATGTGCTATGCAAAATTTGTTTAGAATTTCGAGATGACTTGAAATATGAAATAATATATAGGGTGTTCCATTAAAGGAAAAGTAAGTTTATTTTGACTTTTTACTGATCCTGTCCACTTAATTTATCTTTTTTGTAATCGTTTTTAAGAAACCTTAACACTTTTGTATCTTAACATTTTTTGCTAGCTATCTTGCTTTAGGAGATATCCTGCCATTTCCATACATATCAGCGACCCTGTATTATTTTATATTGGTGCATAGTAAGGAAACAATAGTTTGTATAATTATTATATTATTGTTCGTACAATGGGAAATGTTTATTCTAATAGAAAATATAAAGAAGAAAAGATTATCTAATTCTAACTTACAATATGGATACTTACTGATAAATTGAATAAAAGTAACTAATAATTAATGTACTCTCTTCTTCTAAATACTATATGACAGATTTTGACATTTAATTAAATCCAAATATATAATTAATGTGTTATAAATATAAAATTTAAATAAAAAACAATAATATTAATATTATAATAATACACATAGTTAAACTCGTTTTTTCAAACCAATCCAAATACCATTTTCCGCCTTCGTCAAAAATGAACCCTTCAACAGCTTTAAAGGTGTATCAGTATTTTTAACAACAGTTAGCTCGAATTTCGAGAGTATGTGGAATATTATCGTTTTCGCTTCCATCAAAGCGAACCTGGACCCAATACAATTTCTCGGACCTGACCCAAAGGGCAAGTACGTATGCGGTACTAATTTGTGTTTGTTTTCATCACTGAATCGTTCGGGGTCAAATCGGTCGGGGTTGGGAAAGTAATTCGGATCATGGTGGAGAGCGTACGTGGGTATCCAAACTATGTTTCCTACTTTGATATTGACAGCGGATTCTCCTGGTTTTGTAGGTTGAAGAGTGTATGGCTTTACGCATATTCTATCGGTTGCTATTGGTGAGGGCCATTTCCGTAACGTTTCTGTAACAAATTGCATAAATCAAACTTAGAAAGAATGTAATTATTAGGAGTATGGGGTGTTTTCGACAAAATATTTTTTTAGTAGCATTAAAGTATTTGCAAGGAGTTAATGCAATAGAAGAGTACTATCTTTATTGATTAAAACACTTGGTTTGGTTTCACTATTTTAGTTTGTTTTAATCAATCAATTTAATCTAATAATGTTTCACAATAAGCTAAGTGAGAAATTAATTTACCAGAATAGTACTACTAGGGCCATAAATGAATTTAATATTTAAATAAAAATAAATACTTAATAGATTTTTGGAAATATATCTAGTAGAATCATAATACAATAATTGCAAAACATTTAACTTATTTTTAAATGTAAGCTTATGTTTACAAATTATAACAATACTATAACAGTTTATTTCAAATATAATAAAACTATCGAATGTTAATTAATGGCCAATTGGTAATTTAAAAAAAAATATTAATGATAGTAGTTAAAGATCGAAACGATTTACTAAAATTCATTTATTTTTTTCTTACCTGCGATAACCATATCCAAATACTTCATTTTAATTAAAACATCATAAGTCAAATTTCCTTTACAGCTTTCCATTGTTTCGTCAATTTCTTCTCGAAGTCTATTTTGTATATCTGGATTAACGGCCAATTCATAAGCAGCGAATGAAAGAGTTGTGGCAACGGTTTCAAATCCCGCCAAGAAAAAGATAAAGGCTTGGGCAGTAATATCCATATCAGTCAATTCGCTTGTACGGCTCTTTCCCGTTTTCCCCAAATCAGATTCTTCCACCGTTGCAAAGCTTTCATTGGTATTATTTTCTTCGTCGTGTTTTAGCTTTCCTTTCCTGGCTTCCATTAAAAGGTTTAGCATATCAGGTCGATAGATATTTTGCTCTTCGCGTAATTTGATCGTCTCCGTAATGATTCTTTTGAAGAATTCAGTAATTGGTTCGGATATTAATCGCAATCCAAGTAACTGAAAATTAAGTTAGTCAAACTATTGTCATTTAAAAATCATGTACTTACTTTACATAAACGGGGAGAAAATAAATATACCAATATACATAAAACTTTTGGTAGCGCAGTAAAATCAGAAGACTCGAATCCTTTTACGTAAAATTCATTATCTCGATCAGTCAATGAATCACATTTCAGACCAAACGCACAGCTGGCGATAACATCGTTTGTAAAACGTGTAAAGGTATCTTTTAGTTCGATTTCCATTTCTGAAAAATCTTGCTTCAGGTAGTAATCTTGAAACTGTTCAGCACATTCCTTTATTAGAGAGAACATCATTCGCATCTTACTACTTGTAAAGGCTGGACTTAAAGTTGAACGCATTTCGTGCCATTTTTCTCCTAAAATATACTAGTAGAGTAAACTAAAACTATTAAATATGATTAATACCTTCGAGAAAGAATAGGTTACCCGACCAAATAGGATCTGATTCGTCTGGCAAAAATCTGCGGTGATCGGCAAAATATTGAAAATCCTTAATTGTAATTTGTTTTATTAACTCCGGATCCCTTAATATTAACGTTGGTGTTGTCATAAAATATATTCCAGTATATCTAATAAATAATAAAAGCAGTTCGTATATGAAAAAAAAAATAGAATAAGTCTAAATACCTGTCATTGGGAAACCTATTGTAATACCCCTTTAGTTCATCAGTGAATGTTCTTAATCGGAATGATGTAAAAAATAAATCACCAAATATGGGAATCGGCCATCCTTGCGTCACATTATTGTCTTTCCAGTAGAGTTGATTTTTAATCAAGTACGCCAATAGAACCACTACTAGGATAATAATTAGGATCCAAAACATCATTCGTAATTAAAATCTAAAATTTGAAATTAATTTTTAGAAAAAGAAAATGTAAACCAAATATATAATTGTTTACCATAATGTACACACCTGCCTTATTATTTTTTGCAAGAAAGATAAAAGTTTATGATTAGGTTAATGTAGAAAAAAATCAAAAGTATATGTGTATATTCATTACATAAATTAATGAAATATAAAAATATCAACATTATACAACGCAAACCTCTCTTATTTTTCTAAATTTTCCTAAGGTTTTCTCTTTCAAATTGTAGAATTTTTATACAACTGTTCAATAGTTTATCAAAAAATTAATATTATTCCTTTATTTCTCTTCCAAAATGGTCTTTATTTATTTCTAGATGTTTTCAAACACCTATTGTGTGTTTTTAATGCCAGGGTTATAATTTTTTCTACTGACTTTCTAAACTTTTTAAATTATTTTGCTTCCAAATTACGTGAGTTTGTTATTTGTTGTTTGGCAATTTGATGAATACAGAAATACATATTAAAAATTTAAATTTGTAGTGAACTTCAAAAACAACACTTTACAGACTAAACAGTGAATTAGTGAATAATTAAAAAAAACATATGAAAATTAAAATAATATCATAATAAAGTGATTTAACATAATAATAACTTAAAATATACTGCAGTTATTAGGATATGAACGCAGGCTATTCAAAATCTCAACAGCCTAGATGGTATATAAAAGTCAATGAGTAACCTTGGACAATTTATCGAGCCATGAAGCAGCTTATGGATGAATAGAACATCACAGCTAAAATGTTTATGTCTCCTATGCATCAAGATTAAATTGACAAGGGATATAATGGTAATTAACTCAAAATGAATTTTTTAAAAATTCTATTAATTTTCGCTGTACCCTTTCGAGCGCCTAGATTTCCTTTGATGCACCAAATTATTGAGGAATATTCCAAGTGTAACACAACTTGTGTTCTTGACATAAATAAGAGCGGATCCAATTCAAAACTGGACTGTGAATACCTATTTTTTTTTAAATTTTGATATAATACACCATGATAGACTATATTTTAAGCTTTGGCAAAGTAGGTGTACATGAAATCAATCTGTTTGCCCTTCTTTAAAGCTTTCGTTATGCAATCAATATAAATTAACAAATCAGTAGCAATTGAGCAAACACGCTTAAAACCATGTTGCTGGTATTAGTAAATCAATCATCTGGGAGATGTAAGTAGTTATAATATTTTGTAATGTGACTTTTATTCCCATTTTTCTAAATGTGTATGATAAGGCATTTTCTAATAACTTGAAAATTCTCCACGTTTCAATGAATTAAAGACCTCATCCCCATCGCCGGTGATTAAAACGTGGAGGCTGAGAAGGGCAGGCAGTGTAATTAAGCGAACCCTCTAATAAGTACAGCCTTGCCATCTTCAATAATAATTAGGATCCTTCTACAAACCTGAGAAGATCAAGAGTCCAAGTAAGAAACACTTCATGAAAAGACTTTGTGTAAAAACGAAAACAAGACATTTTCATTTTGTGAATCGTTTGTAAATATTTGTACATTTTTAACTGCAACTTAAACGTATTTTTCAATTTAATCAACGGTCCTTCGATAAATTATTAACCAGTAACAGGGCGAGTAAGAGAAAACGCACTCGAAGAAAATTCCAGGAAACTCATCAGATCCCATAGAATTGTCAGGCTTTAGGTGGAAGTTCTTACGAAATAGCTGATATATCAATATCCAGCATGGAGTGTAAGTTAATATGAGAATCACCCGTATCCAACACAGTTATATGACTAGAATAAACCGACCCAAAGAAGATTTAAAGGAATTCACAATATCTTTTTCATCCCTGATTAGGGTACCATTATGTTTAAAATAATTGGGAAGCATGAATTGTGTACCTTTAGATTTAATATGTTTTTAGAAGAATCTACAGTCACCTGTAATTGGTGCTTCTAAGATTTGTAGGTAATCCTTATGACATATTTTTGTTAAATTTTTTAAGGTTTCACTGCAAGGGTTCTATAATTTTGCAAGTTTCTTTTTTCAGATTCATCATAATATTTTTTATTAATTTCTTTTCCAAATTATTAAAATTTTACGTTATAATTATATATTTATTTAAATTTTTGTTAGTGTGTTAATCTGTCAAAAGGCTATTTCTAGAATATTTCAAAAAATAGTGTAGCAATAACTTAGAGAAGTTAACGATAGTTATAGTACTTTTTTCAAAAAAACGGAATATTAGCATCAACGTGGACTATAAAATAAAATATGACTAAATGAAATGGTAAATAATTAAATGTGATAATAAAAGTAGAAGGAAAAGAAATAAATCTAGAATAAAGGTTTAAGGTATATACATAATAAATATAAAACAAATATATGAAAAGTAAAAAATATGTTTTCTAATTGGCAAAAATGTATAATAATTAGTAAAACATATATCATAAAGAATATGATGATGGTCACTACTTTAAAATAAACAAATAAGGGAGGGTAAAATTGAGAGTACAAGAAAAGGAAATTATTAAAACACGTAACCTGAGAACAAAAAAATTGATTGCCTAAGTATATAGATATTAAAAAAGGAAATCGCAACTAATATAAAGTTGTTAAAGAATGTCGTGGCTTCGGAATATTTTGGGAAGTCTATGGTATAGGGATGTGGTTTGTACAGAAGATAGGAAATCATATGCTGAATTAGTCTCCAACCTCCGCTAAGAGAGGCACCTACAGAAGAATGAAGTTGTTGAATACTGCAAACTCGAAATTACTAAAATTACAAATAAAATGGTAATGTGGCCATCATAGTACTTTCCCTATATTTTTTTGAAAACTATGAGGTTTGTGCAAAAAGGCCAGTCTTAACAATTTGCTTAATTATAGATTATTTACAATTACTTGTTATATAAATTTCACGATTATGAATGTTCACCCCTAGCTTTTCAGTTCCAGTTTTCAACGGTAAAACCTTAAATTTAAATTTAATTTAAATTGGGTCTCCCCAAAACATATAATACTCAAAACCAACAACAAACGCAAAGCGGCCCTAGAAGCAAAAATCAACAATTATAACAATGCATACTAATATAAGTAACATATTTTAAATAATAATTTTAATAAATAGAAAGTTAATAATATGTATTATTAATTAATAATAATTGTTATTAATTTTGTAATTATTAATTATAGCGCTAGTCTCATATGAGGACGTATCATAGAAAATGTACAAGTAGAAAATATTACTGTTTTGGTATTATTATTTAAAACATTTTAGAAGAAAATTATTAAGAATTGTTATAATTGTTTGATATATGAAATTGAAATTCGATATAATTAAAGCAGTGAACATGTATTATTGTTTATCCGTATCAAATTTCATAGGCAGAAAAAGTCGGGAATTAATCATTCCCGATAGCGAATATGCCGCGACATATGCGGTCGCAAGTGCGCGCACGTCAAATGACATGTGCGTTCGCACTTTCGCGAAACTCGCAACACTGGAATAAACCCCAAACGTTTCAACATCTTAAAGACAACATCCGTCACGAAATTGAAGAAATTCAGCCCGATATGTTGACGGATGTCATGAAAAATGCCCTAAAAAGAGCCGAAAGTTGCATAGCGAATCGCGGTCAACATTTAGTCGATATAATTTTCCAATTATAGCGAAAAAAATGTAAAAACCAAATAAACTTTTTATGAAAACCAAACCTACTTATCTTTTCTTTGAGCAAAGTTATTGGCAATCAAAATGGTAGCGGGACTTTTGCCCCACCTTGTATATTAATTAAGAAAATACGAAAACATATCGTGAATCTACAACAAATAATATGTTAAAGTGTATGAATCCACAAGCACTTCTGATTGACACAAAAAGAAACAAAAGAGAGCAGAACAAATGATATTGTAAGTGAGATTGAAATTAGTATAAGATTACTCACTTTTTCAAGTATGTATCCTAAACTTATTGAAGATAGCTTAACTAAGTATCTAAAGGACAAAAACTATGTTACTGCTAAATAGCAATAAATTTTTTCGAGTGTTTAGAGCCCATTCGAAAAAATTCTTGTCGTACAAAATATCTGTGTGACTCATAATCATCCGCTAAGTAAAATAAATTCACAATCTCAAGTATAATAATTGTTTATCAAAATGTGCATTTGATTGGAAATTGCAATAACATGTTAAGTGAATAATTAAAGGTAATCAACTGTGACATAACAAAACATTGGAAACAGAGCGCGATTGAAATCAACAGCAGAATAATATATGAAAAATAAAACGAATTGGAACACCAAGAACTGCATAATGTAAATAATATGAACAAAAAATATATATTTAAATGTATTGCCATTAATGTTACATATAAATAATGTAAATAACTTTATTGTTGTAGTATTACATAGGCTACACAACTATTCTATTGACTTCTTCAATTGAGGATTGTGTGTTCCCCAAAATCGACCGTTCTGTTTATTAATCGCTTATTATCAATTTAGACGAAAAATCTTCAATTTCACCAGACAGCCTTAGGATTGCATTACTGTACTTAACTCGTGGATCATGATCTCTCGGTAGCAATTTTTGGGCTAATTGAATTTTGTACGGGAACATTTTCAAATCAGTTTTAAATACGCCTTAAACTGCGAGAAGAAATGTGCAACCGGGAACGTAACGTCTCCGAATTTATGTTTCTGGAGACTCTGCAACACTATCGCGCACCAGAGCCACATTTTCAGCGTTGCGAGACGTTCGTTGTCTTCCAGAACGAGGCCTGTCTGCTATCGTACCGTATTGTCGAAAATTCGCATGTAAACGATAAATTGTGGTTTTGTGAGGCACTGAACGATTGGGGTATTTTTGACACATTTTCCGCTGAGTGGCAATAATGGAATGATTATTTTCAATAAATATTGTCACTATTTCTGCTCGTTCTTGTGGCGTATATTTATCCATAATAAAATTTGGACGTCTACATAATACAATGGTTAAAGCGAAACTGAGCTAAACGTCACAGAACCAAGATGGCGCGCAATCAAAATGGTAGCGGGACTTTTGCCCCAATTGTTATCTGTGTGACCCATAATCATCCGTTAAGTAAAATATATTCACATTATAATTGTTCATCAAAATGTGCATTTTATTGGAAATTGCAATAACATTCTAAGTGAATAATTAAAGATAATCAACTGTGACATAACAAAAAACTGGAAACAGAGCGCAATTGAAATCAACAGCAGAATAATGTATGAAAAATAAAACGAATTGGAATACCAAGAACTACATAATGTAAATAATATGAGAAAACAATATATTTTTAAATGTACTGCCATGAATGTTACCTGCCGTCCACAATAACGCTCCTTTTGATTACGAACAATGAGTGTAGTGTTATATAAACAATCCTTTGTTTTCATTTAATATGAATATTATTATTTTATTGCGCATTAATTATATTTATGCTTAGTCTATCATATATTTTGCCTAGCTTGTAAGAATTATATTATAAATAGCCCGTATTTCTTTATTAGAATCAATTGTATAGTTAGAGCCCGTACTCTGTACATGTCCGTCGTAATAATAAATTGTTTTTAAAAACTCTGAAGTAAGTCCACGAACGTTAACTGGCGCAGTCGGTAGGATTGGTTGAAGTGCCTTGAGCGAACATCATTGGTCACTTTTCGTCTACGAATTTGTCAACCGAAAATACACAACTTGGACCTCGAAAACTGAAACACTGAAAATTGGCTCTTCAAACATCAAGAAACCAAACCCAGGGTCGTGTCCAATTCGTCCACTCCACGAGACAATCGCAATCTCCATGGGCTGGATTTTTCTCATGTAAGTGCATTTATTATTCAGAGTCGGTAAACATTTTATGCATCGTACTAAAGGGTCGAGTAACCGAGCTATTCAATTCACCCGCAAAACCAAAACGTGAGGTCTTATATAATAATAAAAAGTTACGTATTCATGTTAAATTTTCCAAAATTAACTTTGAGAAAGATGTAATAGATTTTATTAAAGAATATATTGCTCCAAAGGTAAAATATCACTTATATTTTGATAGCGATGTATATGAAAAATTTTGTGTTGTAATTCAAACTTATTTCAAAAACTCACAACTAAATTTGGTAAAATGTACAGAAAAATTATTAAATATTGAAAATGAAGATGAGACTATTAACACTGTCAAATTATACCACGATAGCAAATTAAATCATAGAGGTATTGACGAAACATATGCCGAAATTAAAAGATATTTTTATTGGCCTAATATGAAAAGTACAATCCAAAATTTCATAAATAATTGTGAAATATGTTTGTCAAGTAAATACGATAGAAATCCACTAAAATTAAAATTTAATATTACACCTACACCGGTGAAACCCTTTGAAATCATTCATATCGACTGTATTGCGATCGAGGGATCCAAATTTTTAACTATTGTAGATGCTTTCTCTTAATACGCACAAATGTACCAATTAGAATCTTATCAAGCTGTCGAAATTGCAAACAAATTAATTCGTTTCTTTTCACATCATGGTATACCAGCACAAATTGTAGCTGATAACCATCTAGAATTCAAAAATTCATTAATAAAAGAATTATTAGAATTACATAAAATTAAATTACATTTTATAAGTAGCCAACATCCAGAATCAAATGGATTAATTGAAAGAGTTCATTCAACAATAATTGAACACGTTCGAGTCCTAAATGCTCAAAAATCATTAAAATCAGAGTCAGCAGAAACAAAAATATTATACGCTGTTTTAGGATACAATAACTCAATTCATTCAGTCACGAGGTTAAAACCCATTGAAATTATTTCAGGTCACTTAGAAAACAATTCCCCATTTGATATTGATATAAAAAACAAAATTTTAAACAACTTCGTTACAAATCACAAAGAAAAGGTAAGATTAATGTATACTACAATTAATGAAAAGCTTGTTGAAAATAAAGAGAAAACAATAAATAAACAAAATCAAAATAGAGAAGATTTACCAAATATTAATGATAAAGTATTTATAAAAAATCGGCAAAAACAATCGAAAACAAAAATTAAGTATAAACCGGAAATAATTGAATCAAAAAATGAAGAACTAAAAACCGCGAAAATTAAAAGGTCTCATCATAATCAAGTAGAAAAAATACATCTTTCAAACATTAAAAGACCCCGTAAATTAAACGATAATAAGAAAAATAAAATTGAAGACAGTATCGAACTATCTTACATAAATTTTATGAATAGTTATAAAAATGATAATAATATAGCTAACAATATAACTGAGATTCAAGATAATCTATTTACAGCACCAAAAGAATTTTCCCTTGCACATTGTGTTAGTGCTGATTTAAATATGAATTTGGGTATAGTCTTAACAATGAAATTATTAGTAAGTTTAACAAAACATTAAAAAGTATTGAACATAATGAAAATTTATTGAAATCAAGAATTATGCAATTGCATGCTATTTTAAAAGGAGAAATCGATCATCAACATGTACTCTTTATAAAAGACATCTTTAATCAATTGATAATATCGTATACGACAATCCAAAAAATATTTCAGACAATAGAAAATTCGATTATGTTTTGTAAATTACACGCGATTCACCCTAGTATTATAAAGCCATCCGAATTTCTAAGTATTCTGCAAACTATATCGGGATTCTACGGAAACCAATTACCTTTTGACGTAAGGCTAGATAACATATTAAATTTTATATCCAAAGTAAATTGTTTAATTAGAGAAATGGTAATTCAGTATTTTATATCAATTCCAATTAATTATGAAATAAATTTTGAACTATATTATCTAAATTCAATTCCTACGAAAATTGAATCGGATTACTTGACCATAGTACCAAATACAAATTACGTTTTAAAATCAGAAAATAAGATTATACCTCTGAATAATGGATGTACAAAAACCAAATTGTACTACCTATGCCCATCTCACTTGCCGCTGTCAACTTCGATTAAATGCGAAGAAAATATTATTAAATCTGGAAAAGTGGACGATTGCCAATTCACAAAACTGGAGATTTTTGGTAATCACCTGGAGCACCTGCCTCACAGTCAACAGTTCCTGCTAGTGTTTCCGCATAAAGACCAAATAAAAATTAAGTGTCAAAAACAAACTGAAATTAGGGAACTAAGTGGTGTCTATTTAATAAAACCAAATAAGTGCTTAATAATCTATAAAAACAATTAACTGCATATACAAGACTCAAGTTCGGGAGGTCCTGTGTTAATTAATAATGTTAAAATAAAAATTAATAATCAAAATCTAACTGACTTCAGGATAAAGCTTCGCCGATTAACCCTCCAAGAAACACCAGCAGTTCAACCCCTACCAACGATCCAAAATGATTGGGATTTCGTCAGGCCCAGTATGTGGACCATAGTAATCTACATCATCATATGTGGAGGAGCGTTGTTCCTGTTCTACAAATGGAAACGAAGACAAGGAACAACTCCCGAAGTAGACCAACCCCAGGCCTGCAAACTTCATCTTCCAGGGGGAGCAAAAGTCTAAGGGTGGAGGAGTTACCTGCCGTCCACAATAACGCTCCTTTTGATTACGAACAATGAGTGTAGTGTTATATAAACAATCCTTTGTTTTCATTTAATATGAATATTATTATTTTATTGCGCATTAATTATATTTATGCTTAGTCTATCATATATTTTGCCTAGCTTGTAAGAATTATATTATAAATAGCCCGTATTTCTTTATTAGAATCAATTGTATAGTTAGAGCCCGTACTCTGTACATGTCCGTCGTAATAATAAATTGTTTTTAAAAACTCTGGAGTAAGTCCGCGAACGTTAACTATATATATATATATATATATATATATATATATATATATATAGTTAACGTTAAACACATATATATATATATATATATATATATATATATATATATATATATATATATATATATATGTTTAAGATTCATCTTGGTAGCACCTCTAACACATTTAATTAACGACGTAATCAAATTGAGTATATTTCCAGAGCCACTTGCAAAGGTAATTCCTATCCACAAAAAAGGAGATACCGAAATTAAAACTAATTATAGGCCAATATCACTTCTACCAGTTATCTCTAAAATAATCGAATCAAACTTAAAGAATCAAATAATCGAGTAATTCGAAACAAACAATTTTTTTCCAACAACCAGTTCAGTTTTTGGTCAGGTTATTGGACAACAGATGCCCTTATTTTAATTACAAACAAATTTCAGAAAATTTTGAAAATAAAAACTAGATCTGACAAAGGCCTTTGATTGCATTTCGCATGACATTTTATTGAGAAAATAAAAAAAGTCTTTCGCTAATGCGCTCATATCTTGTAGGTAAGGAATAAGTAGTAGCATATAAAGGTCAGAAATCTGATATAAATAAATTAAAAATTGGTGTCCCACGGAGTTCAATCCTGGGACCGATACTCTTTTTAATTTACATAAACGACATAACACAAGTTAGTGAAACAGCAACTATATTATTTGCTGATGATACCACGGTAATAAATGCTGATCCAGAAATAAACTTAGCCAAAAACAAGGCTAACGAGTCTCTAAAAAAGGTGAGGCAAATAATCTCATTCTAAATCAATAAAATTTTCCTCTAAGGCCTAGTGAAACTAAATACGACAACACAACTCGTTTTCTTGGAGTTCAGTTAGATGAATCACTAGCATGGGATCATCATGGGCAATATCTTGCCAAAATCCTTACCAAAAATATTTTTTGCCTGAGACGATTGGCAAAAGAAGTAGGACACGCACAACTGTTAATGTCGTACTTTGCTCTATTTGAATCTATACGATATGAAATAGTTGTGTGGGGACATTCATCTTCACGTCATATAGGACTCATGAACATTATGAACGCCACACTAGGGAAAAACTTAAAATATTGCAACCTAAAATAAGATTAGAAAAATCAAAAACAGGTTCAAACTATTATGGAAAATTTTTTTTCAACTAATTGTCATATAAAACAAAAGGACTATCGAGTAATCAATTTAAAATAAAATTAAAGAATACTTACTAAAAAAGCTTCTTACAACATCCAGGACTTTTTTATGTATGAAGATGTCATTTAATTCCTTTAATAGACATTTTTTTTATCCAAAATTTAATGTGTTTTTGCAAAATGTGCATCTGTGTGTATATGTATTTTGTACTACCATATATTTGTTTCTTTGTATTCATTCTTTCAGCAAAGACGTCATATATGTTGTTAAATTTAATTTTGATCTTAACCTTGATTCTAATTTTAATCTTAGTTTAAATTTTAATCCTAATTTTAATCTTAATTTTAATTTTAATTTAGATATTAATCCTAATTTTAATTTTAATCTTAACCATAATATTAGTTTTAATTTTGATTTTATTCTTAATTTTAATTTTATCTTAAAATTTTACCTTGATTTTAATTTTACTTCTAATTTTAAGTCCAATTTAGATTTTGTTTTTAGTTTTAATTTTAAATTTAATTTCAATCAATTTGATAGCAAAATATTGAAATCTCCTCCCAACTAAAAAATCGCCATTCTAGATTTAACTCTGAACATAAGTATTTCTTTTTTGTGCAATTAATTGTAATTTTTCTTATTCGCTAGTTCTATGTTTTTTCTTTTTTTTGGCCTGTGTAAAACTGTGTTATATGCACCAATAAAAATTTTTATTAATATTATTAACCCATGGTGAAACATTTTTATGTTAATAAGAAGACTCATATAATTAATAATTTTTTAGTACAAGGCATTTTTATAAATAAATTTAAATGTTCAATAATGAATGCCATATTAAAAAGGTAAAGCTTCTGAAGTTGGCCAATTAGTCATGCTATGTTTAATAGAATTGATGATTTTTTAAATAAATTTAGAATAATAAATACAACTTAGATTGAATGTCGTAAGGGAAAGGCCACATCCATTGCAATAAAGAAATTTAAAGGAAGAGTAATAAATATTTTGGAAAATAAGGTCTTAACTAATACTAGCTCAAGGGCAACGACTTGAATACTTTGGCAGAAATGTACATTTCTTCTCAAAGTTGAAAAAACACGACATTCGCGGAAATGCCCTGAAATGGATTAAAATGAGATATAGGAAATTAATTGTCGTTTTTTCTAGACTTCACTTTAATCAATCAGAATAACAAAATTCAAATTGAAATATTCAGAATACCAAAGTCAATTCTATTATTCCCTATAATTCAAATCATCATATGTCTCAAAAGTTAGCAGCATATTACTCCATGATACAGAGAGCTGTCATAATTCTTCTATCTGATTCAAGTAGAGCGACGAAACTAGACAAAATTATTTCAACAGCAAAGGAGAGTGACTTTCCAGTTAGTCTAATTCAAAAAATTCAATTCACAAAAAACTTTACACATCAACCAGGGCTCATATTTATCTAAATAATATAGATAGAACAAACGCAACAACATTCACTTATTGAGCAAGTAACTAATAAAATATCGATTATCTTTAGAAAACTCTTAGGCCTGTGAGTAAACTTTTAAATATGTTTTTTAACTCAAAAGACCAAATCGAACTAATTAAAAAATCGGGTTTATACTAAATTTCATGTTCCGTTTGTAATAGCACATATGTAGGACAGACAGATAGGAGATTTGAGAAGATATTCAATGAACATTATAGAGCATTTCGACTTAAACATACAACAAGTTCCTTTTCTAATCACATCCTAGAGTGTAATCATTCCTTTCAACATATTGATAAATTAAAATTTTTACATTTCTGTAATAATGGCCGGAGACTTGATCTTCTAAGTCCATAGGCATAATCTAACTGAAAAAGATGTAAATTAACACACGTTAAAATTCTATTTTGCCTATACCATACTCAATTCTGGTGAATTATGTTATTAAAATCCCAATAAAAATCTCTAAAATAAAAGATCTAAAATCGTAACTCTAAAACGTTATTTGGTATCATTATTATTATATTATAATTAATTGGGTTACTATATCATCTACAAGTAGAAATAATTTACCTAGAAAGGCAGCATGTTAAAAACTTTATTACCTAGTTCAAATTAGGAAAGATAGTATATTTCGAAAGTTCATCTAATAAGTTTGTTAAAATAACATTATTTATTGTTAACCAGCCTTAGCAACTTAATTTTAAAACATAGTTAACAATAGATTAATAAAATAATACAGTTTTTTTGTTGTGTAGTTTGAAATTTGTTAGAAAATAAAACCTGGGGTTCAATTAATTGTACAAAAATATTTCTTTATATTATTATTATATTCAATTATTATATATTATTGCTACGTGTTATTATTTATGTGCATTTTTAAAATGGTTAAGTGTATATTAAAGATACAGTAGATTTATAATCAAATAAGAGAAAAAAAAATTAAGGAGGAAAATCATTTCACGGAATTTTTATAAATTTTAGTGACCCAGATAATATCAATTACTCTTAAATAAAAAAAATAGTAAAAATACTTTTTCTGTGGGATATTCATATACCAATAATTATATTGAGCATTAATGACAGACTCCTGATAAAAGCCAGGAAAATATTGTAGTTACGTGGACTTATTAAATTGTTATTACAGGATTAGATAATTTAGATAAAATAGTTCCTTGACAAGTTAAGACTAAAAAACAAATTACAACTACTTCTTTGATAATAAATACGAAAAAATAAATTATACTTACAACATAGTTGGAAAAATATGTATTTATTTGTAAAAATAAATGATCACAGACGTATTACGTATTTCAGAGTATATTACAATACTATCTGACTTTTAATTTTAATTTTTACACCGGCAAAAGGTTAAAAATTTATCGATTAGATTAAAAATATAAATAATTTCTATAAACATCAATGATACATAACAAGATAAGTCGTACAGTACATTTATAAAGTATATAAATGCCCACTGACGTTTAAACAATAATAATCACAAAACTGACCTTTAAATACAGCAATTTACACTTAACTGAGCACTCTGGAGGTTGTCTGAACTTACTGTATCTCCCACTCGAGAAACGATTAGTATTTAATCATTATATACCAGTTGTGGTGTAAGATTGCACAATAACAAATAATTGATATATTAATAAATATAATTTATAAACATTACATATATGTGTGATTATTGCGGATGATTCCTATTTGGCGCGATTATAACATTTCATAATATAAACATTAATTGCAAGGTGTCCATCAAAAATGCGGTTTCGGTAGATTTCGGCGTTTTCGAATGGTCCCGAGTATATGAGTATATGACGGTGAAGGTTAATTAATTTTGTTTTTAAATGAAATGCCATTAAAAATTAACGCCGCTGTGTTCTTACTCATTATTAATTAGGATTTCTATTAGGAATCATAGCATACGCATTTAGAAATTATTTTGTTTAAAACATACAAAATTATATATAAATTACAATTTATTTAAGAAAATTTACAAAAATTTACATTGTGTATATATAAATATATTGTCGTCTTCTTCGTCTTGTCATTAGAAATAAAATATTTTAAAAATTCTTCTAATTTTTAGTTATTTATTTAATATACAGTGACATCTACCGGGTGTTGATCTGGCTTCTCGGTAATAGTAATTTAACTTGTAAAATCAAACTTATGGAATTTCCTGCTTACCTAATTGTTTTAGAATAAAAACATAAGAGACAAAAATTATTTAGAATTAAAAATACTACAGAAATTGACAAGTTTTTAACTTCAAAATTTTTTTTGGGGAACAAAAATAAAATAAAAAAGAATTAAAGAAAAAGTTAAAATTTTACGAAAATCACACTTTCCATGATTTGATGCAAATGTTAAAATTTGACGTGATCATTAATTTAACTTTTGAATAATTAAATGAAATGTCGTATACAATTAGTAAAAAAAATCAGTTTCTTAAGTGGTTTTATTCTGGAAAAAGTGTGTACGAGGTTCGCAGCTTGCTTGGTGGTTTATATCCGTATCGACCCATACCCACAATATCAACAATTCATTTCAAACCAAGAAAAATATGGATCAGTTTTTAAACCATGCCAACCCTGTTTAAAACGTAATTCAAATTTAGTGGAGGAAGAACAGATTGTTAAAGATAATTTCAACAAAATTAATGTTATTGCCGCTGCTGTTGCTAATCACAACATTAGCACTCGTTAAATTCTTAAGGATTTAGGTAAACACTATACAACCGCTTTCAAAATTTTAAAGAAAAATAAGTTTAAATATTACAAGTACTCTAACCATCAAGACATTTTTGAGGCAGATAGGTTTTCTAGAATGTTTTTTTTTGAAAGAATCATGGAAATGGCTGATTTAGATAGAAATTTTCTCCAAAATATTTGTTTTTCTGACGAATCAACATTTAAGATCAAATGTTAAAAACTACTATTAATGGGATACGGATAAACCGCATTTAGTTATCGATAACCATTTCCAATATCCACAATCTATAAAAATATGATTGGGAATATACGGATCTCACAATAACAGTCTTTTTTCCATTTTGCTTAAATGGCAAAAAATATCTGGAATTGCTTCAAACTGAGATTGGCCCCGCCATAGTAGCCGTAGCAGAAGAAAATGTAGAGTGGTTTCAGCACGACGAGTGCCCGGCTCATTATACTGGAGAGGTTATTTCATAGTAGGTTTGGCTATCGACCACGTGGTCCTGCCGCCGTGTTACTTGTGTATTTGTGTGTGTGTAAATGAGCTTGTTACTTTAAAAGATCGCCCCCTCCACTATAAAGCACCATTAATTGTATCCCAATTGGGAATGGTACCGGTCACCCATCCAACTACTGACCCGAACCAACGTTGCTGCACGTCAGTTAGGGGCTGTAACCGAATGCGCCACAACCGGGGTGTGGTTATTTCATATTTATTGTCACGTAAGCCACAGGATAAATAATATAATATTAACAATGTGTTACAATTTTAGTGGATGTGTGCGTCAATTTATTAAAGTAAAAGCCTCAGCAATCCAATATTTATTAAAGGTAATGCAGTTAAATTAAGTTAGATTAGGAAAATAATACACAATAACATAACAGAATTAAACAAAACATATTAAAATTAATAAAATAGACTCGTGTGTTTAGGACATTTATAACAATTATTATATTTTCTATCACTTATATGGAAGAATCAGCAAAGCATTCTTTGTATGTGTAGTAGCACTTTTGGACGAGGAATTCCCTGAGAAGTTTTTTGAAAAATTTTCTATAGAAAAAGACTTTGAAATATGTGGTATGCAATTACCTGATACTAATATGTTTATCTTATCGATATATCGAAGCCCATGGAAATTTTAAAGTATTTCTAGATAAGTTAAATTTAGTTTTAAATCAAATAAATGTGTTTGAAAATTTAGTGATAGCGGGTGATTTTAATGTAAACTTTTTATCAAAAAATGCAAATCTTATTTATATGATTTACTAAGTAGTTATGGTTTGTTTCATGTAGTTGATTTTCCTACTAGAATAAAAGCCTGTATAGATAATGTTTTCATTGATTTCAGTATTTTTTTATGTCAAATTAAACCAGTGAATATTTATTTTTCCGATCATGATAGCATCAGTTGCAGTATTAATTCAATAGCCAATAGTCTCAAAATAGAAAAACGTGTTATCACTATGGTCGGTAAACGTAAATTTTATAATTTATTACAATTCGAACTGTGGGATCTTGATGTCTGTCTGAGCGTCAACAAAGTATGGGAAAAGTTTAATGATATAATAAAACTCATTTTAAAAATTTTCCATTAAAAAATATACTAAATTCAAGAAAAATTAATACCGTCCAATGGTTTACACCAGAATTAGATAATATGAGGAAAATTCTACAACTCGTGGATGAATCTTGCAGATTATTCAATAATCCTGACCTTTTAATTCTTAGAGAGGAGATCAAAAAGCAATATAAAATTGCCATAAAGCAATCTAAAATATGTGCAAATGAAAATTATGTTACACTGAACACAAATAATTTGTGGTTAAAACATAGTGAATTTTTCAATTCAGTGTAAGTATGGATTACCACGTAGTAATGGTCGCAACCATTCTCTTTAGAAAATTATGTTCGTTCCTCTAATAACCCTAATAAGGCAATGTGGAAACTTATAACTAACAAAAGAAATATAGTAGCTGAAAGTAAAGTAAGTGACATATCAGCTATGGAGTTCAACATTTACTTTAGTAATATTGCACATTCAATCATTCAAACAATAAATAACTGTGTTATTGATCTAACTTAAATAATGTTATTAACGTTAATTGCAATATCCCTAAATACTCCTTCGTAAATGTGTCATGTGTTGCTGTGCGTGATGCAGTTAATAGTTTTAAACCTAAAAATAGTACAGATATATAAGGCTTATCAATGAATGTGGTTAAATATGTATTAGACGTTATAATTGTCCCCCTTACTAGACTTATTAATCTTATTATTTCAACTAATGTTTTCCCGGATATTTTAAAAATAGCTAAAATTCTACCTATCCATAAGACAGGTGATTTAAATGATCGTAATAATCACAGACCGATGGCCCTACTTCTCATTTCTTCTAAAATAATCGAAAAAATATTATTTGATCAAATCGTCACTTTCTTTGATACGCACAAACTATTTAATGAACATCAATATGGATTTAGAAAAGGAATGTCCACGGTAAATGCTATTCTAGATCTAGTTGATTAACTTATTTGTTTTGAAAAAGGCGAAATTGCAATCGCAACATTCATTGATCTAACAAAGGCCTTTGACTGTGTCACGCATATTAATTTAATTGATAAGTTAAAGTATAATTTCGATGATAACAGTTATAAATTGATTACATCGTGTTTGGAAAATAGAAACAATATTGTATATTATAATAATACCTTTTCTGAAAGTTTGCATGTGGAACATGGGTACCTCAAGGGTCCACATTAGGGCCATTATTATTTATCATTTTTATCAATGATTTTCCAAACTTCATAACCGATGCTAATGTGGTATATAGTGATATGGCAATGCCCGAGGTAGCGAATTGGTTTACAATTAACAAATTATGTCTTAAAGAGGACATTACTGTCACAAAAATATTTACATTAAATAAATGCTCGGACGTTAGAGACTTGCCTGACGTAAAATTTCTGGGTGTAGTCATTGATCATGCACTACTATGGGATGGACATGGTGATGAGATATCAAAGAAATTAAATAAAACATTATACTTATTAAGAAACCTTTACGATCATTTTCCAACTGATATGGTACGGTCAGCTTATTTTTCATTTTTTTCAAACATATATACAATATGGAATTATCATATGGGGACATTCTAGCACAAGGCATCGCCTATTTAATCTACAAAGAAGAGCCGTCAGAATCATATCTGGGATAGGTTTCCGCGACGACTGTAAAACTAAGTTTGTCGGTCTTGGAATACTAACGCTGCCTTGTTTGTATATTCTCGAGGGCTTGATGTATATCAAAGAAAACCCTGATCATTATCTTAAACATAGCGTTACACATGACCATAACACGATATATAAAGAAAATGTCTGCCCACAAAACTTAGTAGATTTCAAACAGGCATGAAGTATTATGAGATATTATTCTACAATGCCCTGCCACATGATTTACGTAAACTATCGAAGAAACATTTCAAAACAAAAATTAAATTAATTCTACTAAAAAATGTCTTTTATATCTTTGATGAGTTTTTATCTTTTAATTTAAATTTGTTGTAAACTCTAATATCATTATTACAGTTTAAATTATTTCATTTATATTTTAAATCTTAAATTTTAAAATGGATTTTAATATTAAAATTTGGTGAAGTAAGACACTTGTTTCACAAAATTTGCATATCTGGTTCCATCAAGAGAGTAGCGCAACAAGTATTAATTATATGGATTTTAATATAATTTTAATTCGTTGTAATGTACTCGATTTACTATTGTAATTAGTCTTTATAATGTTTGATTATTTGTACTTTTAAAATCGTGTTTTATGTCATTGTTCACTCAGTGTTAATTGTATTATCTTATTCTGTACTATTGGTTGTCTCAATTAATTAAGTTACAAATTGAGTGTGTACAATTGATTATTTTTTGTATCTCTATATAGGACTTATGTAAACTGTAATCAGTCTAAACACCAATAAATTATTATTATTATTATTTTATTTTGAATAAATATATGACGACATGTCTCGGTTTTCTTTAGGTCAAATATAAGTCTTGGTATTCTTTTCTAGGCAGTAAATATTCTGATAATGTCACCCTTATCCCAGATTATAATATTGTAAGCCAAGTTATAGCCAAGCGCGTAGTACATGTCAATTAGTGCAGTAATTGCAAATTTTGTTCTTAAATTTAATATAGCATAGTATGCACTACTTAGTTTAGATGCTATATGATCAATTTGGCTGTCCTACTTAATTTTGTCGTCAATGTAACTTCCAAGGTATTTAACTATATTTATTGTCAATAAGATTCTCAGTTGGCTTTCTGTTGTAAAATTGGACTTTGGCTGTTTTTTTTTCAGCATTTAAAATAAGATTGTTCTTTTTGCACCAGTCGCATATTTCCTTATTGGCATTGCCAATTTTATTAATTAATTCTTCTTGGCTGTTAGCTGTTAAGGCGATATCATCTACAAAATTGATCTCGTCATTGATGAAGAGAACGAACAAAATTGGACCTAGAGTAGAGCCTTGTACGATGCTTTTGTTTAAATTGCATTTGTTTGATGCCGTTTGTCCGACCTGCACATATAATAATAATAATAATAATAATAATATACATTTATTTCCAATGTAAGTACAGTGTTCATTAAACATAAGATGTCAATTGTTACAGCACAGACAGGGAAACACGTCAAAAACAAGTTACAATTAATTGTTACATAATAATTGTTTGATTCAGATATTCATTTATATTATATGGCTCCAATGTGCATAATAGATTGAACAAACCTTGCTTCAATTTACTATAAGTTTCAGCATTTTTTATACTTTTCGGAAGGTGGTTATGTAGTTTAATGCAGCTATATAGTGGTCCCCGTTCAAACAAGCTTAATTTATGAGAGGGGTAATTATACATAATGCCATGTCTAGTATTATGGGTATTACTAAGGGCGTATTGAGAAAATAGATGTTTATTTTTGTATAGGAACTTGATGCATTCATAAATATATACTGCAGGAACAGTCAAGATTCCTAATCTTTTAAACACTCCCTTACAGCTGTCTTGTTGTTTCATTTTACATATTTTTCTAATAGCACGCTTCTGTACAACTAGTATTGAATGACAATGAGTACTGCTACCCCAAAATAATATTCCATATTTAAGATGTGAATAAAAATTAGCGTAGTAGAATATTTTTACTATATCATCATTCGTATTATTTCTTAAAATTTTGAGGCCATATGAGGCTTTGCTAAGGCTGGACTCAACAGAGTTAATATGTTGTCTGTAGCTCAATGTTTCATCTAGTATAATACCTAGAAGTTTGGCACTATATGTAAATTTAAATGATACGTTAGCCAGGGTTATATTTTCAGGAGTGATTAAAGATTGGTTGCTTTTGAAGAGGATTGTATTAGTTTTCTCTTTATTAAGAATTAATTTATTATTTATAAACCAATCATTAATGTTTTTTATATTTATATTTCCGCTATTAATAACATCCTTGAATGTTTCGCCGATTAACAATAAATTAGTGTCATCAGCGTAACAAGTGATTCCACCATCACTAGTTATAACATCTGATACATCGTTTAAAAATATATTGAAAAGAAGTGGGCCGAGTATGTTACCCTGAGGAATGCCAATATTTGTGTTTAATGTACCGGATAACGTTTCAATAATGCCATTGTTTAGTTTTACTGACTGAGCCCGGGAATCTAAATATGACTTAAACCATGAATTTGCGATTCCTCGTATCCCATAATGATATAATTTAGTAATTAATATTGAATGATCGACCGTGTCGAATGCTTTTGAGAGATCTAGTAACATACCACAAACCACTTCTTTCTTGTCAAGAGCGGAGAGAATCAATTGGATATATTGAAATAGAGCGGTATCAGTACTCTTACCCCTAGTAAATCCATGTTGGTTCTTACTGAATAACTTGTGTTTGTTAAAAAAATCAATAACTCTATTAGACATTATAGTTTCAAATATTTTAGAAAATGTACTTAAGATGCTGATTGGTCTATAATTATCAAGTACATCAACATTTCCTTTTTTGTAAATTGGGATTATAATCGAAAACTTTAATTTGTCTGGATATACACCAGTTGTAAATGAACTGTTAAAAATATCTTTTAGGGGTTCCACTATATAATTTATGCACGCTTTTATAAGAGATATTGGTATACCATCATATCCACTACTATTTTTATTGTCCATATTTGCAACAGTTTCCAATATTTCAGTACAGGTGACAGGTTCAAGTGTGATAGCATCGTTGTTCAATGGTATATTGCACACAAAAGAGCCACTATTAACGTCACATTTGTTATTGAGCATTTTAAAAGGAACGCTATTAAAAAATGTATTAAAATCATTGGCCTGTTTAACAATGTCCTTACATGTTGGAAGAGTCCGTTTTTTCTTGTCAGCAGTGCCAACAACATCAGCAATAATTTCCCAAGCAACTTTTGATTTATTTTTTGAGTTTTTTAATTTATTTTCATAATTAGAACACCTTTCCTTTTTTAGCAAATATTTATACCTAGCTATTTCAATTTTTAGTGCTTGTTTATACTCGGGCATATATTGTGAAAGAATTTCATAAATGTGCATTTGATTCTTACACTTATATTAATATGAATGTTATCTAAATATATGGATAGGACGCGGAGGACCTGTTAATTGGCCAGATCATCCACCAGATTTAGCACCGAACGATTGTTTCCTGCGGGGCCATTTGAAATTCAAGATTTATGGAGCAAGAAATGCGAACATCAAAATTTTGAACATTAAAAATAATGAGCAATACTCTAGAACATGGATGCACAGACCGCGGCCCGCCGGTCGAATACCGGTGGCCCGCCGACAGCAAAAATAATACTCTCGTACATTCTAAAAATATTGAATTCTATTCCAGAATAAAACCAAAAAAAATATGTTCGAAAAGTAATTTGAATCTCGCGCGCGCGCTATTACGGTGCGCCGTACGTGCGTCGTCGGTAACAGCGGTCGGTAATGTTCGTGCTGATCTCGGTTAAATTCGTTTGCTTGAAGAAGCGCGGCGGCCGGCGGCGCGATGACGATCGCTCGCGTAGATAGTACACGACTCGAAGCTTCCAGAGTCGGTTTCGAGATTTCTCCAGACAGTTTTCGACTCTATACGCGCGGTATAAAAGCCACGTTTAATCGCCGCTAGGTGTATTAGTGTTCTGTGAGTTTAATAGAGGTTTTGGAAGGCAATAGTTGTACTCCACTAGCCGGTGTCATATATTTTGATCCACATTCAACGTAGATTTCCTGTTGCAGTGTTAACCGTCAAGTGCCGTGTATAATTGTGTTGTGAAATCGTAAGTAAAACTCTATTATTAATAAGTGTTTCCCTACCTATTTAATCAATTATTTTTGATAATTTAAAAAGGATGGGTAATTTAAGTAGGTACTGTAATTGTTTTTAGGTGCTGTGTTAATCCTAGCCAGGATTAGAACGCAACATGGACAAGCCAGGACCTAGTAAAAAACGTAAGGTTAAAGATGAAAATCGGCAATTTCAAGAAATTTGGACTGAGAAATACTTTTTTGTATGGTCGCATAACAAAGTCGTTTGTTTAATTTGCAAGAATTCTGTTGCAATTGCAAAGGAATATAATGTAAAAAGGCACTATGAAACGCAGCATCCTTCTTTTACCAAGTTTACAGGCGAATTAAGAAAGCAAAAAATGTTGTCTTTAAAACGGGAGCTTACGGGTCAGCAAGCTATGTTTAGAAAACCCATTGAAGATTCAGAAACAGCTACAGAAGTTAGTTATGAAATTTCTCGAATGATAGCAAAGCGAAGTCGCCCCTTCAATGATGGGGATTTTGTAAAAGAATGCATAGAAATTGCCGCTAAGAAAATGTGTCCAGAAGCAGCAAAAAAGTTTGAGAAAATTCAACTGAATCGTATGACCATCCAAAGACGAATTATGTCTTTGTCAGGTAATATTGCGGAACAATTAACTGAAAAAACTAAGATCATTGAATTTTTTTCATTAGCACTCGACGAATCCACTGATATTAGTTCCACAGCTCAACTTCTAATATTCATACGAGGTGTTACTCAAGATTTTGAAGTCGTAGAAGAGTTATTAGGAATGTGTTCATTGAAAGGTCAAACCAAAGGAGTTGATATACTCAATGTACTTTTGGATGAGCGTTCAAAAACTGATTTGGACTTATCAAAATTATCGGGAGTTGCGACTGACGGTGCTCCTTCGATGATTGGTGTCAATTCCGGGCTAGTTACTTTGCTGAAAAAGCATCTGCAAGAAAAAACATAAAGGCTGAAGATCTCATGCAGTTTAACTGCATTATACACCAAGAAGCCCTCTGTGCTAAACAAATTGAATTTCAAAATGTCATGAAAGTGGTAGTTTCGACTGTAATTTTCATAAAATCACGAGGACTCAATCACAGGCAATTCAAACAATTCCTTGATGACATCGAAAGCGAATATGGAGATTTACTGTATTATACAGAAGTAAGGTGGCTAAGTCGTGGATTGACACTGGAACGATTTCTAAATTTAATAGAAGAAATTGGAATATTTCTGGCGGAAAAGCAAAGGGATGTCCCGGAACTTAAAAATCCTGATTGGTTGTGTGATTTGGCTTTTTTAGTTGACATTACAAATCATTTGAATGTCTTGAACACACGGCTTCAAGGCAAAAATCAACTGATATCCCAGCTCTACGCTCATGTATCATCCTTTCAATGCAAGCTGACACTTTTCAGATCGCAATTGAATTCTGGAAATTACAATCATTTTCCGAATTATAAGAAAATGGCTGAAAAATTCAACAAAACTGCGATTAATTTCAGTTATGTAGAAAAGCTAGATATTTTGATTCAATCTTTTCAAGACAGATTTTCGGAGTTTAAAAAAGTGAAACCTCTGTTGGACATATTCAGCAATCCTTTCACGATTTCAGTTGAAAATGCGCCAGAGTCAATGCAGTTAGAAATTATCGACATTCAAAACGACGAAGATTTACGCAACAAATTCAACGAAGGAGACTTGCTGAACTTTTACCGCTGCATTGATAAAAATATGTACAAAGAGTTGCGCATAAACGCTCTGAAATGTGCCAGCTTATTTGGTTCTACCTATATATGTGAACAAACTTTTTCAATACTTAATAATAATAAAACCAAAAATAGAAACCGCCTTGCAAATGAAAGTTTGGAAGCAGTTTTACGTGTTGCTACAAGTAAATTTGAGCCAAATATAAAAAAGATTGTAAGCACTATGCAGTGCCACGCTTCAAATTAATAAATTCCTTTTTAATTTTAATACATTATTATCAATTATTTATTGTCTTTAATTACCTACACTTCTGGCGGCCCGCCATCAGTTCATGATTTGCCCGAGTGGCCCCTAGTCTTAATAAGTCTGTGCATCTCTGCTCTAGAATAACAAACAGACAACTTTCAACTGTGCAAACACTTTTTCGATAGATTTGGTTTTTATTTAGCTTCGAATTGAGGTTTATTTGAGCATATACTACTATGTTTGAATTTAATTAAAATATTTGTGTACATTATTTTCAATATAAAACCACTTACGATTTTTTTTACTTATTGTATAAGTTGAAGAGATTTAATTTCTTCAAAAGTTAAACTAATTACCACGTCAAAAATGATAATTAAAATTGTAAATTTTGTGTTAAATTATGGAAAATATAATTTTAACTTTATTTTATTTATCTTTGTTCCTCAAAAAAGATTTTGAAGAAAAAAAAATATCTGAGTCGATAGTATTTTCAATTCTAAATGATTTTGTTCTCTTATGTTTTTGTTGCAAAATAATTAGGGGAACAGGAATTGCATAAGTGTTATTTCACATGTTAAATTCCTATTACCGAGAGGTCATATATTTAATTATTGTTCACTGTCATCAACAGCCACGGACCGGTTTCGATCTATTTTGTATTTCATCAGCGCAGCATAGTTAAAGACAGGAAAACGAGTTTTGCTTTAGAGTATTTAACTCTCCGGGTAAACCAACAATACTTACTTTTACTATAATTTCTTGATTGATATCTATGATGTGGTTAAATATTATTTATAGTTTTATTATAATTTTTTCCTTTGCGATTAATTTGGTACAATTTTGCTATCTTCGTGTAGGAAAATAGTATACAGATCTTTTTATTTTTATAATTACACGTGCTATTTACCAATAATGAATACTGCGTGTCAAATTGGTTGCCTTGTTTCATATAATAGCTAATCTTAGTCATTTTTACTATATGCAGTGTGGGGCATTTATCTCGGCAAATATTAATTTTCGAAACAGAACGAAATATGAAAAAATGTTTCAAATAAATGTGTTTGATATGAGGGGGCAAATTTAATGTCACTATGCATGGTTTGGTTAGTTCTTTCAAGGTCATTTGAAGATCAAATTTGTTTTTTTTATGGAAACATATATTTTTTGTAAATCATCAAACTTGAAATGGTACGTCTTAGAGATTTGATAATGTAATTTTCTCTTGCGTAGAAATAGAAAAAAAGTCTTGGAGATCCTTTAAAGTAACAAGCTCATTTACACACACACAAATACACAAATCACACGACGGAAGGACCACGTGGTCGATAGCCAATAACACTACTACTACTATGATAGAAAAAAAATAAATGTTTCCATTTAAAGAAAAAAGTTGACCTTCAAACAACCTTGAAATAACTACGTTTCAAAATCATACATATTGACGTAAAATTTGCCTCATCATATCAAAAAAAACATTTATTTGTAACATTTTTCATATTTTGCCCTGTTCCGAAAATATTCCACTTAGACGTGTTTTGAAGCACCGCAATCTTGAGCATTTCTTTCAATCAACGGGATCCAATGCCAACATTTTTTGATAGCCAAATATTGGCATCAATGCCTCAATTTCACAATAAGTCATATGACGATCTTGCAATACCAGTTCACGTGCAGCAGTAATGTTTTCTGGAACAACAGCCCCTCTTAAAAGACCTTCATGAGATTCATCACTAAGGAAACTACGGTTACAATTAAATCCCATATATTTACTATCGATATAAGTAGGCATGGTATCGCTTTAGACAGTTTTGAAGGCTTCCTGTGCAAAGATAGCCGCCATGTGACGTCATCAAGAACAGCTCACTGGGTATTACTGATATAGGGTAACCACATCCGGCCATGTGTGTACTTTTTTACCGTGTTATAAGACAAGGTGTTAGAGTGAGACTCGGAGAATGAAAGAGTGAGATGCAATACATCCCATATCCATATTTTTTCAGTCCTTCAAACACAAACTATAAAATATATTAGAGTCTTTTACGTTTTAGAAAATTAACTGATAACACTGTACAACAAATTTTTATTTTTTTATTTGCCGGAAGTTAAAAATAGCTAATTTGATATAAATTGACTTCAAATATGTACTTACTTTTTCGGTATTAAAGTCGACAAAATGCATTTTATTGCAATATTAAAATAAAATGATAATATTAAAAAATGACATTACGAATATTTACAGATAATTAAAAAATATAGTGACGCTGGAAGAATTATTTGTTATTTAGATGAAATTTGGTTTGATACACATGATACTTCAAAAAAATGTGGTCAGATCAGACAGATAATAGTATATAATAATAAATAAAAAGGAAGCATTTATTGGAAAAGGAAAATATTAAAAAATGGCATTACGAATATTTACAGATAATTAAAAATTATAGTGACACTGGAAGAAATATTTGTTATTTAGATGAAACTTGGTTTGATACACATGATACTTCAAAAAATTTTGGTCAGATCAGACAGATAATAGTATCATGAAAGTTCCTCCATCTAGAGGAAAACGAATAACAATTTTACATTGCCATAACGAAAATGGATGGGTAAACGATTGTTTACTTCTATCGGGAAAGCAGATCTCTAAATGCCACCTCGATTATCATGACGATATTACTGCGGTTTTATTTGAAAACTAGTTTGAAAATAAATTGATACCGAATTTGGCCAAAAACTACGTAATAGTTATGGAGAATGCATCAGAAACAGGCAGCAGTTATACAGAAAGAGGTAGCAGTCAAAACATGTAGTGGTTATTTTCAAAACAGGTGGCTGATATTTTCAAAAAAGGTAGAATCTATACATAAACAGATAGCAGTTGTACAGAAACATGTATCATTCTAATTCAGCCTTCCGTTTGCAATAAGAAACCGTAACTGATAATACTCGATAAAATAAAGACAATTAAGGCAAGGTTTATCTTAAACCATGGGTCTATTTTGAATGTAAATGGGATGGCGACTTTAGGTCATTGCTGAGAAGAGTGTATCCGTACATTTCAGCAGACCATACCTCAAAAAAACGAAAGATCAACCCCCCCCACTTTCCTATGGAGAGAAATTAATTCCGATAAAAGACTAGTTTAAATATCTCGGTATAATAGTCGACCAGCACCTCTTGTGGTCAAAGACGATCGCAAATTACATCCAAACGACCAAAGCTTGGTTGGCTAATCTGCGGCTCATCATAAACGTGATATGAACCTTGTCTTTGAAAAACAGATTAAGGCTGTTCACCATGATGATAAGGCACGGCCCAAAGGACGACCTGATCCACCCAAACAATAGTGTTATTTCGCTAGAGATCCCACCAGCGATCTCGAAGGGGTAGTTTTAGTCGGTAGGAGAGCGGCACTACCCTACTATAAAGGTGTCCCATTATGGATTTCCTCTCCTCTTGTAAAAAAAATTGTAAATTGTATTTATTAGAGTTTTATATAAAAAAAATATTTTGCGAGTACTTGTCTCTCGTGGTAATCCTATGTGTGTCTTATCAGTTAATGTTTAATTATGAAATAAATCTAATTAAAACAACTCATGATGAGCATATTCCAACCGCAACACTATTCCTAAACTTTTGGTCATTACTTTCATGTAGTTCTTAAATGACAAGTGATTTCCATCAACACACTTATCTTAAACTCCTGGTTATTGATGA
Source organism: Ontholestes murinus (assembly GCA_963969525.1). NCBI lineage: Eukaryota > Metazoa > Arthropoda > Insecta > Coleoptera > Staphylinidae > Ontholestes > Ontholestes murinus. Next base: position 32,864,379 of record OZ018395.1, on the reverse strand, counting down.
ATTTTTGTTCTTAAGAAATTTCTTGAAAGCGTGGCCTCATTCTTATCTTTATCACAAAACATTCAATCAGAAAATACATAATTTTTAACTTAGCTTCTGTTATTGTTTTTAGCTTCTGGCCATTGATGAATTCTTAATAAAAGTAGTTTTTAATGGTGTTTCATTGCCAGAAGTAAATATGTTTGTGAAGGGTTCTCAATGCATTTTTGTTCAGATAATCGAAAGACGAAAAAGAATTACAGTAACTCTCCTGACAAAAAGCTGAACTTTAGGTTAGAAGCGTAGATTGTTAGTGGATTGTCTATTCCCGAAATATAAAAGGCAATCTTAGTATAAAATGAGCATGTATCTAGTAACATAATAAAAAAAGTAGTTAAATTGTTAACTAGTGCTACCCAAAAAACTAAATTGGCTTTAAATCTAAACATAAAAATGCTGTTATAAAGTAGTAATAACTATAGAGACTAGAAAATAAGTAGCTAATGCATTATAGCAAGTCAGAAATCCAATTAATCGTTTCAAATAATGAGTACTAAACTATTGGGAAAAATAGTCGTAGATAAAATAAAACCTTAATTCCAAATCATACTCATGTATTTAAAATAAATTATTTATTATTTAAAGGAGTGTCGAACATTAGAAATTAAAAATTATAGCACAGTATAGCCCCTGTTAGTAAGAGTTTGGTTTGGAGAAAGTGTATGACAATATATGCTTTCTTGTTCCGTCAGAGCATTCATGTTACGTAAAGCAAGTAGCAGTTTTAATTTTAGTGGTACACTGTGTGTTTAGAACTAATAGCCTTTTGGTTTTTAAGATCAAAATATGGTTACTTACATTAGTATCATAACTGCTACTAGGGATTAGGCGTACTGGGGCATGAAAACATTATTTGAATATTTATATGCGTATCTATTATTCTACGTATTTAAGTATATAACAACATTTTGAAAATAAGTACCGTCGGGTAGTTGGGATCAAATCTTGTGGGCGCGTGTACCGACTATCCTGGACATAATTTATAATGCAAGTGATATTATTTAGAAAACTATTGTATGAATTACAAGGAAGCATATCAAAACAGAATTTTTATAAAGGTAATGGAAATAAATTCGGGAAGGTGCAGTTTAAGAAAAGCCCAATAAATCTTAAATGGAATCTTAAATACGATTTTAACAAATTGAAGAATAATACGAAAGGATTGGGATCCAAAAAAATATTGTATAGAATTTACATCTAAAAAAGATTATAGCAACTTCTTCAAATAATTAGGGAATATATGTATTATATGAATTGGTTTGTAAAACTGAGAAACAAAGTTAAGATATGAATTTTATTGAGAATTATATAACGAGTGCTAATTGACTGCGCAAATTTGTACAAAACATTATACAAGTTTCCTCTTTCACGAGGTAAACGTTTTTCGATGAGGCAACTCAAAATGCGCAATGTTCTGGAGGTATCTCAATTGGAACGGAGAAAATGCTTCGAAAATAAATGAAAATAATAAATTGTTATATGTATATGAAACTCTGAGGAAACCAAGCACTTCTAAATGAATCTTGTCAGTGGTGGAGAGATTACTTGATCTTGTTTCAAGATCAATTTCAATCTCTGTTATTTAAACTATTTCTTTAGAATTTGTTACATATATAAATTAAGACAAGTGTAAAGTAAGCAGAAATAGAAATGTTGAAATCATATTTTAGCCAATTTAAAGAACCATCTTTTTTGATATACCGAGTCGCTGATACGCATGGAAACGGCCAAATATCTCTTAAAGTAAGATAGCTAGCGAAAAATGTTAAGATACAAATGTTTTAAATAAGTAGTTGTAGAGGCTTTTACTTCGTGATACATTTTATTTTGAACAAAAGTTTTAGGTTTTTTTTAAACTATTACAATAAAGACAAATTAAGTACACATGATCAGTCAAAAAGTCAGGACGAAACAAACTTGCTTTTACTTTAATAGAATACCCTATATTTTATTCCATATTTCAATTCATCTCAAAATTCTAAACAAAATTCGTATAGCACATCATAAATATAAACTTGACCGTTTTAGAGATATAGATCTTTGAAAATCATTTTTTTATAAATCACACAAATTGTTGTTGTTGTTTATTGTGATGCTTTTTATTACTGGTTAACAAAATACATTAATATACATATACATAAAAAATACACTAAATTTTGAGCACAGGAATCACAGGCGGACTTCATTTTTCAGAATGTTCTTCCAGACAAACCCATATAAAATGTTCCCATTTATTGAAATTCTGGAGAATTTCTTCAATATCTGTCTACAACTGTAGATATTTATTTTATTTTATATTTCATATAAAATTAGTTAGTCATCAAGTGACCTATCAAAGTTTCCATCTCCATAAAAACGCTGTGTCACTTAAACATACCATTTTTGCGCGAAAATTATTCTTAATATATTTTTGTGTACTTGTGTGCGAATATTTGCGTTACAGAGGCAGGCAATCAGAATTTTAACAAATATTGGGTACACAGATGACTCTTTTTTTGTTCAACACAAAATATTAACCTTTTCATGTGCTTACATTATTAAATATTTAATTTATGTTATAAATCATTTCAATGATTATATAATTTCTCAGGATAGTCATGATACTAGAAGTAAGAACAACTTGTATCCTAAATTTTTAAGATTAAGTCGTTCGCAAGCTGGAATCAATTACTATGGATTCAAATTGTATAACAATTTGCCCACTGAATTACAAAAGATGCCACCAAAAATATTTAAAACTAAATTAAAAGCATTACTACTTAAGTGCGCTTTTTATTCGTGGGAAGAGTACTTGGATTACAAATTTACTTAATTTATAATTTTTATTCTTGTATTTATATGCTTTTAGTTGATTGTAGTAATTTTTAATTATTTCTTTTGTTATGACCTGTGCAAACGTATGTATTAACACCAATAAACATGCATCTATCTATTATGTAATTTAACTTGTTTGAAAATTACGAGGGTCTTTTAATAAGTAATGCCCCATATTTTTTTTTTCTCCACAATGAGCAAACACTGAAAGTTGTTCTTAAGGTACTTCAGGTTCAGTGTTTCTCCTCCCGGTGGACGAAGTTTCAAATCATTCCAACAGATAGCAGAGCTGTAGTGAATTTTCAAAATGGCGTCTGTTAGTGATCCACGTTATAAACAGCGAGCAGTGATCGAGTTCTTGATTGCAGAGAAAGAAACTGTGGGAAATATCCATAACCGTTTGTGTGCAGTGTGTGGCGATTGTGCTGTCGATAGGAGCACTGTTGGGAGGTGGGCAAAGAGAGTCAAGGCGTCAGAAAGTCCGACAACTCAACTCCAAGATCTGCCATGTTACGGGCGTCCTGTCAGTGCCACCTCTCCAGACATGGTGAGGCGCGTGGATGTCTTTATTCGTACGGACCGCCGCATCAAAGTGCAACAATTGGCCTCACAGCTGTCAGTCAGGAGTGGAAATGTGGGTACAATGATCGAGACTCTCGGATATTCAAAATGGGTCCCAAGAAGTTTCACAGCAGAACACAGGATGCAAAGAACAACCATGTCATCTGATTTGTTGGCGAGGTTTGATGCTGAGGACAAAGCGTCCCGGATTATGACGGATGATGAAACCTGGGTGCACCACTTTGAACCGGAAACCAAAAGGCAGTCAATAAATGTCATTATCCTCAGTCACCAAGAACGAACAAAATCATGTCAACTCAAAAAGTTATGGTTACTGGTTTTTGGGACAGTCAAGGGGTCAGTCTTGTTGATGTGACCCCAAGAGGGACAACCATTAATTCCGAAGCATACGTGAAGACTTTGGACAAACTCAAGAAACATTTCCGGCGTGTTAGGCATGACAAGAATCCGACACACAACTCTCAGAACCCGGGAACACCTCACCAAATTGGGTTGGACAACATTACCCCATCCACCATACAGCCCACCATCAAACTTCCATCTCTTCGGATCTCTTAAAGACGGTTTGCGTGGAAGGCACTTTGATGCTGATGAGAGTGTAATTCAAGCGGTGAAAACATGGCTTCGCGCACAGGTCAAGAGTTGGAACCGGCAGGGAATACAGGCACTTGTTCACGCTGGCGTAAGACCGTACAAGTTGATGAAGACTATTGTGAAAAATAGCACATGTAGAAGAAACATGTAGGTCGTACCTAGAATTCAAATTGCTTTACATTAGACCGAAAATATATTGAGAGAGCCTAAACAATTACATCATACCGTATATAAGAGTCTATTAATGAGTGGTAGCATATTTTTAAAGTATAAAAATCAACAACATGAGAGAGCCGACGTAGTAAGAATATATGCTTATGATTGATACTTGCTTTGCTACAGTCTTGATGAAACATATAACTCACTGGATAGGAATTAGGAATAATACACTTGTTTTGTTTCATATATTTACTATCAGTTTCCTGACACGTGTTTCGGCAATTGCGATTAGATTAATTTTTATACTCCTTTGAGAATGGCGAGAAATCGCCGAAACACGTGTTAGGAAACTGATAGTAAATATATGAAACAAAACAAGTGTATTATTCCTAATTCCTATCCAGTGAATATATGCCTATTTATTGTTAAGAAAATCTTGGAAGGATGAGATTTTCATGTTAATTTTCTATCAAAGGTAAAACCTTTTTTTACGTTAAATTGCATATCTGTAGTTTTGTTATTATTGAAAAATAATTTATTTGCGGAGAACCAGTTAGTAGCCTGATTGATGATAATAGAGTATTCGTTTCTAAGTTCGAATTTTTACCTTCATTGATTTATGAATGCAGTATCATATGTAAATAGTATGCTATTGTCTTTGCTAATGTATATATTTACACAGATCATTAATGTACAGTAAAAATATTATAAGGCCAGTTTGGAACTTTTGTTAATGATGTATTCTAATGATAGAATGGTAAAAGTTGTTATTTAGGTAACAAAACTGTTTGATTTTCAAATTGGTTTTATTGTAAACACTACATATGTTTCGCCATACTGTGGCTTCTTCAGGTAAAGAAAATATTTTCTTCTTTCTTTCAAAATCAAAACACTGTGGCTTCTTCAGGTGAAGAAAATATTTTCTTCACCTGAAGTAGCTACAGTGTGGCGAAACATATGTAGTGTTTACAGTAAAACCAATTTGAAAATCAAACAGTTTTGTTACCTAAATAATGAATATGGATTTTCAACACTTAAATGCCTCAACAATCAATCAAGGTAAAATTTGTACTTGTATAGTTTTTCCAAGCTATCAAATACTTTTTTTTAATCAAGAACAAATTTTAAAGTAGCAACAGTGGTGGAATGTCCGTATCTGTATATTAATGAAACTAATTCATTGACATGTCAGTATGTCATCAAATCGCAAAAGATTGTTAATAAAATTGATATAGGTCTGTAATATATATAGCATCTGTTTTAGATCCTTTTTTTATAGTCTGGGATGACTATTGCCTTTTTGGAGCAAAAAAACAATCTAGCATTGCTAAATAATTGCAGATTTCCTTTCGTTATTGTTGAGTTTGATTTGGGTCTCTGTTATTAGTTTGTTTAAATTTTTTATATATTATTTGTGAGGTTAGTTCTAAGAATTATTCATTTCGCTCAGTTGGTTCATTTATTTTGTGGTGTAAATTACGTATTGGATCCTTCAGCTCTATGGTCTCACTTCGTATTTCAAATTCCTTTAAAAATGAAACTTTGCATTTTATTACAATTTATTATCTTCAAAACTCCAAAATTAAAAGAGTTGAGATAAAAGATAATATAATAATTATTTTAAACAAATACCCATACCGCCAGTTTTATTTTTTTATTATTTATATTAATAGTCTAAAATGAATTACAAAGCTTATAATATATATATATATATATATATATATATATATATATATATATATATATATATATTTATGAATATTAAAAAAAAATGAAAATAAAGTGATATACTATATGTATAAATTTTGATATTTGTATGATATTACGCATCAATTGAAATGTAGATTAAAAACATGAAATATAATTTCTGATAAAAAGATCAATATTTATTGTGTATTAAATGACATCATTTGTTGTGATACGAGAAATAGTTGTCTGATAACGGGAAAGGAAAAAAGAACACGTGCTTTCATTATTAGACAAGATGAATTTATAATGGTAATAAATATGTTCATAAATATAGTTATTGAGTATGCTGAATTTACAACGATTATAATTATGAACACAATTACGAACCCTGCAATTTAGTCTTTTAGTTGTCGCTATACATCACAAAATAATAATGAATTTCTTTAAGCTACGAAAGTGTTTG